>OX940799.1:33189595-33740110 GCA_954870605.1 Acer campestre
ATGAAGACGATGAGAAGCGGCAGCACAGGCAGCATCACCGCCAGTCTTCGCCTTCTTCTCAGGGAAGAAGAAGAAGAACACCCAGCAGAGAGCGAGAACAACAGAGCAGTGGAAGACGAGTAAGCAGATCGCCTGGTCGAAGATCAGAGACCAACAACACAGTCACTAACAGTAATAGGCCTGGAAAGATGGTTTCGGTGCCTGCTAATGCTAATGGCAGCATCAATAGGATTTCTGTGAAGAGAAATGCTGCATCGCCCCGTTCACAGTCCCCAGCAAGAGCCAATGCTAATCAGCAACAGCCGCCTCTTAGCAGGAGCTCTTCAAGGAAAGCTGAACACTCTCCTTATAGAAGAAACCCTTTGAGCGAAATTGACCCCAACACACTCACCAATGCTAATAGAGTTCAGACTGAAGGAGATGGTATTTTAGGTACCAATCAGGTACTTGCCCTTAATTGATGACTAGATCTACAAGCACTTTTGCCTGGTTATTTGCATATTTGAACAAAAACATGACATCTTGTAGGGTGGAAAACAGAAGCCAGACAAAACCAGCAACAGAGGAGGTAACAAGGTTGTTATCACAAATTGCATAGAAAGGGAGCACCAACGGACGACTAGCAACAGTGTTGTTTCTTTGACAACACCCTCAGGAGCAGAGAACCACCAAAAGCCCCAAACCGTAACAAGAAGCAGGTCCTCTAGGCTGTCGAGAGACCTAGACATCAATCCTGAAACTTTAATGAATCCTTCACCATCGTATACTACACTATTGCTTGAAGACATCCACAACTTTCACCAGAAGAATAACACTCCTTCCATATCACTCCCAGCTTGTGTCAGCAAGGCCTGCTCTATCCTTGAAGCAGTTGCTGACCTTAACTCCTCCACTACAACCTCCAATCTTGTACTAGGGAAGAAGGTGCCAGAGAGTAATTATAGAGACCCTTTTGTAGAATCTGAGGTGCTTGTCAGTGATGATCTAATGGAGCCAAGCTTCCACAAGTATGTGACTGTAAAGAGAGGTGGTACAACATTACAAGGTGTAGACTTGGATGACCAGGAATCATCAGGCAGTAACAGCGTTGCGGGGGGAAGTCAACAGAATTGGAGCTTTTCTTCCTCTTCATGGGAACCCAATTCTGCAGAGTCCACAGATCGCTGGACCTCAAGATCCAACACCAGAGATAAGAGCCCTCTAGGCTTCCAGAGGTCTGAAACTGGCTGTGATGCCAGGAAGGGATTCAGCGGTACGACAAAGAGAGACAATGTTTATGAGAAGAAGGCTGGAATTGGGCGTGGCAGAATTGGTACCGGCAAGGTTCCTGTTGGAGTTGCTGCTTCAACATAATAGCAGTAACATTGGTAGTTTTCAGTTGCAGATTGTATTGTGTTAAGGTTGCATACTTGCAACCATTTTTCTTCTTGTCCTGTTTTAACAATTTTTATTGAAGAAAATTTCTTCTTCTCTTAAGCACAGTCTTATTTACATTCCCTTGATATTAACGGGTTGCTCTTTTACATACAATTAACACTTTTGATCTCAGAACTCCACAAATATGTGTGACTGATTCAATTGATCAGTCAACTGGATTATACTACGGCTAGATCAACAACCATTATTCTGTATAAACTTCAACTTTATATATCCATACAAAAGTCTCACTTGAATAGTATCTCTGCCCCTTTTCAACCTCAGACATCTACATATATACTACACTTTCAGTATATAAAATGCTATCAATTCCAAGGAAAATCCTCTCAAACGAAACAACTTATCTATGAATCCATCATCATAAATTACACGGCATCAAAGAGTAGTCTAACACGGTAATAGTCTTGAGAATATCCCCAATTGATCCAAGCAAGCACGATAATGAACTCACAGCAAGCACCCATGCTCCAATGCTCTTCTTTTCTTCATGTTCTCCATTAACTTCTATATGTATTTCAATACACATACATGCCAGATATACACGGCATTGAGACATCCGCCTTATTTCCATCTTCATAACATATTGAATGAATATCCACCATATCAACCACAGGTGTCACTCAACTGTTTCTTGATAATTGACCATGTATATTGCAACTATGGTAACAATTGCCCCAAAGAGTTGCAAAGGTGAGAATGTCTCACCAAGATATAGAAACCTATAATATATAAATTCAAATATTAAAAATATCGTCTATAATAAATTTGGGTTAGGCTAAATCAACTAAAATTTGTAACTTTAATATCCATCCATCCATTTGCTAGCCTAACCCAATAAATTTATAGGAGTTTTTTTGAATTGTTTCTTGAAACAGTTGAATCACAATTTCATTCCATGAATCCTGTTCAAAATGGAAAATCTTACCCAAAGATTGAAGCAAACATTGGTGTAAGAAAGGTGAGTGAACTGAGCTTTGTCAAGCTACCTGAAATGCATCAGCAGACCATATAAAAATTGTGGAAGAGAGCTCAAAATTGAACTTAGGTACAGTGATCTTTGTTGCATAATTGATTAAACAAGACAAATGAAAATCTGAACTTCAGTGTAGAAATACCTTTTGTTGCACTATAGAAGTATACACCATAGCTGATAGCACTTCCAAATATGGAGGTATAAAGAAGTGCCAATACATCACTGGATGTAAACTCCTTAAGACTCCCAGTGAAGATGGGATCATGATTTAGGATGGAGATTACCACAAGAGGGAGACCACCAATCACCATGTGCTACATAACAAGGTGCATTCACATCATTAGTCCCATGACTTATATACATTTTCTCATAATTCATAGCAACATTTTACAACTTTCTTAATACAAAAAGACCACAAAATTGTTGAATGTTTGACATATGTTTATGTTATGTGGGGCTTACTACCTAAATACTGTGAGCTGCAGAACAGAGACTACCAAATCAATTTCTAATTTGGAAAGCACAAAAAACATACCCATCCGGTTGCCATGACAGGATCAGAGTATTTGGAAACCCAGCGAACCATCACTGTACCAACTGCCATGCTCTGAGCTGCAAGGAACATCCACCACTCCCCACTTCCCCATAATGAAAAATTGCTCTCATCAAAAGTAAGCGCGGGTAACTGCAGAATCAAACTTATTATCATAAAAAAATAAAAATTAAAAAAAAAGAAGAAGAAGAAGAAGAAAAAGAAGAAGATTAATGTTGAAATACTATTAATCCCAATCCCAAGAGACGAAGAGTATTTGAGATTTTAAATTGAGTAGGGGCAATTTCCTTAACTCAATCCCATTTGTAATACTAATAATATCGATCCCCCATTTTAATGGTCTATTGACAGGAATATCATATTCTCAAAAAAGTAGCCATTACTCATTAGTTAATCTCAACCCTTTCATCAAATATATTCTTCCCTCAGCCATCAAACAAAGCTACCACTCTCAAGGGGATCAAAATCTATACTGAAACTCATGGTTATATCCCTCTAATAGTCAACTTATGGACATAACATTAAATAGAAGTTGGAACTAAGAAACACATTAATGATACATGTAATGTAATAATAACGGTCCAGAGTCCAGTCCTGCAGGAAGAGAGAAATCAAAATAAAGGTAAAAGAAATATAGTAGTTTTGTCATGACGTGTCTCATGTACTGTAAGCTACGTCTAAAAGTGACATAGAAAATTATATGTACATTAAAGTAGAATTAAAGAGTTAGGGGAGACTTTTTCAGTAATTGCAAAAGATAGATCGAGATCTAAGTACTGAACTTGAAGGTAGTGAATCTAGTGATGGTAATACTGCAATACATAATATGAGTTATAGAAACATTGCAACCCCAACCATACAATATTTAACAAAAAGAAATCTAATATTCACCTCAAGAAGCAAAAGTCCTAGGACTCCAAGTACAAGCCCTGCAGCTCCAACTAATCCAATGGACTCTTCAAATAACAAGGCTGCAAGCACAGCCACTGATAATGGTTGCGAGTCAATAATCACCTGAAGGGAAAGGAAACAACAGATCGACTTAAAACGGAAAATCTCTAGTTCCCAAAGATACTTAATTTGATAAAGATTTGCATGCAGTCTCCTTGATTCAGTTAACTAAATTCTAGCAATAACAGCAGAAAGAAACAAAAAGTTCTTACACTGCCCAAACCCGCAGAAGTTCTCTGCAAACCCTGAGCAAGAAAACCCTGTTCCACCAACATCATAATAATCAATTAATTACATATATGTATACAATTACAGGGTCCTCTTTGGTCAGGACCAGAACTAGAGAATTATTATACAATTGCATATATTAAATTAAAGAGTGAAGAGTAATTAAAAACCTGAAAACAGGAAGCATCAACAAGAGCGAAGAGAAGAATGGAGAGCCAGGCAGTGAAACCAGAAGGAAGCTTTCGACGTTGAGAGGCAGCGAAAGAAACCAAGAGCAATCCAGCAGGAACTAGACGAAATGCAGCCACGAAGAAAGTGCCTGCCTTTGGCAACACCTCCTTCATCGCCACCATTGCTGTTCCCCAGAAGAAGAATGGCGATATCAACACCGCCCATTCCCACAACTCCATTTCTTCTTCTTCTTCTTTTTCATCGTTTTCTTTCTCTGCTTCAGGAGAGACCAAGCATTCAACGTCTGTGCCCGTCCCAACACAATCAAAGCTAGATGATGACAATGACGATGACGATGATTCCAAGTCCATGTCAGTGTTTTTGCTACTTGTTGTACAGTTTGTGACAATAAACCTGTGCTTGGCTGATGAGCGTGAATATATAGAGGTACATGAAGGAGATAATGGCGGGAGAAGCACATGCTTTCTAAATTTAATATTTGGAAGAGGATGAGAAGAGGCGATGAAGGCGGAAGCAGAGGCAGAGCTCCACAACCCCATTTTTGGAAGACAACCCTCTCTCTCTCTAAGCAGAACCAGTGGCTAGTGGGTATTGACTACAAATATCTCAAATATTATTTTATTATAAAGTACATATGTTGGGCCAGGCTGGGCTGTTTTGGCCCGGAAAAAAAATACAATTGGATCCCAAATGCAGTTGAGACTTGCCATGTTCAAATACTACATGTGAGGCGTGGCCCAGATATTTACTCTCATAATTAAGAGGGTCTTCCTCCACTTTCCAGTTCAATGGACAAATATTCAGATACAGTAATGCTATATATCCCACTTTTTATCCCACATTTTTCATCCCAACACATGTAATATGTGAGGTGTCAAATAGTGAGTAGATACATAGGGTAGGTGAGATAAATCATTATTAAGTGTATCCACTAACAATTTGACACCTCACATGCCACATGTAGTGGGATGAGAAAAGTGTGATTTTGGGTGGAATGTTTAACATTATTGATTCAGATATAAAATGAAGTTTTCCTATATCGAATGTTAGGATCCCTATTATAATTTGGAATATTGGTTTCCTATTATAAATTGTTTTCCCTTTTTATTATCAGTAATGCTACACATCTCACCTAAAATCCCACATTTTTCACCCACTACATGTGGCATGTGAGGTGTCAAATTGTGAGTGGATACATGGGATAGGTGAGATAAATCATCATTAATGTGTATCAACTCACAATTTAAAACCTCACATGCCACATGTAATGGGTTGAAAAATGTGAGATTTTAGGTGGGATGTTTAGCATTATTGTTTTATTATATGTTCAGGTTTTCCTTGCATAGATTAGCTTGTTTTCCTTGCATAGATTAGCTTGTTTTCCTTACATAACTAGACTTGTTCTCTTCCTATATAAGGGCTATCGTTCATTATAATAAGGGAGTAGTAGAAGTTTTATAATTTCCTCCCTCGCTGAATGTGGGTTTGTGCAACATACGAACCACTTTTCCAATTTTTTATAGTGATAACGCATCAAATT
Source organism: Acer campestre (assembly GCA_954870605.1). Classification (NCBI taxonomy): domain Eukaryota; kingdom Viridiplantae; phylum Streptophyta; class Magnoliopsida; order Sapindales; family Sapindaceae; genus Acer; species Acer campestre. The sequence continues at coordinate 33,195,470 of OX940799.1, forward strand.
AGGTGTGAACAATATCAAAAAGTTACTACACTAACGAAAGCAGAACTGCTGTATTAAGCCACTGCACATTTAAATGGAGATGTTGTACCTTAGTTTCAATGGGTAGAGCATTCCATATTTCCATGGGACATATGACTTTGGCACATTTTCAAACGGCTATACAAACTTGGTTTGGATCTTTGGAACTTGGAAGAAGATGATGCTTGTGGAAGTCTTTCTAAATTAAATAGAGGCCGTGAGGGATTATCAATTACAATTTGAAAGGTTAGCAAATAGAATTAGAGATTTACCAGAATCTTTCCTAATTAGTTTTTTTCTCTCTAGGTTGCATGACGATATAAAAGCACGAGTCCAATTGTTGAAACCATCTAGTCTTTTATAAGCTTTTAAGCAAGCTAGGTTCCAGGAAGAATTCATCTCTTTGACAACAACCAACTTTTAACAGATCCATTGTTGCTCTACCCGGTACTTCTCAAACAACATCATCGCTTAGAGCAAATACATTATCAACATCGTCTTTATTATGTCAAGCTCCAACTAGATGTTGGTGGTACAGATGACGTGGACATTCAAGATGAAGTATATTTATGTAATTATGTATTTTTGTAGTTAATATGGGACCGTTATGAGAGGTTGGCAGAAGTTCTTGAGTTTGATTATGCAAAGATTGCAAAAGCATCCGCTGTGACAATATTGATCAATTTAGACTCCTACATCCCTCATGGTCCAACTAAAAGTCTAATGCATTTAGGATTTTGACATTTAGGGGCAATAGATCCATGGTCGATTCCAGAATGGCCCAATGTGGTGAAGGTTCCAAGGAAGTGACTAGCAAAGCACATTAACATTCGAACATGCGCCTAATGAGTCTTCTGGTCAAAAAACATAATGATGAGAATATATGTTTTCACATTGGAAAAAATGTGAAATTTATGTTTACTTTGAAGGATGTTTTTGTAGGGAAAAATAATCTTTTTGAAAATAAATGCATTTATGGAACTTAAAAAAAAAATCAATATATCACCGGATCACATTCTAAATGTAATGCAAATTGAATTGATTTAGAGATTACCTTTATAGTTTAGTCTTCGCATATCTTTTGCATTTAGTACAAGATCAAATCACCTAGGAGTGTGAGCTCCTTTTTCTTTTAACCAAGGTGTAAATCCATCTATAAGACTTAAAGTAAAGATTAAAAGCTCAAATCAAATTTGAAACTTATAACTTACTTTCAAGCTTGTGTAAACGCCAATGAAAATGACAAGCTTGATGTAAAAAAAAATATTCTTACTGTCCATATCTATAAATATATGTCTGCTATGACATATGAATCAATAACACCAAACTATCAGGATTAAACCGTTATTCTATAGTAGTACACATTGATAGCTCAAACGTTACAACTCATAATACATATATTACATTATTTATCTCAAGATTATGATAGATATTTCAATTGCTCTATTGTGAATGTATTATTCTATTAACGGTAAAATCGAAATATACTATTCACTTAATCTCTTCAATACATCATATGTAGTTATGTACTAGGTCTTTTGTTCAAAGTTTTTCACTTGGTGATTATAGACTCATCACTTCCCAATTGAAAACAAAAGACCCACAACTTTAATCAATATAAGGTGTCCAATCTGTATCTTAAGTTGTGAACATTTTTAGACTAAATAAAGAATTATGTCTACCACACATAAATTTCTTTATATGAATAATTCTTTATGTTTCTTTTAGTCTTAGATTCTTAGAATATTTTGCTTTTGACATATATAATAAACGATTTATACATGCTACATAATTTATTTGTAAACAAAAAACTTTTATTGATATCAAATGATTTGTTAAAGAAAAACCCTTGATTTAGGGTATAATTCCTAACAATCTCCCACTTGCACTAAAAAATGTGTGTCATATCTCTCATCCCAAAACCTTCTAGGTGACTGTCAAAAACTCTTTTGCAGCAGAGTCTTTATGAATGGATCTACCAGGTTATTTGTTGATGCTATCATACATACCGTCACATCTCCTCTATGTACGATTTCCCTAAGTAAATGATATTTTCTTTCTATGTGTTTTCCTCTCTTATGACTCCTCGGCTCCTTTGCATTAGCCACGGCCCCACTGTTATCATAGTAAAGTGTGATATGCTTTTCTGCACTAGGGATAACCTTAAGGTCTATGTGGAATTTCCAAAGCCATACAACCTCTTTGGCTACTTCGCAAGCAGCTATATACTCAACTTCCATGGTAGAATCAAAAATGCAAGATTGCTTGATACTTCTCTATATTATAGCTCCTCTACCAAGTGTGAAAACAGAACCTAAGGTAAACCTTCTAGAATCTAGATCTGATTTGAAATCAGAATCTGTATACCCTATGGGTATTGGTTTCTCTCTAGAGTATACAAGCATATAATTCCTAGCCCTTCTTAAGTACTTGAATATATGCATGGCTGCCACCCAGTGACCTGGTCACGGTTTAAACTGGTATATGCTAACAACTCCAATAGAGAAGCATATATTCGGTCTCATACAAAGCATTGCATATATAAGACTTCCAACTGCGAATGCGTATGGAATCCTACTTATGTATTGCTCTTCTTGCTCATTCTTAAGAGCTTGCTCCTTAGAGAGCTTGATTCCATGCCTAAAAGGTAAGAAACCTTTCTTGGAATCATGTAAGGAGAACCTAGACAATATCTTGTCTATATAGGAAGCTTGGGATAATGTAATCATTTTATTCTTCCTATATTGTAAACTTGTATACCAATAATAAAACTTGCTTCTCCAAAGTCCTTCATGCTAAATTGTTTTACTAGCAGTTCCTTAATTGTTGTCAACTCTCCTATATCATTCCCAATGAGTAGGATGTCATCAACATAAAGAACTAGGAATGCCATCTTATTGCCTTTTATCATTTTGTATACACAAGGATTCGTCAACATTTTGAATAAAGCCATATCCTTTTATAGCTTGGTCGAACTTTATGTTCTAAGATTTGGATGTTTGAGTCCATAAATAGACCTTTTCAACTTACAGACTTTCTGCTCTTGGCCCTTTTCAATGAATCCTTATGATTGCACCATATAGATGCTTTCGTCAACATTTCCATTCAAGAATATTGTTTTGCTGTCCATTTGCCATATCTCTAGGTCTAGAGACACTACTATGGATAAGAGGATCCTGATGGACTTTAGCATTGCCATAGGAGAAAAGGTTCCTCATAATCGATACCTTCTTTCCGTGTATAACCTTTAACTACTAATCAAGCTTTGAAGATTTCTACTTTTCCATCTATTCCTTTTTTTCTCTTGTATACCCACTTGCATCCTATGGGTTTGATCCCATTAGGCAAGTTTACAAGAGTCCATACTTGATTAGAGTACTTAGGCTCTATCTCAGATTCCATTGCCTTTTGCCAATGGCTAACATCAACATCCTCCATTGCTTCCTTTATATGTATAGGGATCAATATCGTCAGTGAGATTCTTAATGGATTCTCCAAGACCAATATATCTATATGGTTGTCTTACAACTCTCCCACTAAGTCTAGAAAATAATGATTGTTGATTTTCAGATGGCGCTACGTCATCTGTTGGAATTATTTGTGTTTCATTAGATGAAACACTCTATTGAGTTGTCTCTCTCGAAAGTTCATTCAGAATAACTCTACTCTTGGGCACAAATTTATTCATATAGTCCTCTTCTAAGAAGATTGCATTTGTCGAAACAAATACCTTATTATCCGAGGGACTATAGAAATAATATCCCTTAGTTCCTTTTGGATATCCAACAAACACATACGTCTCCGAAAGTGATTCCATCTTTTGTCTTTCCCTTCACAACATGTGCTGGAAATCCCAATATCCTCATGTGTCGTAGAGTAGACTTTCGCCCGCTCCATAACTCATGTTAATCTCCAAGATCGTGTACCTCGAGGAGAGGTTGAGTTTCTCTACTTACAAGGAAGAATTAAGTGTGAGAAAATTCTTATTCTCTTCTTGAAGTTTATTCAAGTCATTCATCATTTTGTTCTTTTCCTCACAAAATGAAGCCACTTAAAGAGAAAAACTTTGCTCTAAAAGAAGACAACGAGTGAAGTTTTGCAAAAAAAAAAAACAAAAAAAACAAAAAAAAATTTAGTCAACAAAGCACATACATGTACATAAATAAAAGAGAAAGAGAGGAAGAAATACGTACCTCTCCAAGAGAAACTGCAACTTGCTCTAAAAGACGATCTGTAACAATCAAGACATCCTTCTCGTACTGCTCATCAGAATAAAAATTGGCAAGTTTCTCCATTGCAATCTTTAACTGAGGATTCACACTCTTATCAGCTATTTCCTTCCTCAACTTCCTTTTTTCTAGAAAGAGTAGATTACTGAATCACTTTTAAAGAAGCACTTCTAGATGGAACCATATTTGAGGAACCCCCAACAGAACTAACTCCACCGCCAATGGAAGAAGCAACAAAACTCGCATTTGACACGTTTCTCTCTAGGAGCAGGATCTAAAAAGCTCAACTCCAGGTCTCCAAAACCCTTCATTATAACATAATTGACCTTTTTAGGAACTTTCAAGCCACTAGAGCCATATTAAGGAGATATGGCGAAACTATGTAAAAGTGAGATAGACGTAAAGTCACAAACAAATTGAAAACCAAAAAAATGAGGGGAAGCAGCACCTGTCCAAAAACCAGTATCAACAAGTTTCAATGGATCAGTGACATCTTTCTTTATCACATTTTCCCTTTTACGACTAACTATCATAGCAATTGTTTCCTTAACACTACTAAAAGTATCAAGTAGTTGGGGCCAAGAACCTAAGAGAGCAATCAACACAGTGGATAAAGAAAATCAAAGTTCGCTAACTATGAGCTAAACCAAAATCACGAAGGAAGCAAAGAAACACCTTCATAATTGAAAAAGGTGTGAATCAGTACTCTCTCCTATTGCATCAGCACTTCTTCTCCATGGACTAAGTGTGCTTATAAATGTGCATCATTTACACAATCACACTTGCACTTCATTGTTAAAACTAAGTGTGGTTTTGTGTGATGTAATTTGTTTCTATTTGTGTGATCGAAAACGTCCGCTCTTGCACGATAGTGTACATGTCTTAGCGCGATGATTGACCTCTAGAGAAGGCTCATTTCTTCTCCTGGATTGGTCTTGGGCACTAGGGGTTTGGTTCATGGCTTTTGGACCAAATTGCCCTTGGAAATTCAATTTCCACTGTATGCTCGTCGAAGTGTACCACGAAATCGAACCGTGAAAGTTGACAGTATTGTCAACCAGTTTTCCACAGTACGCTCATCGAAGTGTACCACGAAACTTACCTCGAAAATGACCTGTTTTTTTATTTTTTTAATCAAAATGTCGTCACTTCATCTAGTGCTGCTATATATGTATCTTCTTTTTCCTTGCTCATTTTTGTGAGCTCAAAAACTGAAATTAGAAAGAGAAACTCAAACACTAGAAAGAGAAGCTCCTAAGAACTCATCTTTACTCAACCAAACACCTTCCCATGAGCATCTAGCATCTTCCAAGCATCATCCAAGCATGGGTTTTCTTGTTTTCTTTGACTAGGTAATTTCTACATGTCTTGGAACCTCTTGTTTCATTCTTATGACATGTTTGCCTAGGTTTAACATTTATTTGTTAATTAAATGCATGTCTCCTTGCTTAATGTTATTTCTAACATGTTTGAGACTTTGTTTATTGGTTGAGATGTGTTGTTTGTGATAGCTAGCATTTAGGACCATTTTGCCCTCTAGCTAAGTCTATATGATTTGCATTTAGATATTGTTGATTAGAACTCCTTGATTGCATTTGTTAATTGCATATTTATTGTCCTTACCATGTTTATTGCCATGTTCATATAGACATCATGATATTTAGGATTGATTTCATTACCATCATTTAATCTTAAGATAAACATTTAGTATAGCCTAGCATTATTTACATTTTGGATATCATCACATATTCACATAAGTTATTGATCTCTTCGTTGAGAGTTAAGTCTTATGACTACCAGTATGTAGTGCTCAAGTTCCTTTGGTTTAGAATCACTATAAAAGACTCACGGGTAGTAGTGGTGGGTTAGTAACTGAGAATGGTTGACAAACTAGCATTAGTGTTAAAAGAGTACCAAATTCCATAGTTAGATGTCCCATTTACATAGCGAATGATTCTCTTAACGGAAGAGAGATTGGACTCCTTATGATCCGCTTGGTACCTAACACACACACCCACACCCACACTAAAAGATATATCGGGCCTACTTACGATCAAATAAAGCAAGCTACCAATCATGCCCCCGGTATAGAGTTTGTTCCACACTTTTTCCACTAGCATCCTTGCTTAGCTTCAAAGTGGTACTCATGGGTGTATCACAATGTTTGGCATTTTCAAGACTAAACTTCTTCACTAGGTTTTTAGCATATTTAGCTTGGGTTATAAAAATCTCATCATTTAATTGCTTAATTTGCAAACCTAGGAAGTAACTTAGCTCACCAACAAGACTCATCTCAAATTCATGAGACATAACATCAACAAATTGTTAGACTTTGGTGTTGTTGGTGGAGCCAAACACTATATCATCAACATATATTTGAGCTATAAAAAGTTCATCATTGTCTTTCTTGATAAATAGAGTCTTGTCAACACTACGTCTTGTGTAGTCATTGTCAACCAGAAATTGAGTGAGGTGCTCATATCAAGCCCTCGGTGCTTGTTTCAACCCATATAAAGCCTTTTTTAGGCGATAGACATGGTTGGGGTGGTGTGCATCCACAAACCCCTTAGGTTGTTTAACAAACATTTCCTCTTGCAATAAGCCATTGAGGAAGGCACTCTTCATGTCAATTTGGTGAAATTTGAACTTGTACACACAAGATATGGACAAGAGAAGCCTAATGGACTCTAAACGGACAACGGGAGCAAATGTCTCCTCAAAGTCGATACCTTCAATTTGAGAGTGCATTTGTGCAACAAGTCTTGCCTTATTACGTACAATGTTGCCATCCTCATCGGATTTATTCCTATATATCCATTTGGTGCCTATAACATTTGTGCTTTTAGGCCTAGGAACTAAAGTCCAAACCTCATCCCTTTTGAATTGGTTTAGCTATTCTTGCATGGCACCCAAAATTCATCATTTAAGGCTTCATCAACCTTTTTGGGTTCAATTTGAGAGGTGTAGCATGTATAACTAATAAGATTAACTATTTGACATCTAGTTCTAACACCCTCATTCACATCTCCAATGATATCATCTTTATCATGGAGTTTCCTAACCCATATAGCAAGTTCATTAGAGTCCAAGAGAGGAGCTTTATCAAGAGGTTGTGTGTCCTCTTGATCAAGGTTAGACGTCCCAACAATATGAGTCTTCACAACTTTCTCTAAGAGAGAATTATCAACTATAGACACCTCCTCCTCATGGTTACTAGTCTTAGGCCTATTATCATCAATGACAACATTAAATGATTTCATGACGCTTCGAGTCTTCAAATTGAAAACTCTATAAGCTCTACTATTTAAGGCATAACTAATAAAGATACCCATATCACTCTTAGCAATGAGCTTGCCAAGTTGATCACGGTCATTTAAAATGTAGCACTTGCTTCCAAAAGAGTGGAAGTAGCTAACATTTGGCTTTCTACCTCTCCACAACTCATAGGAGGGTTTGTTAAGTACCGAGACTTATGAAGACTTTATTTCCTATATAGCAAGTCATGTTGACGGCTTCAGCCCATAGAATCCTAGAGACATTATTACTAAGCAACATCACACGAGCCATCTCTTGAAGGACCTTATTCTTCCTCTCAACAACTCCATTTTGTTGAGGTGTCCTAGGAGCTGAAAACTCATGAGAGATGCCTAAGCTATTGCAATAGCTTTCAAAGTAGGCATTCTCAAACTCTCCCATGGTCACTTCTAATCCGTTTAATGCTTTTAATGTTTGAGTCTTTTTCATTTTGAATTTTAGTGCAAAGCATTTTAAACTTATCAAAAGTTTCAGATTTTTCTCTAAGAAAATATGTCCATGTGTACCTATAGAAATCATCAACACAAACAAAAATGTATCTCTTTCCACCCAAACTCTCGGCTTGCATTGGACCCATAAGATCCATATGGAGAAGCTCTAGGGGCTCCTTGGTGGAAAGATACTTGCCCTTCTTGTGCATGCTCTTGGTTTGTTTCCCTTGTTGGTAAGGTCCACAAACACCATTGATTTTCTTCCCAAGCTTGGGAAGGCCACGTACAACAATGAACTTATCTAAGATTCGTAAATCCTGATAGTTCATGTGGCCAAGTATTTCATGCCACAACTTAATTTGCTCATCCTTGGAAGAATTGCAAGAGACAACTCTAGCTTCAAGACAATATCAATTGTCGTTAGATCTCATACCTTTCAACAAGGTTTGTTCATCGGGCTTTAGGATTGAGCAATCATCTTTGCTAAACAAGACAGAGAATCCTTAATCACTAAGATAAGAAATACTTATTAGATTGGCTTTCAAGCCATCTACATATAAAGCATTCGACAAGGAGGGTAATCCGAGAATGGAGATGGTTATTTTCCTTACAACTCTTTTTTTAAATCCATCACCAAAAGTGATAAATTCTTCTTCCTCCATGACAAGAGTCTCGAAGAAACTCTTGTTTCTCATCATGTGCCTAAAGCACCCACTATCTAAGTACTAAAAATTAGAAGAATTTGCCTTAACAATTTGTATAACATGGCAAAAATAAGCATCTCTTCTAATCCACCTAGGTGAAACATTTTCTTTCCTAGTGTTCAATGGTACATGGGCTCTAGATATCCTAGGATCATGCAAATTGGTTCTATTTTTACTAGGGACATGCATCTTGGCTCTAGCCTTTTTCTTTCCTATCATGCTTTCAACTCTACGCATTTTGATATAATAAAAGCAATTTGGTCTAATATGACCATCGATACCACAATAATGACATGTATGGATAAAGTTAGGAATCATACAATAACATTGAGTATGCATTAGAGCTTTCTCATGTCTTTGTGGTTGTCTTGGTTGTTGGAATAGATCTCTCAATCTTTATTGTTGACTAAGACTAGGTTGCTTCCTCAGTTGAGTTTGCATGATAAGTCTCTTCCATTGATGGACTTTAGGTTGAGGGAAGTTAACTTTATGAGCTCTTCTAAGTTGAGCTTGAGGTGGACTTCTTGGTGCCATCTTCATTTGAGCACTTCTTGAGCATTCTCCTAGGTCAATTTTCTTCCTAGGTAATTGAAGAAGAGAAGACTCCTTGGTGTTCATGCTCTTGAAAAATACGGTCTTGCTTGAGGTAGAGGACTCATTGTCATCTTCAAACCTAAGACCCCTCTTGTCTCTTGGCCTTTTTCCAACATCTAACATGTGGTCAAGTTTTTTAGTGCTAGAGGCCATCTTAGCCATCAATCCTCTAGCATCTTCAAGCTCAATCTTCATCCCTTCTTCACTCCTCTTAGATAAGTCTAGCTCAACTCTTAGCTTATCTTCAATCTTGGCTCTCACCACTTATCCACTAAAGTGATCAACTTGGGTTGATAGCTCAAGGTTTTATTCTTTCAACCTTCGAATCTCTTTCTTGTTCTTCAACCTTGAGCTTTCCAACTTAGTGATGTAGTCTTGAAGATCCATCTTATCCACATTTCCATTTGTGGAGTGAGAGGAAGAGTCATCATCACTTGAGTCATTTTCCTCTTGAGTCTCATCCTCTTTTTCACTAGCACCTTTGCTCTTATGGGAGGAGGCAAATGCTATGAAGTTAGCTATGAGATCTTCATCATCCAAAGTCTAATCTCTCTCATCGGAGTCATCACTTCCACTCCATGTGGCGGCCATCACTTTTCCCTTCTTCTTATTCTTCAAATTTCCACAATCGGGAGCGATGTGTCCTATGCCACCACACTCATAGCATTTGATCCTTATCCTTTCGTTCTTGTCTTGCCTAGGCTCAAACTTCTTGAAGGGCTTTTTTCTTCAAGTCTTAGCCCTTGGATCCAAAACCTTTCTTCTCGGACTTGATGAATTTCTTGAACCTTCTCATCAACAAGGCCATGTCTTCATCTGAGTCATCATTCTCCTCCTTCTCAACTTTGGAGGCTTTCAAAGCAATTCCCTTTTGCTTTTTAGAAGGTGTGGAGGTAGGATCCTTCCTAGACTCATATGCTAGAAGTCTCTTAATCACCTCACTCGGCTTCATATTCTTGTAGCTACTATTCTCCTCTAAAGTCATTACCTTGGACTCAAATCTTTTGGGGAGAGATCTCATAATTTTTTGCTTGATTCTCCTATCCAAATACGGGTCACCAAGTTGATGACTTTGGTTGACTATGTCCATCAACTTGATCTCAAAGTCGTTAAAGCACTCATTCTCCTCCATCCTAAGCATCTCGCATTGAGTTTGGAGGACTTAAAGCTTTGAGTCCTTCACTACTTCGGTTCCCTTATGTGCAACTTCTAGGATTTCCTACGCCTCCTTAGTGATCCTAGTGTTTTGAATCAATTTATATTGATTTTCGTCCATTGCACATAGGATGGCATGCATCGCCTTCCTATTCCATTTTGATGCCTCAAACTTTTGCACACTGAGCCTTTGGTTTGAGCATATCCTCTCCTCCACCTGCAGGAGTCATCATTGGTGGAGCATAGCCATCTTCAATCGCCATCAAAACACGGTCATGGATTTGGCATATGAATGACTCCATCTTGCCTTTCCAAGAGGCATAATTGATACCGGTGAGCAATGGAGGCCTCGTGCTAGAAGCACCTACGTTTCCACCATCGTTTCCACTCATAGTGTTTATGAATGAATGAAATGAATGCAAATAAATGTATGAATGATCAAAAATCACACAAAATGCAAAACATACCAAAATGAGCAAGGATCACCTAAGTATATCTAGGAACCCTCTCTGATACCAATTGAAACAATTATAGCGTGTTCTAATATTATCTGAGGGGTGAATAGATTTTAATTAGGTTATATTACCAAATTTTCTTGATTAGTCAGTATTCAATTTTAAGCCCCAATCTAGTCACAATATAAAATCAAGTATATAATGCGGAATTTAAATGAAACTTAATTTTTACGTGGAAACCTTCAACAAGGAAAAACCACGGGCTGTTATGTGCGCCACACATGATCCTTGAAATCACTATTTGTAAAGGTGTCCACAACCTAGGTTGACCACGTCAAACCCTACACAGTCACTAACCCACATCTACTACCCACAGGCTTTTAATAGCAACCCTAGATCAATTTGCTTGCGGCATAAGCAATCTTAGCCACAAAACTTACTTCTCAATGAAGAGATTAAACAACCTAAGAGAATATGCAATGATATCCAAATATGCACTTAATGTTCGGTTACACTAAATGCTTATCTAGGATTAAAAGATGTCAATTAAATCAATTCTAAATATCAATTGCTATATGTCATGACATAAAGCATAGCTATGGCTATCAAAATACAACTCTCAATCAATCAACACAATAATCTCAATCTTGTAATTAGAATATGATCTAAAAGCATACAAGTAATTAAAGAGATTAAAAGACAAGTCTGAACACTAAAAATGGATGAGTTTGATGTTCAATCTTGGATACATCCTAGATGACTCTAGATGATGATGGATGATGTTTGATGCACACGGATTTGAGTTAGAATGATCAAAGATGATCTCTTTGGAGCTTTTCTCATTATGGATTCTCTTTTTCTCTCAAAATGAGTCAAATACAAGCTAGGTTGAAATAAGAGAACATAATGGGATATTTATAAGGTGAGTCAAAAACTGTAGCGTTTTGGCTAGGCAGACTGTTGCAGTCCTAACTGCCTCGGTTGGCAAAGATAGCAGTTGAAACTGCGGCAGAGAAAATAAGTCTCTGTCGCTTGCATGCCGCTGTTAGCCAAGACGGCAGTTGAAACCACAGCAGAGAAAATAAGTCTTTGTCGCTTGCAAGCCGTGGTTGCCCAAGATAGTAGCATAACCACGGCAGAGAAAGGCAAGGCCTTCTCATGCAGTTTAACACACTAAAAAGCAAGCAATGAGTGCAAGTGTGTGAAGGAGACAATAACACACAAGTAGAGACAATAAAAACACATATGCAACAAGAAGTTATGCATGAGAGGTGTGTGTGTGCAACTAGTCTCTTCAATGAAAATTAAGCACAAGTGATTTACTTTTGAAGTGCTTATCACCTTGAGGTCTTGAGAGGGCCTTTATGCTTGATCACCAACGCCCAAGCTACCCTTACATTACAAACCCCAAATGTGGTTTGTCACCGAAATAAGTCAATCAATTTTAAGGAACTTACAGAGGGTATGTTTGTGCAATTATCCCTATATACGTTAATGTGCCACTAATTAAAAACCCAAAAATGCATATGTGCATCGTAGATGCTCTTATTGGTAGGAAAAAGTTAGAAATCCTAGCCAGCATTTCTAGGAGAGTTTCTAAAGTTAGAAACCTAAATTCTTATTCTCTAAAAAAAAGTTTGTCACATCACCTATATAATCAAGTTAGATAATTGCATTGAATAAATTTTGTCTACCTTATTATCTAACTATCCTATGCGGTACTCAATTTTCTTCAAATGCATAATAGCATTGGAGATGTTCTTATAATACAATGGCCTTGTTTGGCTAAGCTTATTGAGAGCTTAAAAGCTCTTTTGGAGTCCAAAAGCAGCTTTCAGACCTGTTTGGTTGTTTCATGATAAGTCCTTATCAAGATTATAAACTCTTTTAACAAAAGCCAAGTTTAATTGGCTTGGGCCAAAAGAGCTTTCAGAAAAAACAGGGAAGCTGAAATGAGGTTTAATGAAACTTTTATAATGACGTATTTACCATTATAGGTATAAATAACAAATCAATAATTCCAATTGTATCCTATCTCACTGTTTTAAGATATGCAAACACGATTTTTCCCCTTTTCAGATGAACCCTAACTGTGATTTTTATCTAAAATCTCAATAAATCTTTTCTATGTTTTGAGTTTTTTAAACAATCAACCAAATTTCCATGGAAACCCACCAACTCTCACCATGTAAACTCCACCATTGATACGATTTCGAAGAACTAAGCATCAACTCTTGTCTTTTGCTCAGAAAAAATCCATTCAACCAAGTATTCGATGATCATCACTGCTTCTAGTTTTTGTAGTTTATCTTTTTTGACTAAATGTTTGTATTTTTAAACATTTGGAAAGTTGGATTAGTGCAATAATTGACCTCAAATTTGTCTGAAACTTTTTGAATTTTTCTTTTATTTTTTACATGCAGAGTATGTGTTTATTTATGGATGTTTGAAAATGGGTTTCGGGTGGTTTGGCATGAGTGTGGGTTTTTATTGCTCTAAATGCTAGTGGGTTTTGGTTAATTTTGCATTTGGAGGTCTAGTATTGATGAGAATCAGATCTTGTTAATACATGTGAAGTGGGTTTCTATTTTGGTGCCATTTTTTATTTGTTTTGAGTTGGGTTTTTGGATTACGATCCAATTTTTATATTTGGTTAGCATTTGAGTCTAATGCGTATGCATAATGATTTGGAATTCTAATAGTACACAAATTGATAAGAATAGGGGGATTTACTCTTTTTCGGTTGGAGCCTTGGAGATTTCAATTTTTCTGGAATAATATAATGCATTATTTAACTTGATTTGATTAATATAATTTGGCTCTTTATTACAAACGACTAAATATGATTAGGATCGTTTGTGAATCTCTATAAAACATTTTAATCTCTGGAACTATCTAATGAAGTTTTTTTCTAAAAGAAAAACCCATGTGTGATTTCTATTGAACAGAGGTGGTTGGGTTTTTGAAATTTGATTTGCAAGTTGTTGGCTGGTTTTAATTTTTTATACTTTTCCTATATATTAATAGACACCTCAAGTCTTACAATCTCATTTTGCTAATGAAAAGAAACAATAGATTTGCGTGGATCAAAATTTGATACATAATCGATTTGTCCCTTTGTTGTTGAATAACAAAACATGGATATAAGTGAGCTACAGAGGTTCATGCAAATGCGCTACATCCTCACATAGTAACAGTTCATGTTGCATGAAATGTATATTTATTTTCTAGAAGGCCTTTTTTGTTCACGAAATAGGCTTTCAGAGGTGCTTCCATCCAAAACCTAGAAATCTATTACTTTATAGACCGATCACATCTTGTATTCTGCAATTTGGCTAGTTTTTGGACATTAATTTGTATTACTATTTTGATACTTACGCTATTGCTAAGAAAGAAATGTTAGGAGAACGTATATGATGTAATTGGTTGCTTGTATTCTTTCCATTGATGTTTTGTTTTGTTGTAGTGTTCAAATGGGCACACGAGACACGATATCTTCTGCATGCAAGCCCAAGGTGCACAATCGCTGCCCCACTTGCAGGCACGAACTAGGTAACATCAGATGTCTTGCACTGGAGAAAGTGGCTGCTTCTTTCGAGCTTCTGTTTGCATTTCGAAGCTTTCCAGCTTGGTAGGGCACTTGCTCCTGTCTACATAGCATTCTTGCGGTTTATGGGAGATGATAATGAAGCTAAAAACTATAGCTACAGTCTTGAAGTGGGTGGTAATGGGTGGAAGATGATATGGCAAGGGGTGCCACACAGCATACAGGATAGCCACAGAAAGGTTTGTGCCAGCTTCGATGGTCTCATAATCCAATGCAGCATGGCTCTGTTTTTCTCTGGAGGAGACCGTTATTGAAGCTTAGAGTGACCGGTAGAAACTGGAAAGAACAGTGACTGGGACTGATTTGTTCCTTACATATTAACTGGAATATTGGTTTATCTTATTAGTCTTGGTGAGTCTTCTGGTGATGAATATTTTGATTTGAAGGAGTCAAACTCTCTTTACTTGTTCAAGTTGTTTGAATACATGGGTGAGAAGACGTGACTTATTCTCTTCCCACAATTCTATAATATTTTATCTAATATGATTTTAATCTCTTGCATTGCTTGCTCACTGTCAATATTTCATGGTCTAGAATGATATTTCAATCAGTCAAAAAAAAAAAAAAAAAAAAAGGTTGAACATGAAAAGGGAATGATTTTTCATTTTCTGTTGAAACGAGTTTTATATTTCTTAGAGTTTTATAAAAAAAAAAAAAAAAAAAGTTGAACATAAAAAGGGAATGATTTTCTTACTTTATCATTAAGTAGAACAATTACTGTACTTAATTCGTAGTAAATTATTATGTACAAATGTATTTATTTTAGTATATATTTTTTAGGGAGATATAATTGAAAGAATCTTATATTATCCCATATGAAGTAAATTTTTATTTTTAAAAAAATGTACTTTTATTATTTATTCCAATTAAGGTAAAAATGTTATATTATAGATAGATATGATTTTAATTAGTTACAACCAAACATGCTCAAAAGCTCTTCTTCAAGGGTAAAAAGGTCAAATTAGGATTACAAGATATTTTAAAATGTTTCAACCAAACAGTCTCAAAAACTCTTCCTGATACAAAAGCTCTTCTATAATATACCATCCAAACAGCAACTGAAAAACTCAGACTTTTACTTCTCTTCTTCTAATGCCAAAAGTCAAAAGTAAAAGTTATCCCAAATGGACCCAATATATAGAACCTTTGATGTGAATCAAATACACCTAAATTTATCTCAAAAAGTCATTTTGGCATATAAAGAAAGAATTATTTGTGTATCTAAAGAAAGAATTATTTGTGTATCATAAATTTGTAGGTAGATGAATTGATGGGAGATATGAGATCATTGATTAAAGCGTTGCCATGACTGACTTGACTTGGTCATTTTCTATAGAAGAACCTTCTCCGGTTCTCTGTTCTCATCAGCTTACGCTTTTATTATTTCTTGTTTACATACAGCACCAGCAGTCGAATTGGATGACGTTTTCTTTTATTTATTGTGTTGTTCACCTAATCATATGCTAAATAATTTTATTTTACTTTTTCTTTTTCGTTTTTTTAATGTTGTTATATTATAATATAAAAAATTTCAGTCTTGACCCAAAATCGGTTCCTTCCTTTGACTTTGTTGGTAACTGATCCTCTTCTTACCTCATCATTTTTTTTACGTTTTTAAAGTATATAATTAGTTATTAATAAAGTAATTGTAGAAACTAATCAAATCTTAACCACATATTCATTACAATATTTAAGTATCATAATATTAGACGAGGTCAGGAAAAATATGAGGTAAGGAGATGATCCAAATCCGTGAAGGAGACCGATAGGATACTGATAGCAATATTTGGATATTTGCAAACTGCTAAAATCCCAATTGAAATTTTCAATTACGTACAATACAATATTCATTATATTATCATTTTATACCAACTATAGAACATGATCAATTTCTGAAAACAAAGAAAAATACCACACAGAAAAATGTTAAATAGCCCAAACTCATTCACGAGTGAATAATCGTCAGTCTGAATGCAAGACATGTTCTCTGTTCTTTATTTTATTATGAAATTATCATTAATAATTTTAGATTTTTTTTTTTTTTTTTTTTTTTTTTCCATTTAACTATAAACATGCGGATACATGTCCACTTTTCTGGTATGAGTTCATTTTTGCGAAAGGGTGAGCATTACCCACCTCCCCATATCTTGTCAAGTGTCCAAAAAATTAACCAGAGTTAATAAATTAACTATTACATATTGTATATAATGTTATACCAATTTTACCCTTATTTCTCCTGATTATTATTTTTTTAAAAAAAAAACATCATCAGCAATATCAACTCCAGATTCAATAATAAAAAATAAAAAAACAAATAAACAAACAAACCATCATCAGCAATATTATCTCCAAATTCAATCAAGCAAACCAAAAACACACCGTCATCAATAGCCACACCATCCTCAACACCAAGGCTAAACCACAAACCAAAGGTGCAATAGTTGCAATCTCTCTTTCATTAAATTTTTGAATGTCAGTTTTTAATATTTCAAACCATCAAAAAATAATCTCTCTCTCTCTCTCTCATACACGAAATTGAAATCTCTCACACGCAACCACCACCATCACCGAACAAACATCTCTCGCATGCTCTTGCACACAGCTGGGTTCAACCCATAATTGGAATCGAACCAGATCTGGGTTCGAACTAGAACTCGAACCGAGTTCGACCGATGTGAAGAGAGAGAGAGAGAGAGAGAGAGAGAGAGAGAGAGAGAGAGAGAGAGAGAGAGAGAGAGAGAGAGAGAGATGTTGCGGCTAGGAGGAGATCGAACGTAGGGTGGTGGTTGGTGGCTAGGGTTTCGCATTTGACTGGTGGTGGAGAAAAAATTTAAAAAAAAATTATCAAAAAAAGAAGAAATTTTTTTTAAAAAAATTGCATAAATTAGAAAGCTATTTATATAAGAATAATGTTTGAGTATTGACCAGTCAATACCTAAAATACTGACCCCACCAATGGGAATGAAGCACATGGCCTTTTTTGTTTTACTTTTTACATTTATCTCACAAATTGGGTCACGTGCTATACTTCCATTGGTAGGGTCTGTATTCTAGGTACTAACTTGTCAAAACCCAAGCATTGACATAATATATTGCCATGATATATTAACAACTCATCAAATGTCATAACTATATACGTATAGAGTAGTTCTCTCATAAAGGATCCCTTATTTTAATTCTGGTAAGGACCTTTATGAAATCGCGTTGATTTATATCAATTTCGATTTGATTTTATTTGTGGATGATAAGTTTAGTGAAATCTACCTATCAATAAAATTTAAGAATTTTTCAAGCACTACACCTATTTATCATGATTTTGTTATTAAAAAATTCTCAAATTTTATTCATAAGTAGATTTCATTGAAGATATCATCCACACAAAATTCATAGAAATGAATGTGATTTTATCAAAGTCTTTACTGGAATTAAAATAAGTGATCCCGTATGAAAGAACCATTATATATATATATATTAAAAATAATCAAGTGCAAGATCCCTTCATAAAAAATTCGTACAGTTTCACTGATTCTAACAGGTTGGAATCAATAAAACCACATGAAAAATTTGTGTAAAACCCTGCACATTATAAATTAAATATATAGGAAAATTCTTTGGTCAGATCGTATTTGAAATTTTTACGTTAGATCTTTAGAATTCTAACCGGATGAAATTCTAAGGACCTAACGCAAAAATTTCAGGTCCAACCTGACTAAAGAATTTTCCTATAAGGAATTTCAGGATGACCAACTACAGTCATATGTTTTAATAAAATATTGATTTTTTTTTTTTTTTTTTAACAAAACATTTGAACATATTAAACTTATTAAAAAATCAGTAAATAGAAGAGAAGAAGTGGACCACGCCACTAGTGAAAGTAAAAATATATATATATATATATATATGGAGCACGTGTGAGTACATGATTGTGAATTGTGAAGGCGTGAAATAGAAATGCAGACGCGTTGATGTGTTGACGAAGCTTGCGAATTGTGACAAAAGAGATATTCCTGCTCTGAATAATTAGTAAAAACTCGTTCCAATCCGTAAAGTCAAATAAACTCTAATCCCTTTGAAGACTTTTATCAATTAAACCAAGTCCTTTTTCCTATAAAAGAAACTAGTCATTTTATTAATTTCTTCATTCTTCATCAATCAATAGCAATGGCTAATCAGCAGAAGAAAATCCACCCAGTTCATGAAGAAGACGTGGAGGCCCAACGATCACCCCCACCGACGCTTCCATTCCTGCCAAAAGACTCTTCAAGATCTGATCATGATAAGGTTCCTCAACGTACCTTTCCTGTTCATCACTCAAAACCACCCAAGAAAAGATCAACAAGGAGCTGTTTATGCAAGTGTTTTTGCTGGACACTTTCTCTGCTCCTCATCCTCATCATTGTCATCGCCATTACTCTCGGCATCCTCTACCTCGCTTTCCAACCAAAACTACCCAAATACTCTGTCGACAGAATGCAAATAACACAATTCAATCTCACCAACGATTCCAACTTACAAGCCACTTTCAACGTCTCCATCACTGCCATTAACCCCAACAAGAGAATAGGAATATACTACCAAGGTGGGAGTCACATAAGTGTTTGGTACACACAAACAAAGCTCTGTGAAGGCTCAATACCAAAATTCTATCAGGGACATCAGAACACAACACTTCTTAATCTCCCATTAACAGGACAGACACAAAACGCTACAGCTCTCGCAGATTCATTGCAACAGCAGAATCAGCAAACAGGGAACGTGCCCTTGAATCTCAGGGTTGATCAGCCAGTCAGGATCAAGCTTGGTCAATTGAAGCTCATGGAGGTCAATTTCTTGGTCAGGTGTAGAGTGGTGACTGGTGGATAGTTTATCCGTTGCTGATAATGCCATTAGAATCCAAGATAGTAGCTGTAAATTTAGATTTAAGCTTTAATTTCTTTTTTACTATTCTTTTATCATATACCATGCCTTTACACTACTGCTTCCTATTTTTTTATTTTTTTTTTTAAATTTTATTTAATTTTCCATATAAAAATAAAATTTTAGAGGACGGCTTATTATCTTATCTTATCTTTTATATATATATATATATATATTGAATTTGATGCATCTCTATTATGTATAAATTTTAAGCTATACAGTAGGTTTGATGTATTTCTATTATGTATACTTTTGAGCTTTTGAGCTATACAGTATTATCTTATCTATCTGCTTCCACCGTATATATACTCTTGATGCATCTCTACTATGTATCAGATTTCATTTAGCAAAATTATTTTTTTGAGAGAATTTTAAAAACCCTTTTTGAAGCTTTTGAGATTAGGTAAAAATAAAATAAAATAAATAAAAACACCCCTCGGTTCAAAGTAATTATGAAAGGCTATTAGTTAACGAGAAGGGATTTATATGTTCTTAATTATGTGTAGTGTGTACCCAGCCGGCAGAATAGTTGAAATGTTACCTTCAATAAGCTATGGTGAAAATGACTGAAGGAATCGGCAACATCGTTTACCTTTCTCTCCATACACGTCGATTTGGAAAGAAAATGTCAATGCAAATTACCAACTGGTGACTATATTGGTTAATTAATTTAATGTACATCAACATCAACTATGAAGTCAAAATAACGTATAAACCAAAAACAGAAATTTCACGAAAATGTTTTAATATAATAAAACCTCAAGTAAAATTAGATGTGAAGCTCTTCCTTTTAAATATAGTAGTTAACTATTTTGTTGACCCATTGAGGAACCACACAAGCTAATATCATTACAGATACCTAAAAAGGCTATTTTATCAGCATTATTCTTGATTCAAGCCTTCAAGGGGCAGTAACTACCAGTCTTGCCTTGCTCATGTTTGTAAGCTAAATCAGCAAATTGTGACAACCATCCTCTTCTGCAACTATAATGATATGGTGAGAGAATGATGACAATATAAACAAGTGTTACCTTCGATGTGATCGGAGACATGACTGAAAAGTATGGAATGGGCACATTAGTCAATACAACTCACCCGAGAAACACTGTTCGAATAGGTTCAAATTGTTTCATCATATCATATTTGAGTAGTCAATTTATAATTTTGGGTTATAGTAATTTCATTGGCTTAACATGAAATTGGGACATGAAAAAGGTTAAAGAAAATATAAAATGCGGGTCACCGTTGCTATCCACGACCACGAGTAACAAGTCCATGAATGGAACCAGCTATCCCACGCCGTCTACCCTACATAATTTGAAACAAATAAAGAACCTTCTTAGAAATACTCATTCCAAATTACCTACAATAAGTTACATTGCTCACCTTTTCACTATTAAACAAGTCCTCTGAAATAGCTTCCATTTGCTTTCTCTTCTTCTCTTCTTTCACAGACTCGGCCATCTCCTCGGTCCCATAATCAGAATCTCTATCAATAAGAAAAGATCTCAAATAACAATATTACATGAAATTATGAACTGTATTCAGTGATCAGACTGGGTTGAAGAACATAGATCTTACTTATATGGGAACTTTGAAAAAGGAATAAGACTGCTGAAGCTATTCCCTGATCGAGTATTTGTCTACAAATCCATTTAAAATTTGTAAAAATGGAATCAGACATCTCATAACTGACCAAACTTTGGCATGAAATATTAAGATGAATGTGAATGATCAAATAATAGATTTCAAACACATATCGAGTTTGAAATTGCTTGGAAGAGGATTTCAAGAACAGCAGGTAGATTTTTCAAATTAACATTACAATAATGAGTTGCAAATGATCAGATCAAAAAGTCAACACAGGATTCATATAATCGAAATTGAGTTTTAGCAGAAAATGAAAAATTCTAAGGTCAATACCTTTCTGAAGCGTTTGAAATTTAGAAGTCCATTGTTTGCCGTCGAGCTGATGGTGACAGGTAAATTATAACTTCTAATAACTAAATCTTGGCTGAAAATGATATCTGAATTATGTTCGGACTCAT
Source organism: Acer campestre (assembly GCA_954870605.1). Classification (NCBI taxonomy): domain Eukaryota; kingdom Viridiplantae; phylum Streptophyta; class Magnoliopsida; order Sapindales; family Sapindaceae; genus Acer; species Acer campestre. The sequence goes on from OX940799.1 coordinate 33,216,943, forward strand.
CATTCTTGTCTCTGCAAGTTGTCATAGTATTACTTTTATCTCTGAAGCTTGTAGCAGAAGTATCCTCTGACTCATTAGCTGCAAGATTGATGGATATTTCTTCTTTCTTCAGACATTTGAGGGATTCCTCATTGAGGACAGCAGCTGTTGCATGAACCGATGAGGCTGTTTCTGCATCAACATCAGAATCTGCTACCACTGTCTCATCCGTGGAGCATGAAGATGAAATAATCACTGCGAAAGAGCATATATTACTTCGTTACTTTGGTACGAAAAAAGGTTAAAAAGTTGATCATCACTTAACTTATTTCAAAAAGGAAATTATAGATTTTTATCCAAAAAACTGAGAAAGTGGCAATAATATTAAGAAGGGAGTGAATGAAGTTTTACCATAATAAGCAATTGCAAAAGAAATAGGTTCGGATATAGGCTCCTGATGGGGAAAAAAATATATAAAAAAAAAATGTCCAGATAAACAGAGGTTGTTCTAAACTTTTTGCAAGGAGTTGGACATCTGTAAATTTATAGATAAGCAGGTTAGGCTAAATCAATAGATAACTAAGGAGTTCAAGCAGCAATACTGGGAAAAGCACCCCTTTAAATTTCTAAACAAGTAGGCACTACTTCGCAAAAACATTTGTACCTTACGAGCTATTGAGAAAGGAAGAACTTAAAACTTATTTTATCTATAAAAAAAAAAAAAATAATAATAATAATAAATAAAATAAATAAAAAATAAATAAAAAATAAAAAACCTAAAGCCGAGAAGATAAATTCCACACTTGTCAATTTTCTTATTTGTCACTTCTTGACAGTAAATAACTTCTATCCTTAAACTTATTTGCAAGGAGAGCTCCAGTCTTTCTTTATCAACATATGTCATATAAGATATCTCCTATGATTTTTTATATTAGTGTGATGTGTGAATAAACCTTAGATAAGAAGGTTTCATGATATGTTGCACTATCATGAAACACAAAGGAGATTTTAACATTAAAAACCAAAGTTAATCCCTCTTCATAACCAGGGGAAAAAAGGTGAACAAAAATTAATTTTGGTTAAGAATATGAAACTAGACTTCGTTGCTATTTAGTGGACCTGAATTCTTAAAAGAGGATGATGGCATCAGGTGAATATGATACTGTGGCCAAAACCGGTAATTAATGAATCCATATAGATGAACAATTTGAACAAGGGGCCATTAGTGATGCATCAGTATTGTAAGTTGTAATGCAAAAGAAATTGGATAAGATTTCATGGACCTCCCTTAAACTTTGGTACAATACAAGTAGAGCCAAATGGTTTAGTTTTTCATTAATCACCTCCCTTACAGGGAAGGACTTTGACAACAGTTAAGAGGGGTGGTATTTGATGAATTTCAGAATATTGAGGGACATTTATGAAGAATTTCAGAACCAGTAGAGTCTATACCTTAAGGAAGGTCAATGAAACTTACCTGAAAAAGGTGTTAGAAAAAAAAATTCTGCATATAGTATCGCTCGGGTTAATAAAGAAGCAAGGTTCAAAGTATCTTGAATACAATAAGAATACAATAACAGATTTCTATTCTTAGCATATAATTACATTCATTAAGCAAGGCATGTATATTTTGAATATTATAACAATTCATTAGAAATTATGAAGTGCAGGATCCCGCACAAAAAATTCGTGCGATTTCACTAATTCCAAACGGTTGGAATCGGTGGAAAAATAATTACACTGATTCCAACCGGTTGGAATCAATGAAACCAAACACAAAATTCACGCAGGATCCTGCACTAGAAAGTTACTAAACAATTCATTACCAGATGGTGATATCAATATTGATGGATCCATATTCCCGGATAAAGCAGCACAAATCAAATCCACTTCATTCACTCTAGATAGCGAACTGAGTTTTTTGAAAGACTCGGTTGTGTCTACTGATCCTCTAGGGATGACACATACCACACGATTGTGTACTCCATACTCTGATTCCTACAAAAAAATAATTTAACTAAAAGATATTAGATAATTGATCCCCCAGATAATGTGACTAATTGACTGACCTCTTAAGACTGTTCGAAAATTACAACTCCTAAGACTTTGTAAAAGGCTTTTGACTTGATACTCTTAAGAGTAGCTGCCACTTGTATCCATCAGTATGTTATTAAAGCACTAAAAGAAAACAAATTACACCTCAATGCTCAATCTCAACCACATTTGAAGCATAATCACTAGATCACTTAGAGTTTTGAGTTGATATTTATTAGTTGTTAGAAATTAAAAATTTTAAATGGGTTAATTTTTATTGGATCCATGTACAACCCAAAAAGTAGCTTATTAGGTTGCAAGTTCAATTTGTATAATAATCATTCTTCTTATGCTTACTTTTTCAATGTGGGATTTGTTCTTACATATGATTTTCAGCACACCTCAAGTGAGTTGAATTTCCTTTTCTTCAAGTGTGGCAGGCAGAAAAAATATGATAAAATCCTAATCATGTTAATGGCTTAATGCAAGTTTATATAGATAAAGAGCAAGAAACACATACTTGACTACTTGAACAAAATCTTTCAATGGAGAGAGTTTCTGCACCACCCATCTCTAACAGTAATTGCAACCTATCCCCAAATTTATACTGCAGGCAAACAAATAAATAAAAATTAGGGTTATCATTTCAAATTAACAAGGAGATAATTCATGCAAATATCGTACTTGAAATAATAATAATAACAACAACAAAAACGACGACAAATCGTTCATTGTATTCTCCTAAGAGATCAATCAATTATACTATCACATTATAAACCAGCTGTTACTTTTCTTTCTTTCATGTTTTTTCCTTTTTTATTTTTTTCCATGTGAGTGCACATAGTGTGTACTGCATCAATTAGTATTGAACTAAAACTCCAGAAAAACAAAATAAAAGGTCAAAAATCAAGATTACAAGAGCTCTAGATAAAATTAAAAAACATCGTTGCAACTCCAGGAATAAAAATATCACCTTACATGTTGGTTCCAACAGAAAAGTATACCCTCCCAAACAGTTCTCACGAGTTTTTGTGTCTGCAATTTCAACTGAGATTCCTTCTACAGTCAATTTTGGAAGATTGCTGAGGGAGAAAAAAACATAATAAGACAACCATTAAGATTAAATGTACCAAATTATGTATCCGTTTCCGATCATTGCATTTTTTTATAGTTAAATAACCATTAACAATAAACTTAAGGTTATAGGAAAGTATCCAATACCATCATAAAGTTCTAACACAACTCTACATGTGTAAGGCTAGGTTCATTCAATGAGATTGTCATGAGGATCAACTGAACGCACTATGTTGTGATTTTATTAATAGAATGCCAGGTTTTCAAGATTTGAAATTATCATTAATTCCAAAAACTTAAGCTAATAGGAAGAGGTACAACAATGAATATTAAATTATATTACTTACTTATCCAGTTTAAGTAAATTCTCATATTCCTTTTATTACTCATTATCCAATGTGCAGATAGTCTAAAATAAACATATTGATTACACCATACCATTGCATGTATCACAATTTGATTGAGGTTAGGTAGTGCAACTTATTATTTTTATAATGTATTATTTTGGTCAATTGTTGATCTAAAATTAAAAAAGATACAAAAGAAATGTAAATTATCCAGTAAAGCATCTTGTTTTTCTTTAATCACATGTTCTAAATCGTAAAACAAACAGCTTAATATAGTTGTGAGAAATATAGTAAGCATAAAATAAACCCCAGCAATGAGAAGAACCAAAATTACTTACGAATTGAAGCATGGAAATTCAGTGCAAATGCTTTTATCTGCAAGAGACTAAATATAACACAGCAATAAGTAGGAATCAAGTAAATAAATATCCGCAAAAAGGCTAATGACACATCAGTCATAACAACAATCACATTTGGCCTAATGACCTAATCTAATTAATCTTACGTCCCTCCATTCCTTTACATATGACTTCAAATTTTATAGGTGAATACCTCCTACATTTCCTTCCATAAAACTCTAAAGCCCAGTTTGGTGGCCGTTATTTGGAGAGGTGATTGGACTTTTAAGCCTCAATTACACAGGACCACATTAGCAATATCATGAGGAAGTTGAAATCCGCTCACACAAGATTCTCCAGTGATTCTCCACGAGATGTGGGGGACTGGGATTGGAAATATAAAAAATAAAAAAAAAATAAAAAAGAACTTCACATAACTAACTTAACAGCATGCTTACTTCACGTAACTAACTTAACAGCATGCTTACTTCTAAAATGAAGTACAAGAGAATAATAGTGTACCTCAAGCCAGCTATCAAGAACAAGAGGTTTCTCAGCCACAACAGCATCAATGAGATATTTCACTGGCATGCGATGATCAACAAGAACATGCGTACAGTCCTGACACAGATTATTGGTAACACAAGCACCTATAGTAAAAGTAAATTATTTGTTAACCATGAATAGTACAATATCATTAGAAGTGCAAGTGACTTCTCAATCAGAATGTAGAAACTGCCTAAAGAAAAATCATACAGGTTTCAGAAATTCCTTCGGGAAAAATTAAAGGTTCTAAAGAATACAAAGAGATTCCAATACTACTATAGTCCGTACTCCGTCCCTATACAAGATATTAGCATGAGTGTTTTTTCCAAAGATGTAATGTTAAATTAAGATAAGGTGAGTTTCATATAATAATATTCTGGTTCTAATTGGAAAAAGAGGCATAATTGATGTTGCCCATCGAGAAGTACTTTAATGTTACAAAATCCTATTTATTGTGACTGGGAATTTTGGGAGCAACAGTCATGGTGTTCTGTGTTCAGCAAGCATGGAAAAACAAATAGGAAAAAATGGTGCAAGAACAGCCACTACAGAGGAGAATCAACAGTAGCGTGGTAGGAAATAATCAGCAGAGAGAGCTGAATGGCCACTGTGAAAGTTGATGATTGCCAGCAACGGTTTCCAATGATTGGTTGTAGTTACCAGCAACAATAAAGTGGTCAGCAATTGCAATTAGCAATGATAAGATACACGGGCGATAATGGAAAATTTGATATCTTTCTACATAATGGCTCTTGGTGTTTCTTTCTATAAGATATTTTCTTGAATATTATTGCCATCAACCAAAAAAAAAAATTTCTGATCAAGTTATTTTCCAATAATGCACCAAATGTAAGAAAAGACAGAAATTGTTCTTGCGTAGTTAGTTTCCATGAAAACTATGATAGACTTGGTTTAAGTTATAATTTCTAAATTGCTGTTTACAATAATACAATGTGAAAAACTACTCCATGTCTAACCCTCAGGCACATGCAATAACATAGCTTATACAGTTATACTACTAGTAGCAGCCTCTCATTATCTCGCCTCTATGCTTTTCCATACTCTCCATATTTTCTTGTCAGCTCAGAATAGGCAAACCTCTGATATTCCATTCTTTAATTCCATATCTCTCTCATATGATTGCTGATATAAATATGTCAAGATGCTATACCAGGAAGAACGCATGCAAAAGCAAGAAAAATGCATAATTACATATGACAATATAGAAAATAAAAGAAAAAAGGATAAACACACGGCTTGTCCTGATTCATAACATACTACCAGATACAAATGAAAAGTTTTCCTACTAAAGAAGACAAGTCTTACTAACCTATTGATAGAACTTTTTCTTGAAGGGAAACATTCACTTGGACAGGGTCAGGGCAGTAGACGAAAAGTGTGAGTGGAACGTAACAAAACCTGCCAGATTTTAGTTACAAGAGAATAAATATATCCAAATTAAAATATGGAAGCACAAATAATCGACACATGGCAAAGCACAAGGTGCAAGTCAATTTTAAGCACCATCCAGAATATCTAAACAGCAAAAGAAAACTTAAACTACCTGTAGGTTGCATTACCAGTTCCAAATGAAACCAAGTCACCATCTTTTATAGTTGTTTCTTTATTTGGAAACTCGTGAACTTTTTCCTTTGACCCATGGTTATTGTTAATAAAAGTTCCATACTTTGAGCAGTCTCTAATCCGAACATTGGAGGATGCATTAGAAGATTTGTTTTGCAAAGGATTCAAGGAAATCATTGCATCAACAAATATCTCAGCATGAATTCGAGAAACGCCTTTGTCTTTATTAATAATTATATCACAACCTATAAGAAGTTAAAATAAATACATTATATCATACTATTACTACAGCATTTTGAATATCAACAAAGGAAATGAGTAAAGGAGCAGGGAAAATAGACAGGATCTGGATTGGAATGGTGTGAGTGTGAGGAATAGTTGGTATCATAAGCAACATGGAGCATAAATTACAGGTTCTGCAGTGCATTTGAGTTGTCAGAGTACAAGCATGAACTAAAAGCACAAAATGAAAAGGCTGATGTTTTGAATAATTTAAATTAACAAACAGGTAAAATCAAAGTAGTCAAGGAGATAGCTGGAGGTAATCCTTAATCCTTATAGATAATTTATAGGATGTATATTAATCAACACACACGAATCCATAAATCGAAAAATAGAAAATAAATACAAGGAAAATCAACCTTTTCGACCAACTTTGTAACTTCCCTTGGTAAAAATATAGTACTTGTCTTCACCTGTCACCATAATAAATCGATGAAGCAGAAAAACAGAGGAAGAATAGATGATATAAATTATAATGAAAAAGTAGAAGAAGCGAGGAACCTGAGAGCGTATCGGCTGGAAAGAGACCCCACACCATTTTACTTTTGTTTATATTCTTCGCTAATGGAGAAATGGCGCTGTGCACACGAACTCAACAGTCAAGTACACACTCGAAGAAACTCAAGAAATTTCCCAAAAATTCAAAACCCCAACCAAACACACCGCTAAATCGGAAATAGAGAGAAGAAGGAAAATAAAATTGCGTGCGTGGGTGATGACGTGACAGGACACGCTATAATCATCCCTGTGTTGTCCTTTAATGCAATGTTTGGTTTGTTGCGGTTGAACCTGAGAGAATGGAATTATGTAAATAATAAGTTAAGGGCATCTCCACCAAATCGGTGTAAAAAGAAAATCTTTTGAGAATATTTTTATTCCTAATTTTTTCCCACTCCATTGTAATAATGCATCCAATACCAATTTGATGTAAAAAAAAACATTTTATAATATTCTTTCAATAAAACTTTATATAGTACTAATTAATTTCTATTAGTTAACTTAAATAAATTTAATTAATTTTTTGACAAATAATATAATTACTCACATAATTTTACCCCAAAATTTTCACTTTAATATTATTCAATTTATTCATCCAACTAATTTTCACTTAATTATTTCAACTAATTTTTTTTTTCACATTAATTTTTTCTCATCTAATTTTTTTCCTTCTAATTTTCTCCATCTATGAAAAAAGAGCTCATGAACAACAATTTCAAAGAGGATGTGGATCATCCGATGACTTTGGTCAATATTTTCGTGGTTATAGAGGAAGTGGAGATAATCCTCTGGATTTCTAAATGGTTCATTGAAGTTATTGTTATCGAGTTTATTATTATTATTATTATTATTATTATTATTATTAAGTTATGTTGTTATTTACTTTATTTTAAAGTTTTTTCTTTTGTCATGTAATTTTTTTTTTTTTTTGTAAGTATTTTGCCATGTACCTTTTTTTTTTTTTTTAAGAATTTTGTCATGTATTTTTTTTTTTTGGAAGTATTTTATCATTTCTTTAATATCACTAAATTAAGTTAATATAAAAATTTACCATTAATTCAACTGAAGAAAATCACACAGTCTTCGCCAGCTCTTACCATTCCATCTTCCAACCAGCTAATCCTCTAGACTGATGCCAGTGTCCTAATCGAAGAAAAAGATGGTCAAAAGAGATATTGTGGTCACGCCAGCGGTCAGTTCAAACCTGCCCAACAGCATTATCACACTATCTACAAAGAGATTCTCGTAGTAAAAAATGGAATCCAAAAGTTTAAGTTCTACCTCAGGACAAGAAACTTTATTGTGGAAATGGACAATTCATCTTTTCCAAATATCCTCGAGTTCCACAATAAGATTCCTCCTAATCCCCAACTGTTGAGACTCAAAGAATGATTCTCCAGATACGACTTCACTATTAAACATGTGAAAGGTCAATATAATATAATTGCAGACATGCTTTCTAAGCCACAACTAGTCAATCTCATTACATCATCTAGGCGAATTCCACTAGTTCTCATAGCTACTTCGGCCTCCTCCTCCTCAACTCCCTCGCCTCGTCCCACAGCTCTTACCAACCTGACCTTCCCTCTAGAGCTACTACAATCTCTTCCTCCATATCAACAACCCATGCCTGATCAAATTCAGAACTTTGCAAAGTCTCACCTCCATGTCTATCTGTCACAACTTCAAAGTCAAGACTATTGTCATACTCTTATCAATCCAACAAAACCTTTTCTTGACCCCTTCATGATGCCCCCTTTTACTATTTCACTCATCAAGTTTTATGGTTTTTATGGTGTTTGTCAATTCTCCATCATCATGCCATTGTCTTTCCTCTCCAGGCATTATATGGACATCTACATGATCCAGCTCAACAACACTCTCTTCTATGGACATTCCTTCAATGGTTTGATTTCTTGTCTCATTGGAAAGATGAACTCACCAAACTTATGGGACAATATAACCTATGGAAGCTTGATTATGAAACAGCCTCTTCTGTATCTTGCATCTGGATACTTCACAGGCTCTATCGCTATAATCCTCATAAAAAGCTTCTTTGGACATCTAACATGAGTTATGAATGGCACACCACCTTTGATTACCCAATGACATATCCCACTAAGCTCCAGATACCCCTATTAACTTTTCTTTGTGATACCAATGGTGTCCTTACAGATGAATATTTTATCCTCCTAGAAGTACCCAGAGACTCCTCACAAAATTGGCATCCATTCCAAGATTCTTACTTACAGGACTCACAGGACCCTATGGCCCTTGATACCTAGCCTTGTTGGATTTGTGGAGTCACCGATTCAGATGATGAAGACCACAATAATTGCAACCTATCCAGCCCGTGAACCTTTCAGGAAACAGTTCTACTCCTTGATTATGTATAATAATGTGTTGCTTTAATTACTTTTGCTTTATTGCTTTGTTTTATTGTGTTTGTATCTTTTTGCCACCTATCCCGGCAGACTTTATGTTTGTCATCCTTATCCTTATCTTGTCGGCCACGTGAATGGTTTGTTTCTGTATATTATTCTAGTTGTATTTCCCCTACTCCTTCCTATATAATGGGGGCCTCTCTTTTGTAAAGAATCGATCATCAGATCAAAAAATAAAATAAAAGCTTTGTGTTACTCTCATGGCTTTCTAAAACTTTTCATCTTCTTCTTCAATATTTCTCTAGATGATGAACATCAGTCTATAATTATCTAAGTATGCTTTGTGCTTGCCTCTCTTGTTGAGGATCTTGTACATCAGAAAATGGATATTGATTCTTTGGCTTAAGGTCCTTGTCTGTCTGTGGACAGTCATTCTGTGAGTACCCTGTTTAAGCCGTGGAGTGCCGCTTTATGGGGAAAACTTTAAGACTGAAAGTTAGACAGTGCGGGGTACCTGCCACCCGCCATAATAAGTAAAATATATAATTTAAATATCAGGAGAGATCAGGGGACACAACTTTTGACACGTATTTGACACGATTTTGTATCCATTGGATTTTTGAGATTTGAATGGTTAGGATTTAATAAATTTATTTCTTTTTTCTTTATATCTCCTACATTCATGATCCGTCATTAATTTTTTTAATTTCTTCTTCTTCTTCTTCTTCTTCTTCTTCTTCTTCTTCTCTCTCTCTCTCTCTCTCCCCCCTTGATTTTCTTTCTAAAATCTAATATATTAAATTATTATTTATTAATATTTTTAATTTCATAATATATATAAAATTGTATTTTCTACTTTATAATTGCATTAACCATTTTTCTGTCATAGACAATCTCCATTTTTATATATATACATAGACGGTCTCCATTGATAATGAGAACCAAGTCAAGAAATAACATCATGGAATATCATTGGACAAGGATTAAAGATGTGAAGTGAATTTCGTCATGTTATATATATATATAAATATTGAAAAGAAATTAGAAATATATGAGAAAAATTCCAGGCAAACTATATGAGAATATAGAATTTGCTATGTGAGCATTTGATACGTGAGTTAAGATAATGGAGGGAATAAAATAATAGATTTAGGAATGAATAATTGCAGCCTTGCATAGAAAAGAGAGAACGTAAAGCATGAAGAAAAAAAAATGTAAGTGAGAAACATAAATTAATTTTAGATTTAGATTTAGGAAAGAAAATATAGGAAAGAGATGAAAGGAAATTAAAAAAAAAAATTAATTATAAATGGAGGAGAAAGAGAGAAAAAAAGAAATAAATTTATTAAATCCTAACCATCCAAATCTCAAAGATCCAATGGATATAAATTTGTGTCAAAAATTGTACCCTCCGATCCCTTTAGTTTAAATATATATATATTTATTAATATTGGTGTAATTTTAAAGATCTCGAAGAAATTTTTCCAACTTATAATTTTATTATAAATAAGTGTGGGAGGGTTAAATTAGGAATTGTAATAAATATAAAATATTGATTTGACAATTTAATAAATAAAAAATTAAAATTAGTGTTGAGTGAATAGTGTTAATGTGTTACACCATTCACTCAACACTAAATTTTGTCTTGGAAATTGAAATTTGATGTTGCATTGGAGCTTGCTTTTACACCAAGTTGGTGTTGCGTTGGAGATGGTTTAATAAGGAAAGGAAAGCAAATTTGGATGGTTATGAACATTAAGAAACAGAAAGGAAACAATTTTTTTTTTTTTTTTTGAAGAGAAATAAATAAATACATTTTCTTCTAGGGAAAATTGCACTAAAAGACATTAACGTTTGTTGAAATTGCAACTAAATCGTACTTTTGCTCAAGTTAGAGAAACTTACCCTTGACTGTTGCATTAACTATTAGTGTTAATTGTTGGTTTACTATCAAAAATGCAATAATGTACTTTTACTCTAATTAGAAGATTAATCTATTAAAAAAATGGAAGAAATTTTGTTTTGGAAATTTCTAGTTCACAAAATTTCAGATATCTGGGTTCACTGTCCAATAAGAGATCTAGGTTGTTATTATTCTTCTTCAACATCCACATTCTCCATATTTTCGTTGTCTTGTTGATTGATTCATGTGTCTTAGTGAACAAAAGAGATAGTCAATGAGTTGGATTTTGTTTTTTATCAAGTGTGTGAATGGATTATCTTAATCTAATGTGTTATATTCGATTGAAGAAAAGTTTCAGTGGTAAGAAGGTATCATCACTTCATGTATGTGTATAGAAAAAATCATCCTTGACATTCAATCAATTTTCATCATCGAATGATATGGTGAGGCATATTATAGCATCCCCACCAAATCTACTACCCAGATTATGATTTGGTGAAGCAATTTTTTTATTTTTTATTTTAGTTTTCTCTTTATTTCAATACTCGTGTACTGGTATTGTTTTTGAGTTTTTTTTTTCCCTCTTTCTCATAGATATGGAGTGCATTGTGCTAGGATTATATATATATATAAATTATTTAATATATATTTATTGGATGATTCATTAACCTTAGAAAAAAAAAAGTGAATAGAGATCGCTACTACAGTGCCACAACAGTAATTTCGTCACTGTTACAATGCCGCTATAGTAAATTTGTTGTTGATACAATGTTGCTACAGTATTTTCGTCCTACTACAATGTTGTTACAGTAATTCAATTGTTGCTATAATACCGTTGCAGTAATTCCGCCGTTGTTATAATGTCCCAGCTACAGGCTTTGCTAGCATTTTCATAACTGTTTGGGTTCACAAAATTAGGGTTTTGGTCGATATCGACCTCCATTGTTCCTATGTGCATGGAGGCCACTTTGTCTCTTTCGTCTCCAGTGGTGGTGCCAAGCCCGGTGGCGGTGTCGGTGTCTTCCTCCTCGATAGGTCAAGTTAGTCTAAGTACGATGAATGGAGTGACTTCCTCTTCTTGGGTTGTTCTTATCGTATCTGGTGAGGTGTGTTCATTGGTTGGTGAGTTGATTCCTCCTCAGCCTAAGGAGGGTTAAGGAGGGTGTCTTAGTGATTGTTCTGGATTTGGGTACGGGTTCTATCTAGAGTTCAGAGCCTCTAGTCCAGGGTGGTAAGTCTTTTGCAGGTCTCTTATAATCTTCTCCTGTTAAGACCTTATTGGTGACATCAATGCCCTTTAAGAAGGAGGGTATGTTTCTGTTCAGGTTGATCTAGTTGCTTATTAGGCTGGTCTTGAGTTATGTAGGAATGCTCTTATTAGTCGTGTGGTGCTTTTTAGTGGTAAGTGGCCTTGGAAGCTTATGGATCTTAAGGCGAGAATTAGCAAGCATTGGATGCTGAATTCTGATTAGCTCCTTATATCTCATCGAAGAGATTATTATCAAATTCTTTTAAAGTCTCCTATTAAGAATCTTGTTTAAGGGTTAGGTTCAGTTCATCTGAAGCCGGGTATTCTTCGCATTCAACCTTGGGTCCCAGATTTTAACCTATCGCTACAGAAGTCCACTAATACTTAGGTTTAGGTTAGGTTCTTTGATCTATCGTGAGAATACTAGCATTCGAAAATTATTTCTGACTTGGCTAGAGGGATTAGGGTGTCACTATAGTTGGACAAGGCTACTAGAGATAAGGATTTTGGTCATTATGCTAGAGTTCTAGTTGATGTGGATGTATCAGTGCTGCATACTTCAATATTGTTGGAGAGGGATGAATTTCATAGTTCTCTTATAGTTGTTGAATATGAGAATCTCCCGGCATTTTTCTCCATTTGCTCTTTTATAGGTCATTTACCTAGTTCTTGTCATTGGAACAAGTCTTCTAAGGTTCCTCTAACTAGTTCTATAAAATCAACCCAAGAAAAAGTGGGGGATTCTAGAGTTTCTAGGTATATGGTTTTTAACATGTTCGGACTCGTACTTCTAAATTGGTTTATAGCCATGTTATTGCACCTATAGGATCCTTTATTTGTATTGGCTTGATTCCATTGCAAAACTCTCTATATTTGTATTAGTTATTGCTTAGGTGATTCTTGGAAGAAAGAAGCCTCAAAGGTGAAGAAACAACATCTTGTGCAAATTTCGACTTCAAGGGGAACATCGCATACTTGGATGCTAAGGTATCAAGATTCTTCTTCCTCTTGCAAGGCGTAAGCGCACACACACACAATTTATACATATGTGTCCCTGCATTGTAGTTCAAACATTTGGTATAACACTTTCACACACATTTAGTATGCACATGCATTTATCTCATTGTTGACAATCTTGTAGAATTGCATGTTTTCTCACTATCGCTTAGATATGACATGCTTGTGTTGCATAATGTTTATTTGTTTGTGTTTCTTATGTTTTGGACTTGAACATGATATTATTTGATTCCTTATTGAGTTCTGGTCATTTCGGTTACTCATTCATTAAGTTTTGAGTACATACGACGTAGTTATGCTACTTTACATTCTTATTCGTTGAGTTGTCTTTATCATCGTTTTCTAAGATGAATTCTCAATATTTTGTCAAAGTTTCATAGTTTTCATTGTGCGTGAAGGAGTCATGATTCATAATCCGAAAACATATTCGAAATCGGAGTTCGGAGGCTTGGATACGGCCGAAGAATGCGTACGGAGCGTGAGAGAAGCTTGCATGGCCAAAGGCTATGCTTGGGAAGCCACGTGTGCCACACGGGCAGAACATCTCTCTGCCCACGTGCGGCACACGCACCCCACACGTGGAGGTGATATGGCCAGAGCTCATTTGTTGGTTGCTTTCCCTCTCTCTCTCTCTCTTTTAAATACAACTTTCTTTCTCTCTAAACACAACTTGGAAAAATTGAAAAGAAAAGAACATTGTGTAGAATTTTCTCCAAGTTTTTAGTATCTTGATTCAATCATATCTTTCTCATTTCAACTCCGAATCACTTGATTCAAATGCCAAAATTATTGGTCTTGATGAGAGCTACAAACCCCAAGTATTTCCATAGCCATTTGACTTCGTGATTTTCTACCGTGCTCCAATCTCAGTCCAAGATTTGTGTTTGTAAGTGATTTATCTTCTTCTTACTTTCATTGTTGATCATCTTTTTAGTCTTCTTATTTGATCAAAGTAATATGAATGATGTTAATTCACATGCTAGGGTTATATGATTGATTGATTTTTGAGTTTATCTTTTGTGATTTTATATAAACATACGTTTGATAAACTTGAATAACATGATATTGATTCTAGAAATACTTTGTGATCTTGAGCTTGATTGTTGATTTATAGGTTTAGTTACATGTTCTAAGAGCTAGAATACTTTGATTGTGATATTCTATAGTCTAGTTCTTGTTTGATTCATATGCTTTGATTTCTAGATAGATTTTGTGATTGTGTGTTGATAGCATATTCTAGAATCTCTCTAAGCATGTTCATAGAGCTTGATTGATCATCTAGCTTTATTTTTTTTGTGATTTGCATCATTTGCATCACTTATATCATTGCCTTGTAATAAGTTGAAGTCTCTTGCAAATTGAGTGAAGCTTTGTATTGAGCAAGAAGTCTTGGCTAGGAATGAGTTCCGGATAGCCAAGCGAAAGTCTTAGCAAGGAGTTACGTACTCCGGATAGTTGAGTTAGGGTAGCTTGACTAGGATCCTAGTGATCTAGATTGCTAAGCAAGGGAATCTTCCTAGAGGCTTGAGAGCCTTGGATAGGAAGTTGCTCTCTGGAAGTGTAGGACACATCTTGGATAGAGAGTAGGCTTAGTGAATCACTAGCCCGAGGGTTGATTAGGAGGTGATAGCTTGAAGTGAATATCATAGTATTGATAGCTTTGAGTGTGTAAGTCCTTTTTCGTATAGTGGATTTGCTTTGCCAGTAGTTGTGGTATCAACCCGTGGATGTTTCCTCTTTGAGGTTTTACCATATAAAAACTTTGTGTCTCATTTTTGCTTTTAGTTTTTGTTATCTTCCATATTTTACTTGTATTGATTCTCTTGTATATTGATGATTCACATGCATTGATTCTTTCTATACAATTGCTATATCATTTCAAGTATTCATTTTATTCTTATATTCTGCATTTTTTAATATTGGAAGAATTTGAAACTATACCTATTCACCCCTCCCCCTTTAGGTATAATATACACTATTGCCTTAAGGGAATTTCAGCACCTTATGAAGAGGTCTCACTATCCAATGTCTTTTCAGCTATTCAACAAGATCTAAGTGGTTAGGATTCGGTGGTTGTCCATGTTGGTACCTAGGTTTACAGACTGTGCAGCGGAAGGGTTTTAAAATTTTTAATGCAATCATAAACTAAACCTATTTGTATAGTAATAATAAAAAACAATAAGAAGGAGAAGAAACTATTTCATACCAACGTTTATAGGCTCCTTCATTTTAATACGATCTGCTCCTAATTTGAACCACTTGATCTTCCTCGCTATCTCCTAAAACTGGTAACGGCGTGTGGGCGCGTCACGGTACTCAGGAACAAGAACGGAGGTAGAAAAAGAACACACAAAAAACAACTCTTGTTGTATGTGTTAGTAAAGTTCGGCCACCATTGTTATCAAAAAAAAATATATTTTTATTTATTTATTTTTACTTTTGATGGCCGCACCCACTTTTTCTCTTTTTTGTTTTTGTTTTTTTTTGTTTCTTCTTTTGGTGTTGCGATTGTGTATCTGATACCAATCCATTAAAATCAATCTTTTTTTTTTTTTTAAATAACATATATCATATATATATATATTAAACTTAAACTAATTAATAAAATCTTTTAGATATCGAATATCTTTTAAAGATATTAATTAATTTATTTGATTTAATTTGAATTCAAAACTCTTAAATTCAAATTTAAATATTTAATTAAATGAAAATAAAATAATCAAATTATCTTTTCTTCATCCAAAATTAACTATCAATCAACACCCTCCATCTAATGATTAATTACACAATTAAATAATCTAATTATTTAATTAACATAATCATTAATATATCCATTAATTGAATAATCACATTATTCAATTAATTCCCAAATAGAAACGTATCACTTTTGTAACATAATTAATTGGACAATCCAATTAATTAACCGTGACCCTTGTTACCTAAATCGATCGGGCTAACAAGGGGACCTAATGGACTCATAGTATTTTGAGCTCCAATAATCCTTAAAAATAAATAATTAAACTTTTTAATTAATATTTCAAGATTATTAACTTCGGTGTTATTCCACTAAAAACCCGAAGTTGCACTTTCTCAACTGTAGATGTTTTTACATAAACCAATAATTATTGGTATCCATCGATATAGTTATTACATATGGTATAATCCTCCACAAGTAGTTCATAATTAGAGCTGGGTCATAATGTCTGTTATACCCCTCTAATTATATCTTTCCATTAAGTACCATTGATTCTCTAATGAACAATAAATCCTACATTTCTTACGAAATTAGAAGAGCGCTCATATTGTTCAAGCCCCGAATCAACCTTCAAGGGAACTACTATCTACTTCTCACAAGAATGAGTGGATTCTACTATTGTGTGCAGACCTTCCCAACCACAAGCCAAACCGCGGTTCCAACATACGAAGTTATTGACCAGGAATGCAACTCCGATCTCATCCATGGTATATAAAAAACCACGATCTAACCTGAAGGAGTCGATAAGACACTCAGGATTAAAGTCACCCATATATAGCCATCATTTGTTGATATATATTAACCTCATCTTTTAACGGATCTTGGTGATAGATTCATCTAGATCATGGCCCAGTCCTATATGATCAAATCATATAAGGTGCCTCCATTCTCATATCTTCATATGAATGATCTAGGATAAGATCACCGTACATTACGGAATGAATCGCAACTGTAGATTGACCACAAATAAAGTACCCAGCTTTATTTGCTATCTACGAACTCTTTAGATTGCTCGTTTCGAACTTAATCCATCTGTATATAACATTTATATACTCAGTTTGAAATTACATCCGACAATCTTGGATGTTAAGTACACATGTTATTATAAATGTATGAGACAATTTGAATGAATAAACTACTTCTTTTATTTTATGTTCAATTCACATTTACAAATTACAAGCTTTAGGGTAAAAACCCCAACAATCTCCCACTTGCACTAAAGCATGTGAGACATATCTTGTAACCCTAAACCCTCTAGGTGACCTTTAAACACTTTAACCATTAAGGTCTTCGTAAATGGATCAGCAATCTGTACATCCTAACGGGATCAAATCCTGTCATGAATACACTAGCATATAGTTTCTCGTTCTCCGAAGATACTTGAGAATAGTCTTGATAGCAACCCAATGATCCAATCCTGAGTTGGACTGGTATCTGCTGGCTACTCCCACTGCGAAGCAAATGTCTAGTCTCGTGCATAACATAGCATACATGAGACTACCTACTGCTGACGCACAGGGTATACGTCTCATATCCTCAACCTCTTGAGGTGTCTTAGGACACTGTTCTTTAGACAAGTGAACTCCATGCTTGAAAAGTAAATTACCTTTCTTGGAGTTTGCATAAAAAATCGAACAAGAATCTTGTTGATATATGATGCCTGAGACAGTGTTATAAATTTGTTCTTACGATCCCTTATTAGTTGGATCCCTAGAACATAACTTGCCTCTCCCAAATCTTTTATTTGGAATTGGCTAGCCAGCCAGCCCTTTACATCAGACAACACTCCCACATCATTCCCAATGAGTAGAATGTCATCTACGTATAGGACCAAGAAAACTACTTTCTTGTCAATGATGTGCTTGTATACACAAGGCTCATCAACGTTTTGCTCGAAGCCATATGTTTTGATCACATAATCAAACCTTATGTTCCATGATCTAGATGCTTGCTTAAGTCCATAAATAGATCTTTGCAACTTGCAAACTTTTTGCTCTTGATCTGGAGACACGAATCCCTCTTGTTGCATCTCGTAGATGCTCTCATCAAGATTGTCATTCAAGAATGAAGTCTTGACGTCCATTTGCCAAATTTCGTAATCAAAATAGGCAACAATGGACAAGAGAATCCGAATATACTTAAACATGGCTACTGGTGAGATGGTCTCTTCATAATCGACCCCCTCTTTTTGGGTATAAGGTATAACCCTTGGACACTAGCCTTGCCTTGAAGGTTTCTACCTTCCCGTCTACTCCTCTCTTTCTCTTGTAGATCTACTTACACCCTATGGGTTTCACCCCATCCGGTAAGTCTACAAGTTCCCAGACTAAGTTAGAGTACATGGGCTCCATCTCGAGATTCATGGCTTTAAGCCATTCCTCTTTATCAGAATCTTCCATTGCATTCATAAATATCAATGGATCATCCACACTATTAGCAGAGACAACATCTTGTCCCTTACTTACACCCAAATAGCATTTAGGCTGTCTCATAACCTTCTCACTACGTCTAGGTGGTAGTGTATCCTAACTAGGAATCATCTGACTCTCAGATGTTAATGGATCAACAACTTTTGTTAATTGAGAACTGGTCTCACCAGACTCTAACTCATTTAATACAATTTTAGAACGAGACTTGTGGTCACTAATATAGTTATCCTCAAGAAACGTTGCATTTGTCGATACAAACACTTTGTTATCTTCAGGACTATAGAAATATCCACCTCTAGTCTCCTTGGAGTATCCTACAAACAAGCAGACCACATAATTGGGTTCTAGCTTTCCACTTTTATTCTTCAGCACGTGTGCTGGACACCCCCATACGCGGAAATGTCACAAACTAACTTTACGACCATTCCACAACTTTAGAGGAGTCTTAGGAACATATTTGGATGGCACTACATTCAAAATGTATACAGCTGTTTGTAATGCATATTCCAAATGGAATTTGGTAACGATGAGAAACTAATCATAGATCTCACTATTTCCATTAGGGTTCTATTTCTCCTCTCTACGACACCATTCTGCTGAGGTGTACTAGGAGCTATGAGTTAAGACACTATCCCATACTCGACCATAAAGTCTTCAAACTCTTGGTCAAGGTACTCACCTTCACGATCTGATCATAGAGTCTCGATAGTCTTGATAGTCTTGATAGTCTTTCCTGACTGATTCTTAACTTCAGCTCGGAATTTTTTGAACTTTTCAAAAGTTTTCGACTGCCGTTGCATTAGGTAGACATATCCGTATCTCGAGTAGTCATCTATAAATGTGACATAATACTCATAACCACCCCTTGCTTTAACATTCATCGGTCCACAGACGTTTGAATGTATAAGCTCTAGTGGTTCTTTAGCTCTCAGCCATTTTCTAGAAAAAGGTCTCTTAGTCATTTTACCTTCTAAACAGGATTCATAGATAGGTAAGGTGCCAACCTTTAACTCACATAAAGGTCCGCTTTTCACTAGTCTATCTATCCGGTCAAGGTTGATATGGTCAAGTCTTAGATGCCATAGATACGTTTCGTTTTCTGGAGAAATCTTTTGTCGTTCTGTTTTAGGTTTTTCAACTTTAAACAATTCAGCGTTGAGCAGTGTAGTATGTATTAACGGCCTTAAAATATACAAGTTGTTTTCGTTTAATCCTGAACATATATTCAAACCATTCTTTGCAATAATAACAGACTTATTATTGAAAGAAACAGAATATAATTGTTCCAACAACTTTGAAACTGAAATCAAATTTCGAGTAAATCTAGGAATTAAATATACATTATTTAAAATAATGAAACAACTTCCAAAATATAGTCTAACTACACCCACTGCTCGGGCTAACACGACATCCCCTGACCCAACACGCATACAAAAGGATCCCTCCTTAAGCTGTGTCCAAGATTCAGCCCATTGCATAAAAGAACAAACATGGTTAATGGCCCCCGAATCAACTATCCAGGGTGAAGAATCATCTTCCACTGTACATGATTCAAGAACAAGTAAATCACATTTACTTTTTGCCTTTTTCTTCTAGCTTTGGGCTTTCTTGTGTTTGGGCTTACCTTTAGCCTTCCCAACAAACCTCTTCCTCTTCTTTGATCTAGAAGAAGATGGTTCAACAACATTTGCCTCACCGGTCTTACCCTTGTAGTCCTTAGTCAAGGACTCAAAGGTAGTGAGCTCATTGAGCAACTGTGTGAGACTGAACCTAAGCTTGTTCATCCCATAGTTGCTCTTGAACTGATCAAAACTCTTTGGAAGAGTCGTCAGTATGATGCTCACCTGACTGGGTTCATCAATGGCCCTGCCATTGATTTTTGCCATGTTGAAGTAGGACATCATGTTCAGGACATGTTCCCAAACTGATGCACCATCCTTCATACGAGCGAGCATAGCGGAATGAACAGCTTCGTGCCGCTTTTGCTCAGAGGGTTGCCCGAACATAGCCTGCAATGACTCCATTATTTCAAATACAGTACCTATTGCTTCGTGCTTAGTGACAAGCGCGTCTGTCAAACTTGCTAACAGATATGTTCGGGCTTTCTCATCTGATGAAACCCATTTCTCATATGCCTCACGAACAGTTCGTGTGGCATTGGTAGTAGGCGTTGGAGGACATTCCTTCGTAAGCACAAAACTTAAGGTCCTTGGTGACCAAAATTGCATTGATATTGTGTTTCCATTTAGTATAGTTATCACCAGTTAATTTGTCATTGGCTATTATTTGTAATAGTGCTGTTGACATGGCTGAAAAGACATAAATAAAGAATTCATTCATTCATGCATTCAAAACATGTGCGAATGTTCGGCATAAAATTAAACATGATGCATGAAAATGTTTAATAAACAAGAACAACCCTAAAAAGTGTTATTATGCCACGACAATCCAACATACCACAAGCAAGTGCCACCTTAGGGTCGGTCAAATTCTTGCATGTTGGATCGAGACATTCTCAATCAAATGTTATAACGGAATAACTCTTATTCCTCTAACATTCAACCATCGTTTATTTCAGTCAAGTCTATAATTAACCAATTTAATTGAAACCTTGTGAGCGTAACCCATCATTTCAAATTTCTAGAGCTTAACTCGAGAATTGCAGCCTTAGGGTCGGTTAATCCCGAAATCCCCTTAGAAATCCTATCCGTTAGGAAGTCAACCTTGGTATTGATTCTTATGGAAACCCTCCTTAGGGAGGATGAAAACAAAGCCGTCACAAGGTCCCACTCGAATCTCATCAGTGTTGAACTAATGATGGAGACCGTGGGATATAATGTCATATATCCCTCTCCCACTCACTATTTTATAATAAGGGTTTTCTATTAATATTAATACACCTAATTAAACTAGATTAAACAGCTAATTTCAATCTAAATGTCAAGTGCATTAATCCCAAATTATTATAATCCTATTCCAATAACTAATAAACTAATTTGATTTTTAACTCTTAAAAAAAAAAAAAAAAAAAAAAAAACTGGTTAATTAGTGATAATTCTAATCTATGTAAACTATTTACTAAGACTAGAATTATTAAATGTGTATTTACCAAGTTTTAACTATTAAAACTAAACACATTATTAAGTCCAATTATTATTAGGGGCTTAATCAAATTAATCCTAATATATATAAAGGACCCTACTAATCTAAGTAATTAAACTCTTTAATAATAAGATTAGTGATTAATGAGAATTACCAAGTTTTTACTCCTAAAAACTAATCCCATTAATTTATAGCCAATTATGTGAATTACCCATTTTAATCAAATTAAAAAAAAAAAAAAAAAACACATAATATTGATGGCTATAATGCAGTATGACATATCAACATATATATGTGTAGGCACACCTAATCTAAATGACATGTATATGCATGACAATGCTTTAATCATCTCATAATAAAAGTATACATGAGTTGACCGAGTACAATGGGTTTATCTAACTTAAAAAAAAATAATCTAATTACAAAATTTAATCCAAGGCATTCCTTGGTCTTCTTGTAATCTCTTTTTCTTCAAGTCCTTCTTTTGCATCTAATGGGCTTTTAACCAAGTTCAACTTGATTAACCATAATATTTTTAATGGTGATCCATCTCATGAATCATTAAACTAAGGCCCATATGTTACACTTAACATTTATTGGAGGCCCAAGTTATTAATGAAAATATTCCGACCCATTCACGCTTCCGAATACACAATGTGACTGCTGCACAAAACACACAACAATTGAATGTTGTAGCAGTGTTGTTACACAACAATTGTACATGTGAGTGCATGGCATTGCGCAAATTTATAATAGCATAAATTTATTGCGCAACAATTGCGCACAAGCCGTAACAATTGCATTGAACATCTGATGTGCATTAACATTACATGTTGCATTACTTTTGTGTGCATGTGCATAAATCACGCACAAACACATTGCAGCAGTGTTGTGCGTTTTGCACACCAGCATGTGTTGTGCGTTGTGCACATTTAAATTTTTTTTTTTTTTTTAACGTGCAACATTGCACAAGCAACATAAAAATTCAAGTGATTTGTGCACATGCGCCGTCTTTTGTGTGTCCAACACACGTCCGATTTCTTCGTCTTCTTTGACTGATTTCTTCGTATATATTTTACAATAAAATACATAACAGAAAACTTACAACAAAGAAAATACAGCAGAAAATAAAAATATTAAAATTACATCCTGGGATTAATATTACATGAGAAAAATATTACAACCTTTAAAACGAACCCTAAACCCATTGTACCATACAATTAACGATCAACCATGTTTATAATAAATAAATAATTAATTATAAACATCCATACAATCATAGAGATGGCGCCTAAACATTCATACATGCAATCAGGAGAAATCGAATTCGATTATACTGCATAAAAAATAGCCCTGCTACCAATTGTTGGTACTTAGGTTTACAAATTGTGCAGCGGAAGGGTTTTAAAATTTTTAATGCAATCATAAACTAAACCTATTTGTACAGTAATAATTGAAAACAATAAGGAGAAGAAACTATTTCATACTAACGTTTGTAGGCTCCTTCACTTTAATACGATCTGCTCCTAATTTGAACCACTTGATCTTCCTCGCTATCTTCCGGAACTGGTAACGGTGTGTGGGCGCGTAACGGTACTCAAGAACAAGAACGGAGGTAGAAGAAGAACACACAAAAAACAACTATTGTTGTTTGTGTTAGTAGAGTTCGGCCACCATTGTTATCAAACAAAAAAAAAAAAATTCTTTTATTTATTTTTACTTTTGATTGCCGCACCCACTTTTTCTCTTTCTTTTTTTTGTTTCTTCTTTTGGTGTTGCGATTGTGTATTTGATACCAATCCATTAAAATCAATCTTTAAAAAAAAAAAAAAAACATATATCATATATATATATTTTAAACTTAAACTAATTAATAAAATCTTTTAGATATCGAATATCTTTTAAGATATTAATTAATTAATTTGATTTAATTTGAATTCAAAACTCTTTTAAATTCAAATTTAAATATTTAATTAAATGAAAATAAAATAATCAAATTATATTTTCTTCATTCAAAATTAAATATCAATCAACACCCTCCATCTAATGATTAAATACACAATTAAATAATCTAATTATTTAATTAACATAATCATTAATATTCATTAATTGAATAATCACATTATTCAATTAATTCCCGAATAGATACGTGTCACTTTTGTAACACAATTAATTGGACAATCTAATTAATTAACCGTGACCCTTGTTACTTAAATCGATCGGTCTAGCAAGGGGACCTAATGGACCCACAATATTTTGAGCTTCAATAATCCTTAGAAATAAATAATTAAATTCTTTAATTAATATTTCATGATTATTAACTTCGGTGTTATTCCACTAAAAACTCGAAGTTGCACTCTCTCAACTGTAGACGTTTTTACACAAACCAATAATTCTTGGTGTCCATCGATATAGCTATTACATATGGTATAATCCTCTATAGGTAGTTCATAATTAGAGCTGGGTCATAATGTCCGTTATACTCCTCTAATTATATCTTTTCATTAAGTACCATTGATTCTCTAATGAACAATAAATCCTACATTCCTTACGAAATTAGGAGAGCGCTCATATTGTTCAAGCCCCGAATCAACCCTTAAGGGAACTACTATCTACTTCTCACAAGAATGAGTGGATTCCACTATTGTGTGCAGACCTTCCCAGCCACAAGCCAAACCGCGATTCCAACATACGAAATTATTGACCAGGAATGTAACTCCGATCTCACCCATGGTATATCAAAAACCACGATCTAACCTGAAGGAGTCGATAAGACACTCAGGATTAAGATCACCCATATATAGCCATCATTTGTTGATACATATGAATCTCATCTTTTAACGGATCTTGGTGAGAGATTCATATAGATCCGCCCAATCCTATATGATCAAATCATATAATGTGCCTCCATTCTCATATCTCCATATGAATGATCTAGGATAAGATCACCGTACATTACAGAATGGACCGCAGCTGTAGATTGACCACAAAAAAAGTACCCAGTTGATCAAGCCAAAATTGGTATGATTTTGGCCCTCATTTCCGTTTCTTTTTGCTCGATTCTCGGGCATTTCCCTGTGTTTAATGTTGTTAAATTGAGTGTTTCAGGTTTTATTAGGTTTCAGAAGCAATTGAGATGAAGGTGGAGGACTTGTGCAAAAATGTCTCACAAATGAGAAGAAACAAGGCATTTTCGCCACATGGGCAATGGAGGTCGCCACTTGAGCGCCATGGCGACAGAAGAGTTCCCAAAAGCATCAAAAGGTCGCCACTTGGGCGCCACTTGAGCGCCATGGCGACAGAAGGTCACAAAAACAATCAGGTGTGGTCGCCACTTGGGGTCGCTCTGGCGACCTCCCTTGCAAGTGGCGACCTAGTGCACTCAAGGCATGGTCGCCACTTATGGTCGCCAGAGCGACCTTGATGCACAAAGAGCGACCTCTTCACATTTCCAAGGTCGCCACTTATGGTCGCCAGAGCGACCTTGATGCACAAAGAGCGACCTCTACACATTTTGGTCATGTTCGCCACTTGACAAAGAGCGAGAAAGATGGTTTTCAGAGCGACCTTTTCATCTAACCGTTTTACGCTCCATGGTCGCCATAACGACCAAATAGCGACCAAGGCTCCACATCAGCGAATCAAGTCGTTACCAGTACATGTCCATGAGTGAGTATATATATGGAGCATCTCTTCACTTTCAAAGGATCGAAAATCAGAGAGAAAAATTCAGAGAATTCATTTCAGATCTAGATCAACTTCCATGGCACATTTTTCATCATCCTCCATTTCTCTCCTTGAACTCATCTAATCCATCCAACCCTCAACACAAAACCTTGATTACTTCACTACATCATTCCTCATCCCACCATTTCTCCACCAAATCCTTAGTAACTTTCCACCAAAACACCCACATTCCAAGACATTTCCTCAACCTCCATTCCTTGCATCTAGGAGCATAGAGGAGAAGAAGGATTGAGCTTAAAGAAGGTGACCCAAGGGTTATTTCCTTATCATTTACTTCTTTTCATTTATTGCAATTATGTGTAACTAAACCCCTAATCTAGGGGATAGATTTGAGGAACAATTGGTTGTGGGTTTAGTCTAGCTTGTAATGAATCTCTTATGTGTTCTATTCATTCAATTTAATTAGATTTCATTCATTATAATTGACTTGTATATCACTTGTTGATTGCTATCTTGAGTGGAATAATTTGTTATATATTCACATGTGGATTGACAACCTTTGTGTGATTAAGAACCCATTGGATAGGATAGATTAGTGGTGGGTATATCAACCCCACTAATCTAAGCCTCTAAGTGGTTAACATAATGAGATTGGTACATTAATGATGCTAGTAGCTTACCCACATCCAAGTGTTAATCGATCTATTCCCTAGTTCTCTCATTAATTGATTTTATCACTATTCTTATCAAGGTGTTGAGTATTCTATTTTTCATAACATTTTTGTGTATTTTCATTTGAGTAGTTTAGCATTGGTGGCTTTAGAAACCACACATTTATCAAACTCTATGATTTGTTTTATTGTTCTAAGATTAGTCAATTTATCTAATTAACACTCCATTCCCTGTGGAACGAACTTGCTCACTATTTTGCTATCAAATCACATTTTAAAAAGGATTAAGTGGCTTTAAAAGAGTTTTCAAGAATCAACCAAAAACTATTATTTTTACTATTTTGTTGAGTACACAAACGACCTCATCACCAGTTTTATTTGATATCTACGGACTCTTTAGATTGCTCATTTCAAACTGAATCCATATGTATATGACATTCATATACTCAGTTTAAAATTACATCCGGCAATCTTGGATGTTAAGTACACGTGTTATCATAAATGTATGAGACAATTTGAATGAATAAACTACTTCTTTTATTTTATGTTCAATTCACATTTACAAATTACAAGCTTTAGGGCAAAAACCCCAACAGTCCATACTTCAAGAGTCTAATTTGATCTTGAGTTCCACTTCTTCCGCTGTGGAGACAGAAAGTGGGACTTTCGAGTGCTAAATAGGTCAAAAGCTCAAGAAATGAAGCTCAGTGTGCTGGTTCATTGTGGGTCCATACCCACACAAGAAGAGCCTAGTGCGGGTAAGAACTCGCAGACCGAAGATCACAAAAATGGAAGAAATGCCTAATTTTCACCCATTTCTAGAGGGGCAAACTTATCCATTCATGCCCAATTCATGCCCTAACCTCTCAAACCTATAAATACATCACTTTCTACAAGACCCAAAAGGAATGAATCATCAACCCTAATAACCTAGATAGAAATCCTCTATACACTTCATCTTCTTCACCAACAAAAGAGAGAGAAGCTTCAAAGGCATCCATGAAGGTTTTCCTCCATGGATGCCTCACCACCACTACCTTCCACTTTCAACCACCCATCTGTTGATAAGATTCAAGAGGAAAGAGCCATCCTTTCTTGTCTATGAGGAAGAGGGACAACAATGGAGCTTGTAGATCCGAGATCGACCTTAGGTTAGAGCTTGGAGATCCGAGATTGACACCTTGGGTTTTCTTGTTTACTCCTCCATGTGGACAATACCCTCTCTTACCACTTTACTAGTTTTCAAAACTTTAGATCACACTGCGTAGGACTTCTTATTAATATCTTTTGAATTCACAATTTCCTAATGATAGAAAAAGCGCGTTCACTAGCAAGCTTACTGAAGAATTTGAGGAGGAGGCCTCTAGGAAGTTAAGAAAGGCCTTGATGAGTGTGGAAAGCAGGAACAAGGCATTAGAGGAGGTTAGAGAAGAAATGAGCAAGAAAGAGGTGGCATTGAAGATTGCCAAAGTGAAGGAGTGTGATTATTTGGTGGAAATTGATTGAATGGAACAAGTCGTCAAGTCCATCACCGGAGAGCAACACTCCAAACCTCAAGTGCCCATGCAAAAATGGAGACTTTCTTACTCTTCTTTGACTTGTTATTTTTGTTCTAGGAAGGGTCACATCAAGTCAAAATGTGTCAAATTTCTAAATTATAACAAACAAAGGCAAGCTAGGCCTAGAATGAGTCCTAATCATGTATAGAGAATTTGGGTTAGGAAAGACCTGGTGGACCAAGTCAGGAATGAGTCTAAAGGACTGATCGTACTCCAAATGTTCACATTTAGCGTTCCCTTTTCCTATCTTTTGTGTTCGTTTCTGAGCACTTTTGTGTGTATAATGTGTGTTTTAGCTATATACAGGTAAATATGCCACAAAGAAGGTGTTCGTACCAAATATGGGCAAAACAGGGCAAATATGTATGAAGAAGACCACCACTGGTTCATTCCACGGGAATGAAACCACGAACCAAAAAGTATAAAGTCGTAGGAAGACCTACGCTGGAAAACTTACACGGGAATGAACCCGCAAAACAGGGGAGCATAAAGTTGCGAAGAAGACCAACTAGTTCATGCCTTTTGGTCAGCGGGAAAGTAGTCGTGGACAAGAAAGAATAAAGCCACGGGAAAACCCACGTGGGAATACCTCCACGAGAAAGAAGCTGACAGAAGAAACAAAGTCACGGTAGAATATGAGAAGAACCCGCGGGTTATCACTACAGGAATGAAACTACAGGAAAACCCATGTGGGAATAAACCTGTGAGCCAGGGGTTTCAAACTAGCGAGACGACCGACTTATGGGGATTTTGGTCTTCTCACACCCCATTCATGCCCAAAACTTGCCCAACCTATAAATACACCCTTTTTCCTCTCTTTCTAAGTGTGAACCAAGTGTCCTAGAACCCAAATCCTTGCTCTAAGAAACCCTTCTTAGAGTCAACACAACAAAAGAGATAGAGGAACCTTCAAGCTTCCATGGAGGATCTTTCCATAAACAAGTTATATAGAACAAACATATAAATATAAATAGATAGAGATAGAAACATTTGACACATTGATTTTTACGTGGTAAACCTTCGAAGAGGAAACATCCACGGGTTGAATCAACAACCACTGGCAAAGCAAATCCACTATATGAAAAGGACATACACACTCAAGGCTATCAACACTATGATATCCACCTCGAGCTATCAAATCCTAATCTACCCTCGGGCTAGTGATTCACTAAGCCTACTCCCTATCCAAGGTATGTCCTACACCTCTAGGAAGCAACTTCCTATCCAAGGCTCTCAAGCCTCTAGGAAGATTCCCTTGCTAAGCTATCTAGATCACAAGGATCCTAGTCAAGCTTCCCTAGCTCAACCATCCAGAGTACCAAACTCCTAGCTAAAACTTTTGCTTGGCTATTCGGAACACTTTCCTAGCCAAGTCTTCTTACTCAAATTGAAGCTTCACTCACTCCAAGATGAGACTTCCACCTTTTGCAAGGCAAATGATCTAAGTGATGATTATATGGAAACTAGAAATAATCAATGAGCACACAATGTATATTTTTCTAGTTTATGATCCAAAACATGACACCACACAAAATGATGCATTAGCATATTAAAGGTATGGATAAAGTGCACTCTATGAAGATCTAGACATAGGCAACAAAGCACACAAAACAAGGTTTTCTAGACCTTAAACATGAACAATAATCTAGAGCATGCAAAACACCTAAAAACATGCCAAATCCTAGATTTTATTCATGTTACTAAAGCTTGAAAACAAAGCATGATCATTAAGCATATATTCAAGACTTTAGAACACAAACAACAACAAAAATGCTAGAATGACAAGATATGATCAATGAATATTCTAGCAAGTACTTAGAGCAAATATATTCACAACAGTCAATTAAATCCTAATTAGCTCTAAATACCAAATCAAATATGTTAATCCTAGAATTATTCAATTAAAGGATCAAAGCACATTTCAAGGATTATTAATCATAAAATGATTCAATCAAGTCTCAAATAATCCTAGATATCAATCTAATCACAATACAACTCTCAAACATATGAAAATCATAGAATCAAAAATTTTAGTTCACAAGTGTCTCTAATTAGACTTTTGATTTAGATTGATTATAAAGCTATCTTTCTCAATAGCATTCACTAAACATATACATACATATAGAAGAAGAAACCCCAAGCAAATTGAAGGTTATAAAAGAAGAAATCACAAAGATAAAATCAATACCTCTCCATCATGAGCTGTCACGATTTTCTAGGTAAAACACCTTGAAAACTCAATCAAATGACTGCAAGATCATTTGGAAAAGTTATAGGACTCAATTACGAACAATCTCCAATTCGAATCACTCAAATCCGACTTCGTATGAAGAAGTTATGGTATTTGAAAGGTGAGAAAATTGGAGAGAAAAATCTGACGGGATTTCTCTATTTCTTTCTTCTTTTTCTTCTTCTTTTAAAACAAATGGAGGGAAGTTGGAATATTTAAAAAAGAAGAGAGAGAGAGAGAGAGAAGAATTTTGGCCAATCAAACAAGACCACATCAACCTCTTCCCCGTGTGGGGCGCGTGGGCCACATGGGACCAGAGGGCTGGTCAGCTCGTGTGGCACGCAGCCTCCACACGGGATGGCCAAGTCATTGCCTTAGGCCATTCTTGCTTCTCCTGCGCACCTCCCACGTTCTTCGACCGTATTTGAGCCTCTGAACTCCGATTTTGAATCTTTTTTGGATTACGAATTGTGACTCCCTCACACATAACGATGACTACGAAACTTTGACAAAAGGTTGAGAATTCATCTCTGAAAATGAAGACGAACACAACTCAACGTATGAGAATGAAAAGTTTGGACTCGAAACTAAATGAATGACTAACCGAAATAACCGGAACTCAATAAGGAATCAAATAAGATCATGTACAAGTCCAAAACACAAGAAACACAAACAATCAAACACAAATTCACATATGAATGCCATTTCCTAGACATAGTCTTAGAACATGTAACTCTACAATGTATAAGCATTTGAGTTCAATAAATGAGCATACAAAAACGTGTGAATGTGTTATATAAATGGCGCACAACAATGCAGGGACACTTATGAATGATTTGTATATGTGTGCCTTCCCTTGTCTTTATGATTGCCTTGGTTGTTGATTAGGATTTCTCCTTCTTTGTTGTTGACCAAGATTTGGTTGCATTTGAGGTTGACCTTGCATGATTGACCTCTTCTCTTTTTGAGTCATTTGATGAGGAATGTTAGCTTGAGGTTGCCTTCTTGGTGCCACTTTTACTTGTGCACTTTCAAAACTTTGTCCTAGATCTAACTTTGTAAGTTCCTAGATCTTTGTTGGCTTGATTCCATTGCAAAACTCTATTTATTTGTAATGGTTAGTTGCTTAGGTGGTTCTTGGTGAAAAGAAGCTTAAAGGAAGAAAGACAACTTCTCATGCAAATATCGTCTTCAAGAGGAAAATCGCATACTTGGATGCTAAGATATCAAGTTTCTTCTTCCTCTTGCAAAGCGTTAAGGCAATCACAAAGACAAGGGAAGGCTCCCATGCAAGCACAAAGACATGGTATGATTCCTTATTTCATTCTTATATGTCATTTTTGTGGTTTTGATAATCATATTAGACCAAGGTGCTTTCGTTATATTAAAATGTGTAAAACTAGAAGCATGATTGAGAAGAAAAAGAATAGAACCATGATGCATGTTCCTATGAATGAAAAGATTGATTTGAATGATCCTAGGACATCTAGAGCCCATGTACTAAAGACCACTAGAAAAGAAAATGTTTTACCTAAGTGGGTTAGAAAGAATGAAAATGTTTGTCATGTTGCTCAAATTGCCTTAAAGGCAAATTCTTCTAACTTGTGGTACTTAGATAGTGGGTGCTCTAGGCATATGATGGGAAACAAGAGTTTCTTCGAGACTCTTGTTATGGAGGAAGGAGGATGTGTCACCTTTGGTAATGGATCCAAAAAGAGAGTCATAGGGAAAGGAACTATTTCCGTTCCCATATTACCTTCCTTATCCAATGCTTTATTTGTTGATGGCTTGAAAGCCAATTTGATAAGCATTTCTCATCTAAGTGATGAAGGATATTTCGTCTTATTTAGCAAAGATAATTGCTCAATCCTAAAGCCCAATAAACAAACCTTGTTGAAAGGTATGAGATGTAGTGACAATTGCTATTGTTTTGAAGCTAGAATAGTCTCAAACAATGTGTCCATGGATGAGCAAGTTGAGTTGTGGCATGAAAGACTTGGCCACATGAACTTTCGGGATTTACGAATCCTAAGCAAGTTTGATTGTGTGCGTGGCCTCCCTAAACTTGGGAAGAAAGCCAATGGTGTTTGTGGACCTTGCCAACAAGGAAAACAAACTAAAAGCATGCACAAAAAGGGGAAGTATCTCTCCACCAAGGAGCCCCTAGAGCTTCTCCACATAGATCTTATGGGTCTTATGCAAACCGAGAGTTTAGATGGAAAGAGATACATTTTTGTTTGTGTAGATGATTTCTCTAGGTTCACATGGACATATTTTCTTAGAGAAAATTTGGAAAATTTTGATAAGTTTAAAATGCTTTGTACTAAAATTTAAAATGAAATAAACTCAAACATAAAAAGCATAAAACGGATTAGAAGTGACCATGGGAGAGAATTTGAGAATGTCATGTTTGAAACCTATTGCAATAGTGTTGGCATCTCCCATGAGTTTTCGGCTCCTAGGACACCTCAACAAAATGGAGTTGTTGAGAGTAGAATAGGGTCCTCCAAGAGATGGCCCATGTGATGTTGCTTAGCAACAATGTGCCTAGGAACCTATGGGCCGAAGTCGTCAATACGACTTGTTATATAGGAAATAAAGTTTTCCTAAGACCCGGAACTATAAATACCTCCTATGAGTTATGGAAAGGTAGAAAGCCAAATTTTAGCTACTTTCACACTTTTGGAAGCAAATGCTACATTTTAAATTACTGTGATCAACTTGGCATATTTGATGCTAAGAGTGATGAGGGTATCTTTATTGGCTATGCCTTAAATAATAGAGCCTATAGAGTTTTCAACTTGAAGACTCGAACCGTAATGGAATCATCAAATGTTGTCATTGATGATACAAGGCTTAAATCTAGTAATCATGAGGAGGAGGTTATTTTTGGTGATGATTCTCCTTTGGAGAAGGTTGTTGTGACTCCCAATGTTGGGACGTCTAATGTTGTTGAAAATGACACATAACCTATTAATAGAGTTCCTAACTTGGACTCTAATGAACCAGTTCCATGGGTTAGAAGACTTCATAACAAAGAAGATGTTATTGGAGATG
Organism: Acer campestre; assembly: GCA_954870605.1. NCBI lineage: Eukaryota > Viridiplantae > Streptophyta > Magnoliopsida > Sapindales > Sapindaceae > Acer > Acer campestre. The sequence continues at coordinate 33,249,668 of OX940799.1, forward strand.
TTAATAAGGGTGTTAGGACTAGGTGTCAAATAGCTAATCTTATTAGTTTTACATGCTACACCTCTCAAATAGAACCCAAAAAGGTTGATGAAGCCTTAAATGATGAATTTTGGGTTCTTGCCATGCAAGAAGAGCTAAACCAATTCGAAAGGAATGAGGGTTGGACTCTAGTTCCTAGGTTTAAGACCACTAATGTCATAGGCACCAAATAGATATATAAGAACAAATCCGATGAGGATGGCAACATTGTACGTAACAAGGCAAGACTTGTTGCACAAGGGTTCTTTCAAATTGAGGGTATCGACTTTGAGGAGACATTTGCTTCCGTTGCCCGCTTAGAGTCTATTAGGCTTCTCTTGCCCATCTCTTGTGTGCACAAGTTCAAATTGCACCAAATGGATGTCATAAGTGCCTTCCTCAATGGCTTCTTGCAAGAGGAAATGTTTGTTGAACAACCCAAGGGGTTTATGGATGCACACCACCCCAATCATGTCTATCGCCTCAAAAAGGCTTTGTATGGGTTGAAACAAGCACCGAGGGCTTGGTATGAGCACCTCACTCAATTCCTTGTCAACAATGACAATACAAGGGGTAGTGTTGACAAAACACTATTCATCAAGAAAGACAATGATGAGCTTTTTATAGCTCAAATATATTTTGATGATATAATGTTTGGCTCTACCAACAACACCAAGGTTCAACAATTTGTTGATGTTATGTATCATGAATTTGATATGAGTCTTGTTGGTGAGCTTAGTTACTTTATAGGTTTGCAAATTAGGCAATTAAATGATGGGATCTTTATATCCCAAGCCAAATATGCTAAAAAACTAGTGAAGAAGTTTGGTCTCGAAAAAGACAAATATTGTGATACACCCATGAGTACCACTTTGAAACTTAGCAAGGATGCTAGTGGTAAAAGTGTGGAACAAACATTATATCGAGGCATGATAGGTAGCTTGCTATATTTGACCGTAAGTAGGCCCGATATATCATTTAGTGTGGGTGTGTGTGCTAGTTACCAATTGGATCCCAAGGAGTCCCTTCTCTCTTCCGTTAAGAGAATTATTCGCTATGTGAATGGGACTTCCAACTATGAGATTTAGTACTCGTTTGACACTAATGCTAGTCTTGTAGGCTTTAGTGATGCGGATTGGGCAGAAAATTGCGATGATAGAAAAAGCACATCGAGCGGTTGCTTATTCCTTGGGAACAACCTTGTTTCTTGGTTTTACAAGAAGCAAAACTTGATTTCCTTGTCCACGGCAGATGCCAAGTACATAGCTGTAGGGAGTGGATGCACACAACTCCTATGGATGAAGCAAATGCTAGTAGACTACGGATTCAACCAAGGTACACTCACTCTCTTTTGTGATAACATGAGTGCTATTAATATTTCCAAGAATCTGGTACAACACTCTAGAACTAAGCATATTGACATCCACCATCATTTAATTAGAAAACTAGTTGAGAATAAATGCATAGTACTTGAACATGTAGGTACTAACGATAAACTAGCGAACTTATTTACTAAACCTTTAGATGCTACTCGTTTTAAAACACTTAGTAGATCTATTGGGATATGTTTTGTGGAGTGATGATTTTTTATGATTGACCCCATATAGGGAACTCAAGCAAGTAGACCTTTTGCATACTTGATGCATGCAAAATATTTGAAAGATCTTATGCTTCTTTATTAATTGCTTGAAGTAAGCTTGGTTGCACATATGTATATATGCTTTTATTTCAATAAGTGTGAACCATGCTAGCATTACAATCCATGTCATATTTATGTTTAAACATGCATTTTTGGATTAGGAGATTTACATAGGAAGTACGATTTGAATGACCTATAGTTATCTCCATGACATGATGATTCTTAATTGACATGCTAATGACATATGAAAAGCATGAAATTCAAATGACATGCTAAATTGAAAAGGCATGAATTGATGATTGCAATTTCTTAAATGCAAAACAATGTGTGAAAAAGCTTATGAGACTCTAAATGATAAAGGATCTTGTATCCATTCAAAGGATGTTCAATCCAAATGTCTCTCTTTCTTTATTTGTTGAACATGGCTACTATCATACATGTTTCATTCTCGGAAAAATCAAATAGGGTGCAAAGTCGCTCATGCCATGTTTCGCTTATAAAGTTGGATATAGTTGCTCTTAAAATTGAAATCAATGAAATCTCTATATCTTTGCTTCTCTCATGACAAATGGTGAAATTTGTTTGAAATCTATTGGAAACCTTTGTCATTTGCTTTGCAAAATACCATTGTATTTTGGACTTGAATGCAACATGTCTTGTATGCAAAGCATTTTTAATTCACACATTTTCAATAAAATAAATCTCCTTGTTTCTCTCCAATCAAATGAGTGCATAAAGTGGCTTATATGATTATGCAAATATCTAGTATGCTTATATCTCTCTTTGCTAAGGTGACCTCGTAAGGGACTACTCCTTTGCCTATATCATGACAAAAAGGGGGTAGTAGAATGTGGTAAGGGGAGTTGCTATTGTAGTAGCAATTGTTCATTTTGGGGAGACTAAATATTGAGGGGGAGTAACCCAATGAGGGAGAGAAATGCATTAACATTCATTGCATGATGTTGTACTTAAACTTCTAAAAGCAAATGCTTGTTTTATTTTTTACTTGATCTTCTCATATACACTTGCTTTGGAAAGTGTAATTTTTTTTTTTTTTTTTTTTGTGTTGAAGGGTTGACAGTTCTACAAGTGATTGAAGATTTGAAGTTTTTACTTTTTAATATCTCTTTGTAATGTATAATGTAATTGTTATCCCGTAGCTTCAATTATATTGTGAGGATCTTATGAGTGGTGGTTTTATCACAAAATAGCCAAAGAGGGAGATTGTAAGGTCTTAATTATTGATTGACTTATTTCGTAGACAAACCACATTTGGGGGTTTTTTGATGTAATGATAGATTAGGCCCTCAAGACCTCAAGAGAAGAAGCGCTCCAAAGGTATATTTCGTAGTGTTTCTTGCAAATGAAGAGATGTAGTTGCACACACACATAACTCATGCATATATGTTTATCTTGTATGTTGTGTATGTTATTTAGGTGCACTAACGTTCTTTAATCTCTCTTCATGCTTGCCCACATGATTGCATCTTGTGTTGATTATTGCCATGTCACATTTAGGCATTAGGATAAATCATTTGTGTTGGGCGCTGTTCAAAGCGTTGTTCGAACAACGCCTATCTGAGACCTGGTGAGGTTTGGGAAAGGCGCTGTATAGACCTGATGCATTTAAATTGGTCGCTGTATGCGATGATGTACAAAGCGTTGTATGTACAGCGCTACGTACATCGACACTCTGTTTTCTTGAGAGAACAGAGTTGTAACATTGTTGGGTCGCTATTCAGAAGTGCCCTACAAACAGCGCCAATGAAGAACGTGCTTCAATTTCCTAGATAGGCGTTGTACAAGTCGCTCTACGTACAACGACTCGTACAGCGCCCAAGGCAAAAATTGTGTCACTTTTCAAAACGATGTCACTTCATTTTGGCACCCTATATATATGCCTCTTTGCCTTAGGTCGGTCTCAAGAGTTCAAAAATTCATATTTTTTACTTAGAACATTTTTCAAGTGAAAAATTCTCAAGAACTCTCCTTTAAACACTCAAAGACATTCTTTTGTGCATTAAAGAACATCTTGCATCATTCATACATGGTTTTGCATCATCACAACTTGCTTGGTAAGATTTTGACTAACTTCATCTAATTTTAGTTTCTTTCTTGTCAAGCCTTCTCTTTATTTACTTGTATGTTTAAATGTCACATGCTAGATACAAGATAGAGATTGTTTGTGATGAATATGATTGAGTGTTGTATTGTGATAGCTATCTAGGTTTTGCTTAATCTTGATTAGTTAAGCTTTATGATATATCATTTAGCTTTTGATATCTAGGATTGGTTTAATTGATATATCATCATCCTAGATAAGCATATAGGGTTACCTAGCGCTTGTTGCATTTTGAGTATTTCACATATTCACATAGGTTGCATTCTCTTCATTGAGAACTAAGTCTTGTGTTGCTTCTGGGATTAGGTTGCGTAAATCACAAGCATTGGGACTAGGTTCACTCATACCGGGATTTGCTAGGTGTGTGATTATATACCAGGATAAGGTTGTAATCTTTAACACATTTAGTGGATTCGAGGTTCGAGTGTGGCTCACTAATTATCCCGTGGTTTTTCCTGTGAAGGTTTCCACGTAAATATCAAGTGTTATTTAATTTTCACACCATATTACACTTGTTATATTTATATTGACTATTAGGAGTATTTTTGTAATCTTGACCATACACAAAAATTGGGTAAAATTAGTTAAAATATAATCACCCTTGATGAGCGTCGTTTGTATACTCAACAAAATGATATTTAGATGTGTTCGTTTAGAAAACCGATTTTTCACCACTTAGATAGAAAATTAGTAAAGTGGCAAGTGGAATTCGTTCCACAGGGAATTAGAGTGATTAGTTGAATAAATTAACTAATCTATATGCAATAAAATAAATCATAAAAATATGGATGAGTGAATGGGTTGTCAAGCCATCAAACATACATGAAAAATAAACCTAATAAACTAATAAAAGAATACTTAACAAATCTAGATAAGATAATGGAATAAACAATTAAGAGAATAGCTAGGGAATTAATGGGATCACAAATGAATTACAGGAAGTGCTTATCAAGCTACCTTAATGAACGAATCTCCTAAATGTTAACCAATTGATTTCTAAAATGTGTTTAGGCCATTATTATGAACCCTAAACAACTTCCCACCACAATGCCTAACCGATTAAGGAGAGGGGGTCATGGCGGGATCAATTTGTTACAATTAACGGCTTAGATTATCACGGTTGATATACCTTCCGACAATCTATCCTATTCACTAAGTTCTCAATCCATCAAGGTTGTCAATTCAATCAAGATTATATAACAAATTGTCCTAAGCAAGATTATAATCAACTAGTGGGTATACATGTCAATTACATAATGCAAAGAATCTAATTATAAAATGAATATAACACAAATAGAGATTAAAATATATAAAAGCTTAAGCAAATCCCAATCCAAATATTCTCACATCAAAACCAGAAAGGGGATTTAATTACACATATTACAATCAAAGGGAAGGCAAGTAAAAGATTAGGAAATCACCCATGGGCCACCTTTTGTAAGTTTGATCATTTCCTTGCCTTTGATGCTCCTTGTGTAAAGAGTGGATGATGAGGATGTGTCTAGATAGGTGGAGTCAAATGGGAAGTGACTAAGGAGATTTGTGGAGAAGATGGGAAGAAAAGGAATGATTAGGGGAGGTAATCTAGATGTTAAGTTTAGGTAGGAGAGAAAATGGAGAGAAAAGGAATGGTGGAAAAAGGAGGTTTCTTGGTGGTCAAGAGTTGTCTAAAAGAGGAAAAATGTGATGAATTTATAGGATTTTCAAATTAGGTCTCGGGTGGTAAATTACCAAAACACCCCCTGACCATGGCAAATTACCATTTAGTCCAACATAGGAGGTCATTGTGTAATTTTCTTGGCCAATCAGATTTCACAGAGAAGGTTTCACGGTTTGCTCAAATGGCGACAATGTGGCGACCCTAAATGGTGACGTTTCTGGAGCCAAAACAACTCCCTGTCGCCATGGCGACCTCGGAATCCAAACCGCGACATCGATTTACGCGGTTTCGTCGTGATTTGGGCTTGGGAGTGACAAAGGGGCGAAGGAGGCGTGAGAGGGCTGCCGGATTCCGGCCGATTGGAGGGCCGGAATTGTTGCGACCGAGTAGCCGGTCGGTTGGTCGACCGTTTGGCACCGGAGTTGGCCGATGGTGGCTCCGGGAGGGTGGACTTTCCACCGGCGGCGCACTTAGGGTTTTGGGGCCATGGTTGTCGCTGGTGCTTGAAGAAGAAGATGAATAGTTGGGGTGCAGTTAGTAAAGAGATGGGGTGTAATCAGCAAATGTGTGGGCTGCAGTTAATAGGCCTAACGCGTGAGGCCCAAGTGCACACTTGAAACGCACCGTTTTAATAACTAAGGGTTTGGGCTGCTGCAATTGGGTCAGGTTGAGCCCACTTCAAATTAAGGCCAAACGCACCGTTTTAAAGGGAGATTGGGCTGCTGAACTGTTTGGGCCTTGAGCATGGGCTGCACGCAGAAGTAAGTTGGGGTGCAATCAGAAGCCCAATCCCTCACTATTCAAAACGCACCAGATTGCTGTCCCACGTGACACTGTTTGCCTGATCTAATGGCAAATTACGGACAGCCCCCTATATTCTTCCATATTTGCGATAACTTCAATTCTTCATCCAATAATTACACTTTTACCCCTTTTTCACAAAAATTACTCCAATGCCCCTGAACTCTATAATTTCCTGAAAACACTTAATTTTCACAATTAAATCACTAGATAATGCCCGAGAATCAAGCAAAAGGAGAAGGAAATGAGGGCCAAAATCATACCAATTTTGGTTCGATCAACCCCCCCTCCTCCTAGATTAATATTAGATCACACCGTAATTTGTTTCACTTTTGAATGTTGATTTGTCTTGGATACATCCTTTTAGCAAATCGATTTAGGAAGTACTTGAGGAGACAACTAGGTATACATCCTATTTGGTTGTCTCAAGCTTTTTTGAATGGAAGGATTCCACAAGAATACATCCTTCAAGTGGAATCCGACTTCACAAACCAAATCTTCATCAAATCTCTAATGGGAGGTTTTCCCTATACATCCTAGGTTGACCTCTTATGAGAGATTAAGAGTCATAACTCTACATCCTAAGAGTGGCTACCTTTCTAGGGTGACTACTTTATTAAGAGGTTAAGCCCTTAAATTGTTAGATAATCTTCATCGCAAAAAGTCATAAATTAGCAACTAATACTATACATCCTACGTTGGTTGCTTAGGAGGGATAGTCCTAAGTAGGAGGCTTTCACTATACATCCTAGGCTGGCTTCTTGCAATGGATACATAATGAACACTATATATCCTAGGTTGGTTACATTAGATCATATGTGCTTAATTGTGAGTTTTTACGTGCCCATTGTCCACTTACGAGTCCATCAACTCCTTAGTCCCCATATCATATATATCACTCCATTCACATTCTATTTTTAGTCATTGCATTTATTAGTTTTCTTTAGTTAATTCATTATTCAAAATACCAATCATTCACTTTTACTTTTATTTCATAACTATTGCTAGAGTACTGATTAGTCATTGCTAGTCCCGATCCTTGTGGAAGACACCCCACTTGCCGCTATACTTGTGTTTTCAAACCCATTTAAGGCATTGTTGAGGTTCTTATAAATATTGTTTGACAAGTGAATTTACATACGCAAACGACCTTTGTCAAAAAGACGTCACTGCCGGGGATTGTCGAGTTTAGGTTTGATTAGTTTTAATTTAGTACTAGTAGTGTTTAATAGCATTCTTTGTTCTTTATTGTGATAATACAATTGGCTTGTTGGATTAGTGTGATTGTGTTGGGTAGTTTTTGTTTCTCGATATTTCAGGTTTCATGGATTATTCTTGGCAAGATTTAGGGTCAGGGTATGGGCCATATGATGACCTATATAGTCAGAAATGGGGGAATAATCAAGATTTCCAATAGGGCTACGATGAGGTTGGAACCATTTCAATTGAAGAAAAACTTACGAACCTTATTAGTGATTATCTTCAAGAGAATGAGGAGACCATGTCATCTCAACAAGGAGCCATTGAAACCTTACAAGAGTCACAAAATACACAAGAGGAGTGTTATTACAACCAAGGTTGCATTGATTCCTATCAACTAGATAAGGGATCACTTGAAGGATTAATAAGAAAGTTCATCTAGTCAACCCAACAGGATACACAAGATTTCCAAGTTTTGCAACAAGCAACCAGAGAAAACTTGGAAATATAAATGTGGGAAAATGACAAACGAGCAAACGAGATGGATGTCTCCATTCATAGGATCGAGTTCCAAATTGGACAGTTGGCAAAATTGTTACAAGAAAGAGAGAAGGGGAGATTCCCTAGTTGATCAAGCCAAAATTGGTATGATTTTGGCCCTCATTTTCGACTCTTTTTGCTTGATTCTCGGGCATTTTCCCGTGTTTAATGGTGTTAAATTGAGTGTTTTAGGTTTTATCAGGTTTCAAGAGCAATTTGGGGTGAAGTTGAGGACTTGTGTGCAAAAAGGCTCACAAATGGGAAGAAACAGGGCATTTTCGCCACTTAGGTAAGAGGAGGTCATTACATGGTCGCCATGGTGACAGAGGATTATTCAGAGCTTCAGAAGGTCGCCATAGCGACAAAAAGTCTCAAAAATGCATCAGGTGGGTCGCTATTTGGGGGTCGCCATAGTGACCCACCCTTGCAAATGGCGACCTCACACATTTAGGCAGGGTCGCCACATATGGTCGCCATAGCGACCTTTATGTGCAAGTGGCGACCTCTTCACAATTTGCTCATGGTCGCCACTTGTTAAATGGCGAAAAAGATGGTGTTCATGGTGACCTTTGCATCTAACCGTTTTGCGCACAAGGGTCGCCATAGTGACAAAATAGCGAACTTAGCATTACATCAACGAATCAAGCAGTTATCAGTACATGTCCAAGAATGTGTATATATATATAGTGGCGTTTCATCTTCAGAGTAGAGATCCGACCTTAGAAGAGCAAGAAATTGATCACATTGAGATCTAGCTTTCTCATCCATGGCACACCATTCCTCATCCTCCATTTATTTACTTGTACTCATCTAATCCCATCCAAACCTCAACACCAAACCTTGACTACTTCCCTAAATCATTCCTCTCCTACCATTTCTCCACCCAAATTCCTTTGTCACTTTACACCAAACATTCACACTTCAAGACATATCCTCTACTTCCATTCCTTGCATTTAGGAGCATAAAGGAGAAGAAGGATCAAGCTTAAAGAAGGAGGCCTAAGGGTGATTTCCTTACTATTTACTTCTTTTCATTTATTGCTAATATGTGTAACTAAACCCCTAATCTAGGGGATAGATTTGAGGATCATTTGGTTGTGGGTATTAGCTTTAGCTTGTAATGAATCTCTTATGTGTTCTATTTATTCAAATTATTAGATTCTATTCACTATGTAATTGAGTTGTATATCACTTGTTAATTGCAATCTTGAGTAGAGTAATATGTTATATATTCATATTTGGATTGACACTCTTTGTGTGATTAAGAACCCATTGAATAGGATAGATTAATAGTGGGTATATCAACCCCACTAATCTAAGCCTTTAGTGGTTGACATAAAGAGATTGGTACATTAAAGTGGCTATCCCACACTCAAATGCTAATCAATCTATTCCCTAGCTATCTTATTAATTGTTTTCATCACTATTCTTATCAAGGTTGTTGAGTATTCTATTTTTCATAACTATTAACCGCCAAAATTGGCGAGGGACCAAAGAAGAATTTTCCACCTCGACACAAGAAGGATATAGGAGTGCGAACACAATCCGGATACCTCGACAGAGTGGATCCCGATTGACCCAAATACACACCTCCTTCAGCGGGGTCCACCCCGCCAGAATCTTAGCTCAACAAAGTAGCCGAAAGCCGAAAGCCGAAATACTCACCAGAACTCACAACGAGATCAAACCCGGTTATGACCGGGCTTCCTAGGGACCTCGCATCATCCCGACACCACTTCCTATGGACCCCGCAGCACCCCGACACAGAGTTCTACTGATCATCCTGTTACAAAGTCAGCTACATATCCCCCTACTACCGCCAGAAGGACGCTTACTAGATATAGACAGCCCGCTAAGCAAAAGCGCACTAGGAAGCAGGATTCTAACACCAAGAACTCAAAACTCCACAAAGATCCAGTAAAAACGTCGCCGTACAAAGGAGTTATACTCCCTCCCGCCAAAGGATCCTATTTTGAACAGGTCAACACAGTAAGAGTCCAATTAGGAAGGTAAGAGATTGATTCCTCCTAGAAAGGAAAGACTGAATTCTGCACGTAAAAACTCCGAGATTACCTCCTAAAAAGAAGAGGATCCTGCAGCTGCCAAACCCTAACCCGAGATTGTAGGAGTGCATGGCAAGCAAGCAGAACCTATATATATAACAGCTTATTCATCGGAAAGGGGGGCTCTTGGCCGAAAAGAGAATAAAAACCCTACACACTACTTATCGACAGGCACAGTTTCTCCACCATCACCATCTCCATCTCCGTGACTATGATCCATACGCCATTGTAACCCATATAAGAAGTAGTTCATGTATTGTAATAAAAAGGGACAATCAAATAAAACCTATTGTTGATTAATTTCTTATACACTATATAGTTCTTGCTTTGATAGGGACTTAGTCGGTATCGAACTACGTGATACCCCTCCGGCTAGGGTCAATCTCGATCTTGGTCCCTTTAAAGTTGTTATTTGGAATCCCGTCTCAATAACGATTTTCAGGTAACATTTTTGGCGCCGTCTGTGGGAAGTATTATCCCAACCATCATTCAAAACAATCTTCTTCCATTTAGAAGTATCCAGAATGAGACTCCGATCCTCCCAGGGTCATCCAGAGTCATCAGGACTCCAGTCCCTTGCTTCCACTGAAAGAGCCCAGAGGCGGGGAAAGGGCACTAGGAACTAAAATCCTCCGCCAGTGCCCCCACCAGCTGTAGGTCTTGTCCCTCAAGACCCCGCTAGGCAGGAAGTCAATCGAGATGTCTTAGAACAGCATGCCGCAACCTACGTAGAAGCAATCCGGCTCCGGATGATAGCCCAAGGGATTCCCTTTGAAGCAGCCGGGATCCCAAAAGATGCTGGCCCAAGCGTCAGGGCATCTGTTTTCGACCGATTGGGCCCACCCCTCTTAGTCCGACAGGCAGAGCTCAGACCCAGGCTAGTGAAGTCTGCAATCGAGGTTCCTCCTAGGAAGGTTCAGTCTCCACCAAAACCAAGGGCAAAGGAGAGGGATCCGCATCCTGATTCAGAAGGAAGCGCCAAATCCCGAAAGAGCACCAGAGAAAAGCGTCAAAGAGCTAAGCGAAAGGAGGTAATCCTTGATTCGAATTCATCAGATGAGGAAGTTTCAGTAGCCCGATCTGGAACCAAAAAGTCTCAACGCCTGGAGGATCAGATGACAAGGATGGCAAAGGAGTTGGAGCAGCTAAAGAAGGGAAAACATCAAGAGAGTCAGAAGAACCCCCTGGGTGAGATGAACGCACCATTCTCCAAAAGGGTGAGAGAAGCAGGATTGCCCCCCAAATTCAGGATGCCTTCAGAGAAGTATTCTGGAACCGAGGATCCCATCAGCCACCTAGAAAGCTTCGTCCACCAGATGGAAGTTCAGAGTGCAACCAGGACTGCCATGTGCAGGATGTTCCCCTCAACCCTGACAGACTGTGCCAAGACATGGTTCAGAAAATTACCATCAGGTAGTGTTGATTCTTTCTCCAAACTTACCAAAGCTTTCTGTGTACAGTTTCAGGGAATCAAACCCCGTCCCAAGGATCCTATCCTGCTGCAGTACGTAGTTCAAGAGCGGGGTGAAACTCTGAGATCTTATGTGGAGAAATTCCACAAAGAGGTCGTCCAGATGGGTGTGTTCAACGAGAAGGAAACTTTAGCCAATTTCCGGAGGAACTTGTGGGTTGGCAGGCTATTCTGGTCTTTTGCCAAGCATCCTCCTGAGACGTACCAGGAAGCCTACAATCGGGCTCTGGAACAGGTGGACATCGAGGAACAACTCCGGATCAAAATTGAACACGATGAAGCCCGATTAGCGCCGCGCCCAAAGAAGGAGGCTCCGAAGCCTGCACCAGCTAGGAAGTTTCAGAATCTACCTCCAAATCGGTCTACTTACAGGCCGCCTCCAATTCCTTCGTACCAGGATAAATACCCAGTTAGGAGATCGCCTCCCAGAGAGCTTCCCTTGAAGGAGGTATCCAGAATAGCAAGAGAGGAAGAGGGGTATAACCATTACACCCCCCTCAATGCTTCACGGGAAACTATCTATCTCGCTATTCGGGATAAGGGTCTACTCAGAAAGCCAGTCCCTATGAAGATCCCTGTAGACAGGAGGAATCAATATAAGTATTGCGACTTCCATGAGGATGTGGGACACAACACCTCAGAATGCTACAGTCTCCGCAATCAGATAGAAGCACTGGTAAGGGGAGGACTTCTAACTGAATTCTTACAACAGGTACGAGACAACATCAAAGAAGGAAAGCAGGTTCAAAGTGGGATGCAGGAAGCAGCGGAAAGAAGGAGAGAAGGAGAGAAGGATCTAATGCAGCAGATCCAAGTGATCCACACCATCAGTGGAGGCCCCACCCTAGCTGGAACCTCCAACAATTCAAGGAAGAACCACGCAAGGAAGATTCCCAGACTCAACCCTAAACATGAGCTACTAAAGATCAATGGAGGACCCTGAGACCTATCCCGCTCCACCAAAATCATCTTTACGGAGGAGGATGTCTACAATACGGTACAGCCGCATGATGACCCCATGGTCATAACAGTACAAATCGCCAACTGTTTAGTGCACCGCGTCTTGATCGATACAGGAAGCAGCGTGGATATTTTGTTCAGAGGGGCTCATGAGCAGCTCAACCTGAAGAACTCTTGCTTCAACAGCTGTACCTTTCCACTATACGGATTCACAGGGGACTCCGTAATGCCGATGGGAACAAAGATACTGCCAGTGATAGTCGGAGAGGCTCCTCTTCAGCAGAACATAATGACGGAGTTAATTGTAGTGGACACCCCGTCTGCATACAATGCAATCTTGGGAAGGCCTTTCTTGTCAGGGATTAGAGGAGTGTTGTCTATCTACCACAACGTGTTCAAGTTTCCAGTAGGATCGTAAGTAGGAGAGGTAAGAGGGGACCAGCAGGCAGCCCGCAACTGCTATGCGGTGTCAACCAACCCCGCTGCGTTGGCTAAGCAGTGCGCATCGGTGACCAGCTACCCAGGTCCGAGAACGACAGAGCGGGATGATCATGTCTTAGAGGAGGGAGAGGTACCAGACATAATCGTGGAAGAGTCAGAAGAAGAAGAGCGTGGTTGGACCAGCGGGTATCCATCAGAGCAGCTAGAGGAGGTCCAGTTCCGGTGCGAAGATCCAGCAAAGACAGTAAAAGTGGGAGAAGGTCTGGACCCGGAAGTGAAGAGGGATTTGATAGAGCTTCTCAGGGAGTACAATGATATCTTTGCTTGGAGCCATGAGGATATGCCCGGCATTCCTCTTAGCCTGGCGACCCATAGGTTGGCAGTGGATGCAACCTTCAAACCGATAAAACAAAAAAGAAGGCACTTCAATGTTGAACGCAATGCCGCGGTCCAAGAAGAGGTTGACAAACTCCTGAAGGCCGGATTCATCAGGGAATCCCGGTACCCCGAGTGGATCGCCAACGTAGTTATGGTAACTAAGTCTAACGGGAAGTGGCGAATGTGCGTGGATTACACCGATCTCAATCGGGATTGCCCCAAAGATAGCTTCCCCCTGCCTAAAATAGACCAGCTTATTGACTCCACTGCAGGGAATAAGCTCCTGAGCTTCATGGATGCTTTCTCAGGGTACAATCAGATCATGATGCATCCTTCAGACCAAGACAAAACTAGCTTCATCACCGGGCAAGGCCTCTACTGTTATAAGGTAATGCCATTCGGACTTAAAAATGCAGGTGCCACCTATCAGCGCATGGTGAACAAACTATTCAAGGAGCAGATAGGGAAATCCATGGAGGTATACATAGATGACATGATCACTAAATCTCCAGAAGCAAGACAGCATACAGGGGACTTACGCCAGACCTTCCAGGTAATAAGGCAGAACCAGATGAGGTTGAACCCCGCTAAGTGTGCATTCGGGGTGGCAGTAGGCAAATTCCTGGGATTCATGGTACATGAAAGGGGAATTGAAGCAAATCCTGAGAAGATCAAAGCCATTTTAGATCTCGAATCTCCTACAAACCTCAAGCAGGCACAAGGATTAACCGGACGAATAGAGGCCCTGAATCGGTTCATATCCCGCTCCACAGATAAATGTCTCCCCTTTTTCCAAGTCATTAAGCAGGGGAAAAAGATGAAGTGGGACGAGCAGAGCGAGCAGGCTTTTCAAGCTCTAAAGGGATACCTGTCAAGCCCATCGCTGTTGGTAAAGCCGACCCCGGGTGAAGAGCTCTTACTCTACCTAGCAGTTTCTGAAGCAGCTACTAGTGGAGCCTTAGTGAAGGAATGCAGTGACGGAGTGCAGAGGCCGATCTATTACGTGAGCCGGGCTTTTACAAAGTCCGAGAAAAATTACACCTTACTAGAGAAGCTCGCCTACGCTTTGGTGACCACATCCAGAAAGCTCCGGCCTTATTTTCAAGCTCACACCATCGCGGTTGTCATAGATCAGCCTTTGAGACAATTTCTCCAGAGGCCAGATGTCAGATGTGTCAGGCAGACTGGTTCTATAGGCCCTAGAGCTCACACAATTCGACATCAAATACAGAGCGAGAACCAAGATTAAAGCTCAAGCCCTGGCGGATTTCATAGTGGAATTTAGCCCAATCCTGGACCCAGGCGAATCAGTAGACCCCGATCCGAGTCAAACCCCTCTGGAATGGCCTGTAGACAGTAAGATATGGATACTTTACACGGATGGAGCTTCGAACCAGTCAGGATGCGGAGCTGGGGTCGTCCTGATCGATCCCACAGGAACCGAGGTAAGTCACTGTTTCAGGTTCGAATTCAGAGCCACCAACAATGAAGCAGAATATGAAGCTCTGCTAGCAGGAATGAAGGTAGCTGGGGCTCTAGGGGTTGAGTACCTTCAGATTAAAAGTGATTCTCAATTAGTGGTCAATCAGGTGACAGGGTTGTACCAAGCAAAAGGTGATAACATGGTGACCTATCTAGCTAAAGTTCAGGAGGCTATGAAGAAATTCAAGGGTGTAAGAATAGAGCAAGTGCCCAGGGAGAAAAATCACCGCGCTGATGTTCTAGCTAAGATTGCCACTAGAGAGGGACATGCATTACCAAAAGGGGTACCCCTCCAATTGATTCCTTCCTCCAGCATAGCTAAAGAGGTAGAGGTCCTTCCTGTGAACCGTCTCCCGTGTTGGATGGATCCAATAGCAGACAATCTCCAAAGTGGCATTCTCCCTGCAGACCAGGATCAAGCCCGCCGGCTCAAGAGGACAGCTACCCGGTACTGCTTGGTAGAAGGATACCTATACCGCAAGGGGAAATCCCTTCCTCTACTCAGGTGTCTCCATCCCGATGACTCGTGCTGGGCGCTCAACGAGGTGCACTCGGGGGATTGTGGTAACCATGTGTCAGGGGAAACTTTGGCTTACCAAGTAATCAGGATGGGTTATTATTGGCCGACTATACATCAGGATGCAAAACAGTTCGCACGATCCTGCGAGGCTTGTCAGAAAACAGCAAACCTCCATCATCTCCCACCAGAGAGGCTCTCCTCAATTAGTACTCCCTACCCCTTTGCCATCTGGGGACTAGATTTGATCGGGCCACTCCCCACTGTACCCGGCCAAGCTAAGCATGCAGTAGTGGCGATAGATTACTTTACCCGGTGGGTAGAAGCCAAGGCTCTTACTCGGATAACCGAAGAAAAGACCACCAACTTTGTCAA
Organism: Acer campestre; assembly: GCA_954870605.1. Taxonomy (NCBI): domain Eukaryota; kingdom Viridiplantae; phylum Streptophyta; class Magnoliopsida; order Sapindales; family Sapindaceae; genus Acer; species Acer campestre. The sequence continues at coordinate 33,265,335 of OX940799.1, forward strand.
GGAACACATTGTCTGCCGATTTGGCACCCCGATGGCCATCATAACTGATTTGGGAAAGCAATTCGACAATGCCAACTTCAGGGAATTCTGTGAAGACCAGAAGATCAATCTCCGTTTTGCTTCGGTGGCTCATCCTCAAACCAATGGGCTGGTTGAAGCTACTAACAAGATCATCAAGAAGCTCCTGAAGAAAAAGCTCCAACAGAAGAAAGGATTATGGGTGGCAGAATTACCTCGTGTACTGTGGGCCTACAGAACAACTAGGCGGACAGCCACAGGGGAGACCCCCTATTCCCTAGTATTCGGGGCAGAAGCAGTCTTGCCCATCGAGCATAAGCTCATATCTTTCCGGGTCCAAAATTTCGAACCGGAAGATAACGAGGCTAAGTTAAGAGCTAGCCTAGACTTGCTGGAGGAAAAGCAAAGCAGGGTTACGGAGAAGGTGGCAATATACCAGAGCAAGATAGCCCGACACTTTAACAAGAAGGTGAGGGTCCGAAGCTTCAAAGAAGGAGACTTGGTTCTTAGAAAGGTGACCCAGAACACACGAAGAAGGTCCGACGGGGTCCTAGCCCCTAACTGGGAAGGTCCGTATCTGGTTAAGGCATCACTTTGGGGTGGTGCTTACAAACTGATAGACATGGAGGGGTACCCAGTAGAACATACATGGAATGCTGATCATCTCCGAAAATTCTACCCTTAGAAATCTTGTTCGTATCAAGGGGAATATAACACCCCGATTTCATGTTTGTACCGTTGGGGAAAATCAATAAAAGCAGTTCTTTCTCCAATATGACTCTCTTGATGTCTCCTACTAGATTCTCCAACATCTCTCACTGAATGTACTTAATTCTCCATTACTAAAGCGCCTCAAGACCAGGAAATAGCCTCAGGGCGCTCCTGCTGCCTTGGTCTGGGAATACCCTCCTCCAAGAAGCCTGGTGCTAAAGTGGCCTACGTTGCCTACCAGGACAGATTACAGTAAGAATCGGGCTGCCTCAGGGTACCTGGTTTCTTACTTCGCCTCAAGACCAGGAAATAGCCTAAAGGCGCTCCTGCTGCCTTGGTCGGGGAATACCCTCCTCCAAGAAGCCTGGTACTAAAGTGGCCTTAGTTGCCTACCAGCACAGATTACAGTAAGAATCGGGCTGCCTCAGGGTACCTGGTTTCTTACTTCGCCTCAAGACCAGGAAATAGCCTAAAGGCACTCCTGCTACCTTGGTCGGGGAATACCCTCCTCTAAGAAGCCTGGTGCTAAAGTGGCCTTAGTTGCCTACCAGGACAGATTATAGTAAGAATCGGGCTGCCTCAGGGTACCTGGTTTCTTACTTCGCCTCAAGACCAGGAAATAGCCTAAAGGCGCTCCTACTGCCTTGGTCGGGGAATACCCTCCTCCAAGAAGCCTGGTGCTAAAGTGGCCTTAGTTGCCTACCAGGACAGATTACAGTGAGAATCGGGCTGCCTCAGGGTACCTCGTTTCTTACTTTGCCTCAAGACCAGGAAATAGCCTAAAGGCGCTCCTGCTGCCTTGGTCGGGGAGTACCCTCCTCTAAGAAGCCTGATGCTAAAGTGGCCTTAGTTGCCTACCAGGACAGATTACAGTGAGAATCGGGCTGCCTCAGGGTACCTGGTTTCTTACTTCGCCTCAAGACCAGGAAATAGCCTAAAAGCGATCCTACTGCCTTGGTCGGGGAATACCCTCCTCCAAGAAGCCTGGTGCTAAAGTGGCCCTAGTTGCCTACCAGGACAGAACAACAATAACATCGGGGAGACTCATCGGGATGCTTCGCCCTTCATTTTCCCACTTACTACCCCGACAGAGGACCAACAGTCAGAAAGAGACTTAGAAGTTTATCTTTAGCAAGTCAAATTGTTCGCAAGTAGCAGGTTCCCTCGACTGACTGCTCTAACACATTATACTATTACGTGTTTAAGGAAGTTCGATTAAAGGAAGAAGTGATCTGACCCCGCTGATTCTTACGGTTACGGGATATAAGTATCACATGTTTTATCTTTGCTGCCCATTGGGGTCCAATCATTGTTCTTATTACCCATTGGGGTCCAGTTACACATCAGAAGTCCAATTATCAAAACAAAATTATATGCTGTGGAAAGCTTCTAAGTACAAAAGCAAGAAGAACACAAGTACGAAGCAAGTAATGAAAACAAGTTATATTGATAAAACGGGGTGCCTAGGTCCCGATTCAGGCTACAAAAAAATTTTAGAGGGAAGGCCAGGTTAATCAACTTTGTCTTCTTCTTGACGCTCCCCTTGGCCAACTGCCCATTCGCCCAAGGGCTCAGCTACAACATCAGTCTGGACTGCTTCCTCCACAGCAGAAGACCCATTCGGAGCCCCTTCAACCCGAGGAACCGCGAATCTAGCTGCTCCCTCATCTTCCTCCACAATGATCACTCCAGTAGCAGACTTGGGATCCACCACTTGTTCTTCAATGGTAGGAGGATCTAGATTGGTTTCCTCAGCGCCATCAAGTTGGTCTTCAGCAGCCACGTCAGCTTCTTGATCCGAATGTGCTACCTCCTGTGTAGGGGCCTCAGTCTCTTGATCCCCTCCTGCTAACTGGGCAGCCTTTGCCATAATTTGCTTCCGGTCCCAGTTCAAGGCTGCCTTGAGGTCGAAGGGAGGAGGCAAGGCTGTAGCTACCTCGTAGCAGGCTGTGAAATAACCATCATCGAATGAGGGCCCCTGTTGAGCCTCCAAATCTGCTAAGGCATCCCGTAGAAGCTGGTTCTCATCTGACAACAGCTTCTTCTCAACTTTTATGCGCTCCCTCTCTTCTCTGCGGTGCAAGGACTTGATGGTTTCTGTGTCTAGGCAACGCTCAAGGCGCCTGATAGTCACCAAGCCCTCCTATCGCGCTTCTTCAGATGCTCTGGCCTCCTAAAGTAAAGGGGCCACGCTTTGTTGGGACTGGACCAGCTCCTGCTGAGTACCCTCCGGCTTCGCTTGGAGGCCGATATAGGCTTCCTTCAATGTAAGCAGCTGCCTCTCTATGGCCAAGGCAAACTTGAAGCCCTGCAAGAAGAAAGAGAGTCAATACTTGGCAGAAGGAGGAAATAAATAGCAAGAAAGAAGTAGAAGTTTACCTCAGCCAGAACCGAAACCCCCTTGGTGACCAAGATGTCTGTAGGAAGCTTGGCCATATCTGTCAGACTTCCACCAGGGCAGGTGGCCGCGAATCTAGACACCACCTCGTCAAAGGTAGCATCCCTCGACTCCGATCCGGAGGCCACATCAGCAGCAAGAACAGGAGTGTGGATAGCTGCCTCCTCCACTGGGGTTCTCATAGGATCCACGGGAAGAGCTGCGGTAGGAGGAGGAGCAGGAGAGGTTTTTGTGGTGGAGGCGGTTTTCTTCTGGGCCGATCTTTCAGAACCTCGGGCCTTAGCCGCCCTGGCCAGCAATGCTGGGATCCTCAAGCGGGATGGAGGAGTAGTAGGATGGCGAGCTGGAGTCTTGGCCTTAAACCCCGTTGGAGCAGGAGTAGGTGTTTTTGAGGGAGCAGGAGGAGGGTTGGGGTTGGATCCTACTCGGATGGACCCCGACCTAGTCTTGGCAACCAGAGTAGGAGAAGGAACAGAGGAGGAATGGGTTAGCAGGGTCATATCCCCTGCCTCAGAAGAAGGAGGAGACCCCGCGACCATCAGGGAAGCCGATACTGCAAGAAGAGAGGATGTTCAGTGAGAATCAAAAGAAGGAATATATATATACAAAGAGATAGAGAAGCAAGATGCAATCAACTCACCGGGAAGGGCGGGGGAGATCCTCAGGTACCGTTCTAGGCGGGCTCCCTCAATGGGATCCAGAGAGGGATACTGCAGGTTGGTGTATCCTCTCTTTAGGATCCTTGTTAGAATCTCTCGGGACTCAGGAGCCAATGTCCCCTTTGCCCACTTGTCCCTCACTGTAAACTGAGTAGGGACGGGGTACTCATACCCCCCAACAAAAGCAGTGCGCCCCCAGTCTCCCTCAACCACCAGCCATTCCTCCTTCCAGGGCGCCGCGTACTTCACATTCGCCCCTGGGATAACGAACTTCAAATCATTTGATGCCCTCAGGTAGAACTGACCTCGAGGCACCATGCTCGTGATATTGAAGAGGAAGCGGAGCTCGTCTAACCCCGGCTCCCGCTCGATGTGATCTTTTTCGCATTGCTCCTTCCAGAGCACCAAGAACCCTGTCAGGTGCTTCCAGAAGCCCGGCGAGAGTTGGAGAGGGGCCAATTCGAGCTTGACGAGAGCTCGACGGAGAGTAGGGTGCAGTGGAAGCCGGACTCCACACTCAAAAGCGGCTTTGTGGATCAGCAGGCGGTCTGGAGACGGGGTATATACGTCATAACCCCTGTGGGGAAGGGAGAGAGCGATGTATTCTGGAATCTTGTACTCTTCCCGTAGTTGGTTGAGCGTATCCACCGTACAAACAGAGTCGGGTATAATCCGACCATCATGAAAGGCGGCGAAGGAGCCCGTTTGGACCCCGACCAGTGTGACGTCAGGTCCGCCACTTTCCTCGATGCCGCCAGACTGAGAGGCGCCCACCTCATCGCCAACCAGGACTGGGTCTTCAGGTTGATTGTGAAAACCCAACCCAATTCGGGGGTTTCGGGTAAAGCGGCGTCGCTGAACCCGTAGGGTTTCCTCAGCAACTGCGTCCCCCTCTCGACCCCGTTTCTTCCCCTCCGACGTCAGGGAATCCACCACCGCGTCAGCCGCCTCTGTACTGAAGAGGGCGTCGATACTATCGGACTAGGGAGGGGAAGCGGGGTCATGATGGATGGGATTCCCCGCTGTAGAGGGGTTTTGATCGTTAAGGTTTTCTTGAGAAGTAGGAAGTTGGGAAGAAGAGGCCATTATAGGAGAAGAAGAGAATAAGAATTTCTAGAAGATTGAAAAGTAAGAAAGAAAGGAAGTCAAGAAGAGTTTTGTTCTCGTTTGATTTTGAAAAGTTTGAAAGCTCGAAAGTAAGAAGCGCCAGTAGAGCCAGTATATTTATAGAGGAGGAATGACGGTTACTTACTCGGAAACCGGAATCGGTGACCTGAAGGATAGGTAGAGGGTTTTTTCGCATTAATTGCGCCAAAACGGCTCTTTTTGAAAAACAAGGAACCCAATCAATGATCGACACGCAGTCAACTATAACGGACAAAATAAGGATTTCCTCCTCCTAAGTGGAAACCTAGTCAGATAAGGAAGTAAGGGGATAAGGTAGAAAATCCTTCAAGCAAACAAAAAGATCCTGACTCCGACCCCGACCCCGACCCCGACCCCGACAAGGTATCAGTGTCCAAGTCATGGGGGACTTCTTTTAACCGCCAAAATTGACGAGGGACCAAAGAAGAATTTTCCACCTCGACACAAGAAGGATATAGGAGTGCGAACACAATCCAGATACCTCGACAGAGTGGATCCCGATTGACCCAAATACACACCTCCTTCAGCGGGGTCCACCCCGCCAGAATCTTAGCTCAACAAAGTAGCCGAAAGCCGAAATACTCACCAGAACTCACAACGAGATCAAACCCGGTTATGACCGGGCTTCCTAGGGACCCCGCATCATCCCGACACCACTTCCTATGGACCCCGCAGCACCCCGACACGGAGTTCTACTGATCATCCTGTTACAAAGTCAGCTACATATCCCCCTACTACCGCCAAAAGGACGCTTACTAGATATAGACAGCCCGCTAAGCAAAAGCGCATTAGGAAGCAGGATTCTAACACCAAGAACTCAAAACTCCACAAAGATCCAGTAAAAACGTCGCCGTACAAAGGAGTTATACTCCCTCCCGCCAAAGGATCCTATTTTGAACAGGTCAACACAGTAAGAGTCCAATTAGGAAGGTAAGAGATTGATTCCTCCTAAAAAGGAAAGACTGAATTCTGCACGTAAAAACTCTGAGATTACCTCCTAAAAAGAAGGAGGATCCTACAGCTGCCAAACCCTAACCCGAGATTGTAGGAGTGCATGGCAAGCAAGCAGGACCTATATATATAACAGTTTATTCATCGGAAAAGGGGCTCTTGGCCGAAAAGAGAATAAAAACCCTACACACTACTTATCGACAGGCACAGTTTCTCCACCATCACCATCTCCATCTCCATGACTATGATCCATACGCCATTGTAACCCATATAAGAAGTAGTTCATGTATTGTAATAAAAAGGGACAATCAAATAAAACCTGTTGTTGATTAATTTCTTATACACTATATAGTTCTTGCTTTGATAGGGACTTAGTCGGTATCGAACTACGTGATACCCCTCCGGCCAGGGTCAATCTCGATCTTGGTCCCTTTAAAGTTGTTATTTGGAATCCCGTCTCAATAATGATTTTCAGGTAACACCATCAGTACCCCACAGTACCCCGCAAGACCCCACAGTACCCCACGGTACCCCGCAGTACCCCGTACCCTGTGACTAATGACTCGCTTTTTGTGTCGTTACCAAATTGCGAATTACCAAAAGAATGTTATAAAATGAATCTTTACGCAATATATTTAAGATTTGAAAATGAGTATTGTGATAAGCTTAGAATTCGTTCCACAGGGAATTAGAGAAATATGTTGATTTAATTAGCTAATCTATAAACAATAAAATAAATCATAAATGGATGAATGATTGTATGGTTTGTCAAACCATCAAACATATATACAAAATAAACCTAACTAAAAATATGGTGATATGAAAAATAGAAGACTCACAATCTTGATAAGAAAAATGGATGTAAACAATTAATGTTGATGCTATGGAATTGATTGATTAGCAAGTAGGTATGGGTATTGCTTTTTAAGCCACTTTAAGGACCAATCTCTACATGTTAACCAATTTAGGTTTAGATTAATGTGGTTGATATACCCTCCACTAATCTATCCTATTTATTTTGTTCTTAATCACTCAAGTGTGTCAATCCAAGAGTGATTATATAACATGTTATTCTAAACAAGATTGTAATTAACAAGTGGGTATACAAGTCAATCACATAATGAATAGAATCTAATGAATTAATAAATAGAACACATATAGAGATTCATTACAAAGCTTAAGCAAAAACCCACAACCAAATGTTTATCAAATCAATCCCCTAGATTAGGGGTTTAATTACACATAGTAGCAATCAAATAGAAACAAGTAAATGGTAAGGAAATCACCCTTGGGCCACCTTCTTTAGTGCTTGATCCTTGTTCTCCTTTGATGCTCCTAGATGCAAAGAATGGAAGAGGAGGATGTGTCTAGATAGGTGGATGGTTTATGGTGAGTGACAAAGGATTTGTGATGGAGAAAATGGTAGGATTAGGAATGGTCTAGGGAAGTAATCAAGATTTGGTGTGAGTTTTTGGATGGAAAAGATAAGTCCAACTATAGAAATGGAGGAGTTTGGGAGATGATTAATGGAGGAAAGGGAGATTGGTAGGAGAGAATAGGCTTGGTTTTCAAATTGAAAAGAGGGATGAATTTATAGTATTTTTGAATTAGGTCACGGATGGTAAAATTACCAAAACACCCCCTGTACTTGTCAAATTACCATTTTAGCCCCTCTAAGGGCATTCTTGTAATTTTCCCTCCAAAACCAGCCAATAAGAGAAGAGAACAGTGGGGGGCGCGGTTTTGGCACAAATAGCGACATTGAGGAAGCAAATGGCGACCTCATCAGGTGTGGGAATTCATTTCCTCGAATGACAAATGGCGACCAAAAGGGGTGACAAGGGCGTGACGTGGACATGACGTGGGCGAGAATTGGATCGCCAGTTTTCTGACCGATGGGGACGTCGGGAGGGTTGCGATCGGCCAGCCGCTGTCCTTGCCGTCCATTTGGCATCGGAGATGGCCGACGGTAGGTCGTAGAAGGCCGTCTTCCAGCCGGTGGCGCATTTAGGATTTGTGGTGCCCTGGCTGTTGCTGGCTCGCTGAAGGAAAAGATGAACAGGTGATGGGGTGCATTCAGCGCTCAGGTGGGGTGTGCTTGGCCTGCACAGACCTGATGGGGTGCAAGATTGGGCCTCGCTTTTGGGCCACGCTTGATCTGCTGTCTTGACTAAAACGCACCGTTTTAGTCATTTGAGAAGCTGGGCTGCGCATGAGATGGGCTGAATGACTTGGGCCTGCGCGTGGGCTGCTGACTTGCCCATTAGTGCTGAACGCACCGTTTCATTGTCTAGGTGGCGCGAGCTGCCTGATTTGCATGGAAAATTACACAACGACCCCTGTCAACTTATAAAACCACAATAAATGCAATTGTTCCTGCAATTGTTACACTTTTGCCCCTTATTTCTCCAATTTACTACAATGCCCTTCAACCTTATAAATACCTGAAAATACTTAATTAACACCATTAAATCACAGAATAATGCCCAAGAATCAAGCATAAAGAGACGGAAATGAGAACCAAAATCGTACCAATTTTGGTTCAATCAGTGACTAGTCCTCCAAACTCCTCTCGACCACCTAGCATAGAAGGCATCAACAAAGGAGGTCGTAATGCACCATCTGTTAGATTACCAAAGAAGAGCTAGACCACACCAAGATCAAGTTATAAATAACAAACTGAATACGACAGTGTTTAATTAAACAAGGAAATTGTCTTGTTCCCGCCATTCAAGAGTCCTATATTAAAGTAGAGTCAACTCTTTCAGTTCTAAAAGGAATCACTTGATTTTAGGGAATCAATCCCATGATCTTCTCGCCTATCAACGTGGAACGCCCCGTAAATTGCTAGGTCATGGGATTGAATTTAGGGGAGTGAATAATAAGAAATAAGACCTATATATATGACAGGACATTCGATAGAGGGGGGATCTGCTTTTTCCCAGGAAGAGCTGCGGCTTCTTCCCTAGGCTTCCTTTTCTTCTTCTTTTTTACTAGTTAGAGAAAAGGGCCTATGCCCACATATTATTGTAAGTTCTCTAGAGCACTTATGTTGTGTTATTCTCCTACTTGTGTAAGCTCCACGAAGCACGCCTTATAGATAAATATATAAATGATCTCTCTCCACCGGATACTACCTAGGGGTTTTTCAGCATATGATCATGCGTGATGCTTTTTCCCCCTAGGCCAGTCCACCTTCTTATATTAAAAGACTTGTCATTCTCTCCCTCGTATCTATCTATTTTATTACACATGTATGTAAGTTTATCATTGAAGAGCTTTTACCCCATATCTTACTTGCTTGTTTACTATCTAGGTCGGGGAATCACAATGGAGATCTAGAAAAGTGTACGGGATGCGGGATTCGGGATACGGGGTACCGAGTACCGAGTACCGAGTATGGGATACGGGGTTAATAAAGAGGGATCACAGCCCTTACTCCAACATGGGAACCCCAAGCGCCATATCTTCTCCAATGCTTGAAGTCCCGATGGGCGGGGTGATTTTCCTCCTACCTATTGCACCTCACTCGACTTTTTACTCATACAAAACATGGTACCTAGAGGTACCTATCCCGCTGCAGCCTACCGAGTAGGCGTTTGAGGGTGTTAATTGAAAGTCCTTACCCAGAGCGAATTTTCGGTTAACATTTTGGCGCCGTCTGTGGGAAGTTCACCAGACCAACGTGGCTTCCTTGTCTCTACATGAGCGTTTGTTTCTCTATCTCTTACTTATTAAAACTACACATGATTTAACGCATCCCCTTGCTATGTTCATTGCATGTCTATTCCTTGGTGTCATGATGCCATGAAACTTTATTTCACCCTACTAGTTCCTTTATTACTAATATTATTTTATAAAAAATTTGCATGAATCATGTGAACTAAATCAACGCCTATTATAATCGGTTGATATTTCGCCTTATATATGTTGCTACTTAAATACGTTGAACATGTGGAGTGCATCTCGATGTAGCTCTATGAGATCTAACTAATCTATTGCCATGCAAGCTTAACCTTCTACTATCGAGATGATAGAGTCATTATTCGTGGCATATTATTCATGCGGTTTACCCTTTCTCCATGTTTGTATATACTGCATGTGCACCACGAGTGGTGCTCACTTTGTCATTTGACAACTTTTGTTTGACGTGGAGCAAATATAATGTGTGGGACTCCTAGTGGAGCCAGCCTACTATGTTGCCCTTATGAAACAAACCTACTCATATACTTGTGGAGCTCCATTATAGCAGCTTCGTTACCAGTAGATCTCTTATCCAGCAGACCCGCTCCGGTACATCTAGAGCTCCTATGCAGTAGAGTTATACCTCTCCTGCTTCTTTACAGAAGATTTGCTCCAGTACCGATAGAGCTCATATCCAACAGATCTACCAGACTAGCACTTCTACATATGGATCCCCTCATGACACCGGATCCACTCTTCCAAAGCTCCTAGTTCTCAGCTATTCAAGTCCTAGAAGATAATTGGAAGCAATTTGGAAGATTTTCGATCAAGCCTGAGAAAACAACATCTGCTGATGGGTCAACTTCAAGAATTAAACTATATCATCTCTAAAGGAACGGGATTTCGAGCATTATATGGTTGGAAATATACGGAAGTTGGCTTTCCATAGAATTTTATATTTTGTGATTTTGAGTTTTCTTGAAGGAGTTATGACCATTTTACTACCCAACGGTCAGCCAGAATTTCTATGCGGGCAGCATCTGCTGATGGGTCAACTTCAAGAATTACACTGTATCATCTCCGAAGGAACGGGATTTCATACTTTATATGGTTGGAAAGATACGGAAGTTAGCTTTCCATAAAATTTTACGGTTTGTGATTTTGAGTTTTCTTGAAAGAGTTATGACCATTTTACTACCCAAAGGGCAGCCAGAATTTCTATGCGGGAAGCATCTGCTGATGTGTCAACTTCAAGAATTAAACTGTATCATCTCCGAAGGAACGGGATTTCGTACCTTATATGGTTGGAAAGATACGGAAGTTAGATTTCCATAGAATTTTATGGTTTATGATTTCGAGTTTTCTTGAAAGAGTTATGACCATTTTACTACCCAAAGGTCAGCCAGAATTTCTATGCGGGCAGCATCTGCTGATGGGTCAACTTCAAAAATTAAATTGTATCATCTCCAAAGGAACTGGATTTCGAACCTTATATGGTTGGAAAGATATGGAAGTTAGCTTTCCGTAAAATTTTACGGTTTGTAATTTTAAGTTTTCTTGAAGGAGTTATGACTATTGTATTGCCCAAAGGTCAGCCCAGAATTTCTACACGGGATTTGGGAAACAAAGCATTGCGGGCTGCCTATTTGGGAATGAAGGAGCAGCACGACCGGTAGAAGACTAGCATCATGTAGGAAGCTCCTCACTTTTGTACCGGGCCCTTCAATGCCCAAGTGAGCCTCCTAGGTTCCAGTTCGTCCGAGTGGAGTCTAAAGCCTCATTTTAGCCGTTGGGTACTTCTTGATACCCTAGCAAGCCTCTGGACCAGCATCAAGTAGGAGGCACCTCACTTTTGTACCGGGCACTTCAACGCCCCAAGTGAGCCTCCTAGTTTCCGGTTCATCTGAGTGAAGTTCAGAGCCTCATTTCATATGCTAGGTACTTCTTGATGCCCTAGCAAGCCTCTGGACCAGCATCATGTAGGAGGCTCCACACTTTTGTACCGGGCCCCTTAAGGCCCAAGTGAGCCTCCTAAGTTTCGGTTCGTCTGAGTGGAGTCTAGGGCCTCATTTCAGCTGCTGGGTACTTCTTGATGCCCTAGAAAGCCTTTGTACCAGTATCATGTAGGAGGCTCCTCATTTTTGTACCGGGACCCTCAACGCCCAAGTGAGCCTCCTAAGTTTCGGTTCGTCTGAGTGGAGTCCAGAGCCTCATTTCAACTACCGGGTACTTCTTGATGCCATAGCAAGCCTCTGGACCAGCATCATGTAAGAGGCTCCTCACTTTTGTACTGGGCCCTTCAACGCCCAGGTGAGCCTCCTAGGTTCCAATTCATCAGAGTGGAGTCCAGAGCCTCATTTCAACTGCTGGGTACTTCTTGATGCCCTAGCAAGCCTCTGGACCAGCATCATGTAGGAGGCTCCTTACTTTTGTACCGGGCCCTTCATTGCCCAGGTGAGTCTCCTAGGTTCCAGTTCGTCAGAGTGGAGTCCAAAGCCTCATTTCAGCCGCTGGGTACTTCTTGATGCCCTAGCAAGCCTCTGGACTAGCATCATGTAGGAGGCCCCTCACTTTTGTACCGGGCCCTTCAACGCCCCAATTGAGCCTCCTAGGTTCCGGTTCGTCTGAGTGGAGTCCAGAGCCTCATTTCATCTGCTGGGTACTTCTTGATGCCCTAGCAAGCCTCTAGACTAGCATCATGTAGGAGGCTCCTCACTTTTGTACCGGGCCCCTCAACGCCCAAGTGAGCCTCCTAAGTTCCGGTTCGTCCGAGCGGAGTCCAGAGCTTCATTTCAGTTGTTGGGGACTTCTAAGATCCCAAACATGCCTCTAGACCAGTACCATCAAAGAAGGACTAGTAGTTCCTGATTCCTTGCACCGGGCCACTCAACGCCCTAGTAAACAACCGAGGTCTTGGTTCGTTCCAAAGGAATCTCAAGCCCCATTATGATTGTTGGAAACTCTTGCCTACCCCGAGCAGAGGCCCCCTCTAAACTGGCTGCAATACTTAGGGACTGAAAGCTTACTATTCTCTCTCACAAACCCAAGGGAGGTACGATGACCCCTATATTCAGAAATCTGATCGAGCCACCAATCTATGATAAAAGCACCTGAACACCGGGATTTCTTGTGTAGAAATACTTAATGCCCTGGACCAGGTTAACCCCTCCAGGAGGATCTCCATCATTGAATTGCCTAAATACCAAGAGAGCTACATAGCGCTCTTGTTGCCTTGGACCAGGTTAACCCCTCCAAGAGGATCGCCATAACAAACCAAGAGAGCTACATAGCACTCATGATGCCCTAGACTGGGTTAACCCCTCTAGAAGGATCTCCATTACCGAGTCAAGACCAGGAGGGTTACATAACACTCCTGATGCCCTGGACCGGGTTAGCCCCTCCAGGAGGATCTCCATTACTGAATCGCCTCGAGACCAGGAAATAGCCTTATGGCGCTCCTGCTGCCTTGGTCGGGGAATACCCTCTTCTAAGAAGCCTGGTGCTAAAGTGGCCTTAGTTGCCTACTAGGACAGACTTACAGTAGGATCGGGATGCTTCATCGGGGCACCTGATTCCTTACTTCGCCATTTCAAGATTAGGAAATAGCCTTATGATGCTCCTACTGCCTTGGTCGGGGAATACCCTCCTCCAAGAAGCCTGGTGCTAAAGTGGCCTTAGTTGCCTACCAGGACAGACTTACAGTAGGATCGGGATGCCTCATCGGGGTACCTGATTCCTTACTTCGCCATTTCAAGACCAGGAAATAGCCTTATGGCGCTCCTGCTGCCTTAGTCGGGGAATACCCTCCTCCAAGAAGCTTGGTGCTAAAGTGGCCTTAGTTGCCTACCAGGACAGACTTACAGTAGGATCGAGATACCTCTTTGGGGTACCTGATTCTTTACTTCTCCATTTCAAGACCAGGAAATAGCTTTATGGCGTTCCTGCTGCCTTGGTCGGGGAATACTCTCCTCCAAGAAGCCTAGTGCTAAAGTTGCCTAAGTTGCCTACCAGGACAGATCATCAAAAAAGATCAGGATCCCTTATATGGGACGCCTGGTGCTACAGACTCGCCATATGATGACCTGGTGCAAAAGTGGCCTTAGTTGCCTACCAGGACCTTTTCGCCAAAGTACTAGGATTCCTATAACTGGAATGCCAAGTACCTAGATTCGCCAGTGGATTTTCTCCAAAGTACCAGGATTAATGGAACAGGAATACCAGGGGAAATCTCTTCAGTGGTCCGCCATAGCTCACCTATTTTGTAGGAATGACTAATACCATGGTTCGCCTAAAGCCAAGTGTGTATAGAACAGTTTTCGTTTAAAGTAATGGCTACCAACAAAGAAGGATAAGTAAAATTCTTAAAGTATTACGTATCCTGACTCCAACCCCAACTACGTACCGGTGTTCAAGTCAGGAGGGACTTCTGTTAACCGCCTTGTTTTTACAGGGGTCCAAGGAAGAATTTTTCATCCTTGCCAAGTAGAGGGATGCCGCAAGGAGCATCTAGCTACCTCGGAAAGGAACCAAGATCAACACACTTATATATTTATCGAGGTCTAGATTGGGGTCTCCTGGTTCCCTAGGTACCAAGAAATATGGAAGTCAAGGTCCCGAGTACCACGTGGGACCCTTGTACTCCGCAGTACCCCGCGGTACCTCGCAGTACCCCACGGTACCCCGTAGTACCCCAGTACCCCACAGTACCCCACAGTACCCCGCGGTACCCAGGTACCCCACAGTACCCCGTAGGACCCCGCTGGACCCCGCAGTACCCCGATACCCCGCAGTACCCCGTGGACCCCGTAGGACCCCGCAGTACCCCGATACCCCACGGTACCCCACAGTACCCCAATACCCCGCGGTACCCGGCAGTACCCCACTGGATCCCGCTGGACCCTGTAGTACCCCGATACTCTACGATACCTGGCAATACCCCACAGTACCTCACGGTACCCGGCAGTACCCCGCTGGACCCTGTAGTACCCCGATACCCTACGATACCTGGCAGTACCCAACAGTACCTCGCGATACCTCGCAGGACCCCGTAGGACCTAGCAGTACCCCGCGGTACCCTACAGTACCCCGCAGTACCCCGTACCTTGTGACTGGTCCTCTAAACTCCTCCCGACCACCTAGCATAGAAGGCATCAACAAAGGAGGTCGTAATGCACCATCTGTCAGATTACCAAGGAAGAGCTAGACCACACCAAGATCAAGTTATAAATAACAGACTGAATACGACAGTGTTTAAGTAAACAAGGAAATTGTCTTGTTCCCACCATTTAAGAGTTCTATATTAAAATGGAGTCAACTCTTTCAGTTCTAAAAGGAATCACTTGATTTTGGGGAATCAATCCCACGATCTTCTCACCTATCAACGTGGAACTCCCCGTAAATTGACAGGTCATGGGATTGAATTTAGGGGAGTGAACAACAAGAAATAAGACCTATATATATGATAGGACATTCAACAGAGGGGGGATCTGCTTTTTCCCAGGAAGAGCTGCGGCTTCTTCCCCAGGCTTCCTTTTCTTCTTCTTCTTTTCTATTGGTTAGAGAAAAGGGCCTATGCCCACATATTATTGTAAGTTCTCTGGAGCACTTATGTTGTGCTATTCTCCTACTTGTGTAAGCTCCACGGAGTGATCGAACCAAAATTGGTATGATTTTGGCCCTCATTTCCTTCTCCTTTTGCTTGATTCTTGGGCATTATTTCGTGATTTAATGGTGTAAATTAAGTGTTTTCAGGAATTTACAGAGTTTAGGGGCATTGGAGTAATTTTGGTCATTTGGGGGCAAAAGTGTAAAATATGAGGGAAGTTTGGAGTTTATTGCAAATACAGAAGAAAACAGGGACTGAATTGTAATTGTCCAGATGAGCGTGCCACCTGGCAGAGTAAAACGGTGCGTGTTGGTGTGTGAGTGATTGCGGGCTTCTAAGCGCACCCACGCCAAATGCTTTGCGCTCCCAAATGTTGCAAGCCCAAGGCAAAACAGTGAGTTTTGATTAGTGACCAAGGCAACAGGCCCACGTGAAGCCCACAACAAGCGTGGCCCAAGCATGATCTGCGCAGCCCACGTGCGCCCCATTTCTCTGCTACGTACACCCTTGTTATGTGCTAAACGCACCCCCCCCCCCTTAAGAGAAGACAGTAACCATTCACACCATTTAATGAAACGGTGCATTTAAGGAGATGGGCCCTTAATCGCACCCCTTGTTCTTGCTAATTGTAGCCCATTTAAAAGGAAAGGCAACTTGCTGCGTGCACCCCCCATACCTTCTAAACACACCCCTTTTAGGCTAGCATACAGCAGTTGTGTGCACCCTACTCATCTACTGTTTACACCCCAAACACTATTCACCTTCTTCTTCCTCCCACACGAGTAGACCAGAATTTTTGCACCTAAACCCTAAAACGCCGCCGTTTTGTTTCCACATTTTCCGACCTATATCCGGCCACTTTTTGGCCGGAATTAATGCCAAACCCAATGGCAATCCGATCGTTCAATTTTCGGGCCTCCATATGGCCGGAATCTCCTTACCCAAATCACACCCAATTTTCCCTGAGTCACCCCCAATCCCAAATCGCGACCAAACCACGTAAATCGAGGTCATGGTTTGCATTCCGTGGTCGCCATGGCGACAGGGAGTTGTTTTGGCACCTGATGAGGTCGCTCCCAAGCTTTGCTATGACCAAACCGCGAACATAAATGGCGACCCCTTCTTTGTGAAATTTGATTGGTGGGGAAAATTACAAAATGACCCTTACTGTTGGACTAAATGGTAATTTGCCACCCGGGACCTAATTTGAAAATCCTATAAATTCATCACATTTTTCCTCTTTTAGACAACTTTTGACCACTAAAAAACCTCCTTTCTCCACCATTCCTTTTCTCTCCATTTTCTCTTCTACCTAAACTTAACATCTAGATTATTTTCCCTGATCATTCCTTTTCTTCCCATCTTCTCCACAAATTTCCTTAGTCACTTCCCATTTGACTCCACCAATCTAGACACATCCTCATCATCCACTCTTTACACAAGGAGCATCAAAGGCAAGAAAAGGATCAAGCTTACAAAAGGAGGCCCATGGGTGATTTCCTAATCTTTTACTTGTCTTTCCTTTGTTTGTAATATGTGTAATTAAATCCCCTTTCTAGGGTTTTGATGTGAGAATATTTGGATTGGGATTTGCTTAAGCTTTAATATATTTTAATCTCTATTTGTGTTCTATTCATTTTATAATTAGATTCTATGCATTATATAATTGACATGTATACCCACTAGTTGATTATAATTTTGTTTAGGATAAATTGTTATATAATTTTGATTGAATTGACAACCTTGATGGATTGAGAACATAGTGACTAGGATAGATTTTCGGAGGGTATATCAACCGCGATAATCTAAACAGTTAATTGTAACGAACCAATTCCGCCGTGACCCCCTTTCCTTAATCGGTTAGGCATTGCGGTGGGAAGTTGTTTAGGGTTCATAATAATGGCTTAAACACATTTTAGAAATCAATTGGTTAACATCTATGAGATTCGTTCACTAAAGTAGCTTGAGAAGCATTTCCCGGTAATCCACTTGTGATCCCATTAATTCCCTAACTATTCTCTTAATTGTTAATTTCATTTATCTTATCTAGATTTGTTAAGTATTCATTTATTAGTTTATTAGGTTTTTTTTTTTTTCATGTATGTTTGATGGCTTGACAACCCATTCACTCATCCATATTTTTATGATTTATTTTATTGCATATAGATTAGTTAATTTGTTCAACTAATCACTCTAATTCCCTGTGGAACGAATCCCACTTGCCACTTTACTCATTTAATATCGAAGTGGTGAAAAATCGGTTTTCTAAACGAACACATCTAAATATAATTTTGTTGAGTACACAAACGACCTCATCATGGAGCACGCCTTATAGATAAATATATAAATGATCTCTCTCCACCGAATACTACCTAGGGGTTTTTCAGCATATGATCATGCGTGATGCTTTTTCCCCCTAGGCCAGTCTACCTTCTTATATAAAAAAATTTGTCATTCTCTCCCTCGTATCTATTTTATTACACATGTATGTAAGTTTATCATTGAAGAGCTCCTATCCCATATCCTACTTGCTTGCTTGCTATCCAGGTCGGGGAATCACAATGGAGATCTAGAAAAGTGTACGGGATGCGGGATTCGGGATATGGGGTATGAGGGACGGGATACGGGGTTCATAAAGAGGGATCACAGCCCTTGCTCCAACATGGGAACCCCAAGCGCCATATCTTCTCCAATGCTTGAAGTCCCGATGGGCGGGGTGATTTTCCTCCTACCTACTGCACCTCACTCCAGACTTTTTACTCATACAAAACATGGTACGTAGAGGTACCTATCCCGCTACAGCCTACCGGGTAGCAGTTTGAGGGTGTTAATTGAAATTCCTCACCTAGAGCGAATTTTCGGTTAACAGTTACGAATACTAGCAATAGACTCATCTAATTCTTTCAACCACTCTTTTACAATCAAATTTATAATATGTGCACAACACCTCAAATGCATATGAATTATAAAAGTGGTCTTTCCTTTTTCCTTCCACTGTCACTCTCATTGAAATATGAATTATAAAGTTCATCATCATCCTCCCTTCTTTTAAATACCTTTTGAAATATCAATGCAACTTCCAACATCAAGTAGGTTGAGTTCCACCTGGTGGGAACATCCATCACTACAATCTCCCACAATCAATTTTCTCCAATTTTGCACATGACTTAAATGTTTCTAGTTGTGAAGGAGATGATCTAATATATTTCATAACGTTACGGATACTAGCAATAGACTCATCTAATTCTTTCAACCCCTCTTTTAAAATCAAATTTATAATATGTGCACAACACCTCAAATGCATAAATTCACCTGCTAACACCATTGCATCTGCTTTCCAGTTACTTATCTTTTTCTTCATATATTCTATTGCTGATTTGTTCTCACTTGCATTGTCAATAGTAATTGTGCACACTCTCTCTATTCCCTAATCAAGTAAACAAGTTTAAATGAGCTGGAAATTATCCAAAATGACCACATATATTATGGGAAATTCGTTTTTATCCACAAACAAAATTTTAATTGTTAACAACCACTTTTTTGAGAAATTACTGTAAGCCCTCATATAAAAACCTCCCTAAAACACTCTCTCTCCTTTTTTTCTCTCTTTCTCCTTCTCTCTGCTCTCTCTCTCTCTCCCGATCCTCTCTCTCTTTTCTCCTCTCGGTACCGTCGCCCATCCGTCACTAGAAGTCGTCGCCGAGCTCGCATGACCTTCACAAACCAACGACCAGTGACTTTCACATCCGATAGGCGACCTGCACGAACCAGCGATCGGTGATGGGAGACGACCAGGCAACAACGTCTGGCGACTCGGTGCTTCGCGATCGCCGGTAATTTGGTCTGCAAAACAAAAGAGAAACAAAAAACCTAAACCTAATTTGAATTTAGGGAAGAAGAAGAAGAAGAAGAAGAAGAAGAAGGGAGGAAAAAAAAAAAAAACCTTATCCTAATTTCAATTTAGTCTAGATTTCAAGTTTGGACATTTAAATTTAGGCATGATTTCAAGTTTGGACATTTCAATTTAGTCGTGATTTCAACTTTTCTTCGAGGTTTAAAAAAAAAAAACTATTTTTAAGGGTACTCTGGTAATTGATGGACATACACTGAATTTTTTCTTAAAAAGTGGTTATTAACAATTAAAGTTTCAAAAGTGGTTACTAACAAAAGTTTAATGTTTCAAGTGGTTAGTTTTGGTTTTCTTTCTTAAATGAGCTTCCCAATTGTTTCTCCTTTATGATTAGGTATTAGACAAAAACCCAAAATTCTTTTGTGCAAAACCCAATCCACATCAATAAAATGGACAGTAATTACCATGTAGTTAACATTCTGTATTGAAGTACATGTGTCTGTAATAATACTAACCCTTTGCTTATTTGTCGAAAACAGACTTTTCAACATCGACTTCTCATCCGCATACATCTGAAGCATATCTCTTGTAATTGTTCTTTGAGATGGAATATAAAACCTAAGACAAACATTCCTCATAAATTCTCGAAACCCTTTCCCTTCAACAAAACTGAAAGGCAACTCATCCATGACTATCATCATAATTAGTGTCTTCCTAACAACCTCATAATTATATATTGTAGGCACTACATCAGCTGATTTACTCTCACCACCACCTTCTACACAAGTTAATGTTTTTTGCTTTTTATCTGCTAAGGTGTTTTGATATTTGCCACAATTATTCGAGTGCCTTTTCAAAGTAGAAGTACCACTTTTATCAGGAATTGCTACATAATCCTTCTTACAGAAGTTGCCCATTGCCCGTGTCCCTTTTTTAATCTTAGTAAAAGATAGCCACACAGCAGATCTCAAGTTTTGAATTTTCCGGTGGTTTTGGTTCTTTCTCCATCTGCAAACCAACAACAAACAACAAAGCAAATACATGTATAATAATATTAACATATAAAACATGGCAAAAAAAAAAAATGCAAAAGCAAAAGTAAACTAAAAAAAAATTAAAATGTAATGAGAAGACATGCTAGTTTCTATTATTTATGGATCATCAATATAAAATAAATAAATAAATAAATAAATAAATAAAATAAACTAAAGGAGCAATAAAAATAAAAATTAAATAAAGTGTCATAGAATTTCATAAAGTAATATATATATATATATATAATAAAATCAGTTGCTAGTTGCTATTGCTATAAATCTATAATCATAAGTTATGACAACACACTAAGATTGATTACAAACAAGTGTTTACATTTAAATCAAAGATATTACATCCAGTGATAATTTCGTAAAAGAATAAAAATAAATTGAAATCTCTTACCTTCTCTTGTTTGGATTTTGTTTGTTAATGGATGTTTTCACCTTGAACAAACTTGTCTGGTATACTGGTACTCTGTGGCTGAATAAAATAACTACAAAGTAAGTAAATAACTACAAAATAATAAATTAGGGTTTTTGACTTTACCTTTTATTTTTAAATTTTATTAAAAAGTTTTGGGTGTGATATGTAATACAATAATAAGTAATAGTAATTACTAAAGGTATTCGGTTTACGGTCCGGTCCGGTCCGGGTTTAATATGCTTGGACTATAGACCGGACCGGACCATATGGTTTTACTATAATAAAACCACTTTTTTTTTTAAAGTACGAAACCAGACCAAACCAAGCGGTTTGATTTGGTCCGGTCTGGTTTACGGTTTATGGGCTTTTTTGTCCACCCCTAATTTTAGGTGTAATATCTAGCATTACTCTTATCCTATATAGCATCTCTCTTTTTTCAAAAGTAACTCATGCATAAGAGATGCTAAAAGAATGAAGTTAACACTAGGGATGGGGTTGGAACTTATACCAACCGACTTGATTTTGAGAAGACCTAAATGTTTGAGTAATTCAACATTTTTTAAGGAGCAATCCGAATTCAACTATTTTGGTGATGTGTTTATTTCAATTAGGTACTTACTATTTCATTGGTGATAGAAAGAAATTAGCTGAACAAAATATCAAATTGTTTTCTATGGTGATATGTAGGGTTGCACATTTTTTCCTGGATCCCCATTTCCCTGCATCCCCATCCCCATCCCCATTTAGGGAATTTTTTTTGTGTGGGGAAAATGGGGAAATGGGTAGGGATGGAGATGATTTTCACCCCCTAATTAAAATGGGGATGGGGAGACCCTCCCCCATCTCCATTTCCCCATTTCCCCCACTAATATATTGAAATGGGGATGGGGATGGGGGAACCTCCCTCCATTCTCCTTTTCCCATTTCCCCCAAAATATTATAAATATAATTATATATATATATTATTTGAAAACCTAACTATATAAACCCCATTTACACTAATGGATTATTGAAATACTTTATTTTGTAATGGATTTTCTTTTATATTTGTAATGCATTTTATTTTGTATTTATAATGGAATGTTTATTTGTTTGTTTGTTTGTTTTTTTTTAAAAAAAAAAAAAAAAATTTGCAATTTTTTGTTAAACGAGGAAATGAGGAAATGGAAAAACAGGGAAACAAAAAAAAAACGAGGAAAAACGGAAAAAATGGGAAACTGGAGTTGGGGATGAAGGAGTTGGGGATGAAGGTACCTTCCCCCAAAATTCCCCATCCCTATTTTCCCCAAATGGGGAAATGGAGGGGGATAGGGAAGAATGTAGGAAGTGGGATGGGAATGGAGGAACCTATATCCATCCTTATTTCCCAATGTACAACCCTAGTGATATGAGTAGTGAATGATTTGATTTGCACCGAATGGGATTGAGGGCCATACACACATCATGTGCTTTATGAATCTTTGAAAACCCGCAAATGCAAAAGAATCATCATTCATGTGCACTACTCGACTGCTATTTTTTTTTTATGGAGAAATAAAGCTTCGTTGGTTGAGGAATCACAACATATACTTTTGAGTTTTGGCTCGATTATCCAAATGCTTTGTTGCCTGCCAATTGGTGCTACACCTAGGAATCATAATCTACTTTTACAAGTTTGAAAAGCAAGAGTAAAAAGAAGCATCCGAAAAGGACAGGAGTATTAGTAGAGGGTATTGGAGTCATTAGCTTAGCTTAGCTTAGCTTGTGGAAATATCACTTTACTCTTCAATCTTCATATACAACCCCTCTCTAGTCTCTAGGCTCTGGCATTGGTGAAATTAAAAATCACTGTACTCTTCATATACAACCTTCTCTCTAGACAGAGAAGAAACATGTCATTTTGTGTGATACCATTATTGTTATGTCTGTCAGTTGCAGTTGCAGTTACAGTTACAGAATCAGCCATAGGAGTGAACTGGGGGACAGTGTCATTCCACAGGCTGAAACCATCGACGGTGGTGGATCTGTTGAAAGACAACAAGATACGGAAAGTGAAACTGTTTGATGCAGACCCAGATGCGTTAACAGCTTTAAAGGGGTCTGGGATTGAGGTCATGGTTGGTATCCCTAATGAGATGTTGTCTCCACTCAGCTCTTCCACTGCCGCTTCTGATCTATGGGTTCGCCAGAATGTCTCCACATATTTGCTTAAACCTGGGGCTGATATAAGGTATATCAATTATCAAGAATTCTTTTTTCATTTTGCCCTTTTCAAGTTCAATTTTTTAGAACTAAAAAGAAAGACTATTCTTGTGATCTTCCTAACTTGTCTTTATGTGGCTAGTGTTTCGCTGGGTTTGAGTTTGTGAGGATTAGTTGTCTTGTCTAATGTCTAGTGAAAGCTGTGGTTCTTTCTAGGAAGCAGCCTGCACAGATGGCAATTTACCCAACTAGAATAAATTATTTTATTATAACAAAGACTGAGAATGAAATGCAATTTAAGATTGATTGGTTGACAGTCAACTCGATTTCAAGTGACTAATTTAAGCCATGTTGAGAGTATTATCTGATCTTTCAACTTAACAATGGCTGGCTTGAAGTATGGGGATCTACTTTATATATCAAGGAATCTAGATTTCTTACTTGTTATTCTATTCAACTGTGCAATGGCAGGTATATTGCTGTAGGAAATGAGCCATTCCTCACAAGTTACTCGGGTCAGTTTCAGTCCTATGTTGTCCCTGCTCTACAAAATCTACAACAGTCCTTGGCTAAAGCAAATCTTGCCGGCTATGTAAAGTTGGTGGTCCCTTGCAATGCTGATGCCTATGAGTCCTCTCTTCCTTCTCAAGGAGCATTTCGTCCTGAGCTGACACAAATTATGACTCAACTTGTCGAGTTCCTCAACTCAAATGGTTCCCCGTTTGTTGTCAATATCTACCCATTTCTTAGCCTCTATGGGAGCTCGGATTTTCCTCAGGACTATGCTTTCTTTGAGGGTACTAGCCATTCTGTTACAGACGGACCTAATGTTTACAACAATGCCTTCGATGGAAATTTTGATACTTTAGTTGCAGCGCTCAACAAAATTGGATATGGTCAGATGCCTATAGTTATTGGGGAGGTTGGTTGGCCAACGGATGGAGCCATCAGTGCAAATCTCAATGCAGCAAGGGCTTTCAACCAAGGCCTGATCAATCATGTTTTAATCAACAAAGGCACACCGCTTAGGCCAAGTGCTCCTCCCTTGGATATTTATCTTTTCAGTTTACTCGATGAAGGAGCCAAGAGCGTACTTCCGGGGAACTTTGAGAGACACTGGGGGATTTTCTCCTTTGATGGCCAGGCTAAATATCCGCTGAACCTTGGTTTGGGTAACAGGTTATTGAAGAATGCAAAATATGTGGAGTACCTTCCGTCTAGATGGTGTGTGGCAAACCCTTCTCGGGATTTGTCTGATGTGGCAAACCACATGAAACTTGCTTGTGGTGTCGCAGATTGTACAACACTGAATTATGGGGGCTCGTGCAATGGAATTGGGGTTAAGGGAAATATCTCATATGCATTCAACAGTTATTACCAGGTTCAAATGCAGAAGGAAAAAAGCTGTGATTTTGATGGGCTTGGCATGGTAACTTTCCTGGACCCTTCAGTTGGTGAGTGTAGGTTCCTTGTGGGTGTAACTGATACAAGTTCTTCATCAGGTTTAGGATCATATAAGAAATGGTTAATCATTGGTCAGTTGATTCTGTGGTTCTTTATAATGTGATTAGAGTGGATCCCCTCTTCTGAAATTACAGTTAAACATAGGTGAATACAAATCTAATTGTAGTATGTTATATGTTTTTTTGATTATACAAATCTGAAAATGTTATTCCAATCCTTGAAAGATTCCTCATGTCTGGCCAGCAGCAATTGCTTTATAGATAAAGACATTTGTGTCTTAATGAGCACGTCCTTACAGCATTTGTGCAGATGATGAATGATGCAACTACTGGGAAGCATGTGAGAGCAATCAGCAATCAGCAACCTTCCTGAACTTATAAGTGCTGCAATCTCCAAGTGGGAAGGCGGCATCAGAATTAATACCTTGGGCTCTTTTGTTGTGATAACCAGGGTAGTCTTGTTTGTTGGATAATTAAGCCAATCTTCTCGGCCTTGTTGACCAATTCCCATTTTGCAACCATGTTGTGGGCAGACCCAAAAGCCCTTGCTAAACTAAGAGTGTTGGTATGATTTTTCAATTTGAGCTTTTAGAGTATATCTTTTTGTAGTAGAAATTTTAATGAGTAGAGCTTCTACTAAAAAAGGCTTTTGATTGTGTAAATTACAAAAAAAGTGTTGACAATATAATTTTAGAAGTAGCTTTTGGTTGAGTGAATTACAAAAAAGATGTTGACAATGTATTTATAATGAAAGAGTTATGATGGAATATCTAAAATTTGTAAAGGGTAGTTTAGACAATTCATATATTAAAAAAAAAAAAAAAAAAAAAAGCTTCTTGAGCTTCTCAAAATAGACATAAATGGCCTTTTTTAAAGGGTAATTGAGACAATTCATATATTAAAAATGATATTTTAAGTTTTACCAAACAACCAAAATATACTTCAAAATAGCTTCTAACATTAGGAAAAAAAAAAAAAAAACGTTTTTAATCATTTCAAAAGTTATACCAAACATACACTAAGTGAGAAGGAGAAGTCTACAAGATTCTCTGCTTCGATGAGTAGTGTTTTCTCCATTTCTCGGGCTCTGTCTCTTCTGATGATTCTCCTTTTTCCTCGTATTCTTGTGTTTTGTCCATTAAAATTTAAAACATGAGACTCTTGAGAGAGTAAAGTCTTACAAAGTTTGGATTTTTCTTAGTTTAGGCAACCGAACCTTTTGTTTTCTTTTTGGCTCGGTTGGTTCCAAGTTCTTAAAAAAAAATCAAGCTTTTTCGGTCCATATCAAATAACTTATTTGTCAATCATATTCAAGTATACATAACATTGTTTAGTTTTTGGGGTATTATTCATTTAGTCCCTTTTTTTTTTTTTTTTTTTTTTTTTTTTTTTTTTTTTTAAATGTCTATTTTTTACTCACTTATCCATTTTTCACTGGATTAGACCCTATATTTTCAAAAATCACTCAGTTTTATCCTTCTGTAAATCAACCGTTAGTTAAACTAAACGGTTCTAAGGGTATTTTTATCTTTAAACAATTATATGCCACGTGTCAACACACAAATAAATAGAAATTTTATATAATAAAAATTAAATTAAAATATAAATACAGATTAAAAAATTATAATAAAAAAACAATTATAAAATTATAAAAAAATAAAAAATAAAAAAAATCTCTTCTTCAAATGAGCAACAGAGCAAATGCCCACTCCATTTCTTCTTCAAGGAACATGTCTCTCTCTCTCACTCGATCTCGATTTCATGACTGTTTTCGTGGTTACACAGACAAAGGTTCATGGCTGCATTCAACATTGATGGTTCAGGTTTAATGGAGCTCCATCTCACTGAGACGGAGATTGTGCTCCATCTGAAATGATGTAGGTGAAAGGGCAGCTGATAGAGGTGCGATTCCTTTGTTGAAGATAGAGGTGCGATGGAGCATGGATGGCCAGAAGACGGAGATGCGACTCCATTGTCGAATATTGGAGTTTTTTCAATGATTGAATTTCTGTTTTTATTTTTGTTGAAATTGATGTGGTTTTGATTGAAGGAGAAGAATTGGATTATTATTGCAATTGAGTTGGTATACTATCATTTATTGTTTTAATTTGTGGAATTGGTTGAAGATGTTTGGATTGTGTTTGTGCAGTGACAAAATGAAAACGGAAAAAAATAATAATAAATAAATAAATAAATAAATGATTAAATTTGTGTTCTTCGTTTTTTTAAAAGTTTATAACTCTTTTGGGTAGTATGTGTTTTCAGAGTTGGACATGTTAGATTAAAAGGGTTTCTTAATTTGTTTTTATGTTTTTGAGATTTTAGTTTAAGCTTACCATGGAGTTATTGTTGTTGTTGGCTTCAAATGCTGTTCTGGGTATTTTTCTTCTTTCTTCTTCTTCTTCTTCTTCTTCTTCTATGAGCTACAGCTACCAAATCCAGAAAGTATGTGACTGCATTTGCTTTCATGTTTTTGTGAATTCTATTGTGTCTTAACAGTGAGCTTTTTGTTGTGATGTTTTGGAATCCGATGATTGTTTTGTAAGGTGTTTAACTACAGTATTCAACAATTCTTTGATTCTTTTGGGGAGGGATTATTTATTTATTTAATTTTTTAATCATTTGCATACTCCAATCATTCTTTTTGCTGCACGCTCATAATTTGTTCATATAGGAGCACAAAAATTTATTAATTTTTTTTTAAAGACCTTTCATAAGTGGTGGTGGTTTAATTCTATTTTATTTTTAATTTGTTTTTATTTTTCTTTAAATTTTTTTTTATCAAAAGAAAAACTAAATTTATTTTTTTAAAAGAAATTAAATGGTCAGGGGCAAAGATGTCATTTTGTTTTTGTTGTGATCATTGACAGTCAAAATGAGTGGTTTTTGAAATCATAGAGCCCAAACAGATAAGAGAGTAAAAAATAAACATTTCCAAAAAAAAAAAAAAAAAACATAAGGACTAAATGAATAATACCCATTTAGTTTTAAAAGCAATTTTAATTCCAAAAATTTTGTTTTCCAAGTCAGATATGTTTTCATGCACTAGAAACAGAATTCTTAAACAACCCACTTGAAAAACTGATGCGTGCATACTCATAGTTGTCCTAAATCCTATTATCCTAATATTGAGCAAACAGGTGATAGATGCGTCCGATTATATCACAATACAATTCTCTCATTAATAAACAGGTCACCTTAGCAAGCAACATCAAAACGGCGGGATTACAAAGTAGATTTGCTCCCTCCAGCTTACCTGATGGCAGATTTAATAAGTGAAGGACAGCCATCCAAACTCAATGAGCAAAGTGAAACATATTACCGGAAATGTCTGTATGTTTCCGCTTCATGTTCACTTTTTTAATTTAGCTAGCTCAGTTAACACGTCTTTCAGGGGCCCATCGACCATGCTTCTCTTAGCCTGCAAAAGGTTCATAGAATACATAAATTTACATTATATGGAGCGAATTGGAAGACAGGATGCCGCCCGAGATATGTGAAATTAACCAGATCTGGCCTGACAAATTTCAGAAAATGTGTTGTGCCCCAGTACAGAATTAAACACCCAGCCTCCAAGACCAACAATTTGAATAAAGTGCATCAAAGAGGGATTTTACCATGAATCCATTGATTCTATATTTCTATATGACTTGAAATGAAAGTAAAAAGAACTACTTTTTAAATATGACCCACTTTTCTATCATACAACCATCTCCAATGCCAGTGCCAATGCCAAAGTTGGCACAAAAAAACAGTAAAATGCTATATTTAGAACATTATTTTAACATTGTATGCACAATGCTATTTTAAATATTTAAATATATATATATAATGGCATTTTTGTAATTAAAAAAACAGTATTTATTGCTGTGATAAATTTGGCAACATTTGGCGCTGCATTGGAATACGTTTTTTTTTACTCTGTGCTAAATTATAGCATTGGTGCAATAAAATAGCAATGCATTGGAGATGTATGAGTTTGCTTATTCATTTTGCTTATTCCCTCAAACTCCAATAAAATGCAACTGGATCTAGTATGTATGAGTTGGTATGCAGAATATGTATATATATATATATGGATAGAATTTATAGCAGGATCTCACAAAACAAGCAATTTATGTTGGGCCTTTATCCTTTTTAAAGTGCAATAGAATTCTTTTTACACTATTTTAGAAACCCAAGGACTCAATCATATGGATATGTAAAACACAAGATTTCCAATCCTATTATCAAACATAAACAGGCTTTCACTTCTTTTTAGAAAAACCAAACAATTATTTTCCAAGTTTCTTCAAAGAAAGTAAACAATTCAATAATACATTGATATTCAAAATACTATGAACTCAGACAAATCATACCTTCAAGGATGGGACAAGAGCAAAAACTTCTTCAACAGTTTCTGGACAGACTTTTGCAATTACACAAATCTGCAGCCAAACATTTGAAATCAAAAGAGATACATGAATTTTGAATTGAGCAACTGAGGTTGAAATTTATACCTCGCCATTAGTGACACCATGTTTCGAGAGATTACTGATAAATGAGTTAATAGTCCAACTGTCATATAACGCACACAGTGAAAAGTATTTACCTAAAAGTACTAGAACAAAAAATTAAAAATCAAGGATACTCGAGAACTGTTCTGACAGATTCAGGATTTGTGTAATGGCTACCAGTTTTGGCATACTGCAGCCCCTTGTCAAATGATCTGAAAACAGCATACATGTTAAATTACTTCAAAGAAATTCCCACTTATAATGTAAGTTTTGAATATACAACTTACGCAGGGATTTTAATAGTTGGATCTGAAGATAATACAATCATATGCTCCTGGATTCCTTCTAAAATATGTGCAGTCTCACAGTCCATCAGGCATTTGGCATTGTTTGGGAGTTCTGAAAAATGGACACTCGTGATGTTAATACAGCATTGCCTCCTAAGGAAATTTCTCACAAAAGGAGACTGCTTAGTTAATGTTTAAAACCTATAGATCAGGCATAGAACTTTCTGCATCACATTAACCACCACCAAAAATACCCACTTACATGAAATATAAATTTTAAATTCTGAGGTGCAAACATCCTCATTTCCCCAAAAATGACGAATTCTACTCTTTGTATGAGTAGTTCAAATACAGACGAAATACATTTTTTCTAGATCTGAATTTCTTACATAAGAAGTTGTTGAAGAAGAGCAAAAGAACTTATTTCGTACATAATAGATTGCATCCAACAACTGAGATTTGAACAATAAAGAGCTCAATATGGTTCGATGGTCTTTAGCTTTCTTAACATTCCAGATAGTTGTTAAAGTAGAAAAAGACTATTGCATTTTCAATACCTAGTGAAAGAGCAGAAAGAAGACAATCATAAAAGTAAAAGATGGCAAACCCTGCTCAATTCGGAGCTCGAGTGGTAATTCCACCACAGAAGCCTTGGCAACATTAGCAGCCTTGCCTCCTTTTCCCCCTTTGAATAAACTAGCTTGAACACAGAAAGACACATATTAGCATCCAAACAAAGAAAAAGCAATGGTTGAAAATGAGAGGAAGAATAAGGTCTTTACCAAACTTGTCATTAGATTTTGAAGAAAGGTTAATATTTCCTTCAAGAGAACCTATTCAAATACAAAAAATTACAAGGAGCAGAGAGGGGTTAATGTTTGGTTCTAGACTAAAAAAGCCTTTGAAAAATAAAATACAAACCTTGAGTGTCAAACTGAACTTTCCTTCCCCTCTTAGACTTTGCAGAGTTATCGTCCTTTCCTCCAACTGGAAAAAAGAGATAAAAAAGATGAAAATGGGTAATCAACTTTCATACCCAGTTCTAATTTACTCCCAGAAAGAATCCCTAACTTGAAAAATCAACAATTACACTAGCACCAGTATGAATGGAATATAAAAACTTACGAGGAGGAGCAGATTTGAGAGAAGATTTGGGTGTTTTGGTGGGCAAAGAGAAGTTTTTCCCTCCTTTCTCCATGACCGATGATACAAGAAGAATGATACTACGATGAAGATTGAACAATAGAAGACGGAGGAGCCCTTAAAACCTCCTTCGTATTCCGTATTTGGTTTCGAGGGAC
The DNA here is from genome assembly GCA_954870605.1 of Acer campestre. Lineage (NCBI taxonomy): Eukaryota > Viridiplantae > Streptophyta > Magnoliopsida > Sapindales > Sapindaceae > Acer > Acer campestre. The sequence continues at coordinate 33,295,543 of OX940799.1, forward strand.
TTTTCTGTCTTTTCAAAGAATTTTTTATTTTTTTTTTAATGAAAAAGTTTCTCCTTACAATCCACAAATTATTTATTTACATCCCAATTTAAAGAATTTTATTAATGACAATTTTAACCTAAATTAAAATTAGGGATAATATCGTTTTAGTCCCTATGGTTTGCCATATTATCCATTTTAATCCCCGTCGTTCCAGTATTAACCCGTTAAGTCCTTCCGTTACATTTTCCGTTAAAAACAAACCATCTGACATGTTCAGAAGCCAAAATGACTTTTATGCCCCTTAATATATCTGAGGGGCTTGCAAGGACAATTTTGCCCTCCAATGGCCGAAATGACCATAGTGCCCTTTAAATTTAGATGATAATAAATATTTACATATTTAAAAATAACACCATCAAATTAATTAAAGCTAATTAAAATAATTTAATATATATATTAAATCCATTCAAATTAATAAATTGAATTAAATTAATAAATTAAATAATAAAAATTTAAAAAATCCAACCAGCAAATTAATTAAAACTAATTAAAATAATTTAATATATATATTAAATCCATTCAAATTAATAAATTGAATTAAATTAATAAATTAAATAATAAAAATTTAAAAAATCCAACCAGCAAATTAATTAAAACTAATTAAAATAATTTAATATATATATTAAATCCATTCAAATTAATAAATTGAATTGAATTAAATTAATAAATTAAACTTTTTTTTTTTCAAAAATATTCTTTAAAAACAGACCCCGAAACCCTAAATCAATCTCTAGCCACCATCTTCTTCTTCCCCACCATCTTCTTCTTCCCCAAACCCTAAATCTCTAGCCACCATCTTCTTCTTCCCCAAACCCTAAATCTCTAGCCACCATACCACCATCATCAACCCTTCAAACCCCGACCACCACCAATTCACCAAACCATCATCTTTATCATCATCTTCATCATCCCTCTGCAACAACTCTCACACCCTCCTCCAATTTTTTTTTTGGACCCGAAAACCCAAGAAACCAGACCCAACTCCTTTGACAGATTGTTGCTGCCGTCGATCTCTCTCTCCGACGACTGCTGTTTTTCCAGATCCGTGAGTTGTGGCTCGTCGAGGCGAAAGAGGAAGAGGAAGAGGAAGATGAGGTTGCGGAGGGTCGGCGGAGCAGCCACAGGAAGCATCGGCGTGGAACGGCGGAGTGGGTTTGGGTTTGGATTTTCTGAGATGGGTTTGGTTTAGTTTGAATGTTGAAGATGATGATATTGCAGATGGAGATGTTAGATGATGTTTGATTTTTTTTTTCTGGGTTTGAATGTTTGATTTGTATTTCATCGGCGTGGAACGGCGGAGTAGGTTTGGGTTTGGATTTTCTGAGATGGGTTTGGTTTAGTTTGAATGTTGAAGATGATGATATTGCAGATGGAGATGTTAGATGATGTTTGATTTTTTTTTTTCTGGGTTTGAATGTTTGATTTGTATTTCATCGGCGTGGAACGGCGGAGTGGGTTTGGGTTTGGATTTTCTGAGATGGTTTTGGTTTAGTTTGAATGTTGAAGATGATGATGTTGCAGATGGAGATGTTAGATGATGTTTGATTTTTTTTTTTTTTCTGGGTTTGAATGTTTGATTTGTATTTCAATTTTTTTTTTTCAAGATGGGATTTTAGTTTTACGGTGTGGTCAGATTGAATATGTGAGGTTGATGATGGTCAGATTGATTTTATTTATTTATTTTATTTTATTTAATTAAGTTTTAATTTTTTATTATTTAATTTATTTAATTTATTGATTTGAATGGATTTAATATATATAAATGATTTAATATAAATGGATTTAAGTTACAGTTTTGCCCTTCTTATACAACATTCTGGAAGGGGTAGAGATGATTTTACCATTTTACCCTCGCTTTATTAACGTCAGTTTTAAAATTCCTGACGGAATTGGACGGCAGGGATTATAAGAGGAATTAGTGGAAAACGTTTGGACTAAAGTGGTGAAAGCTGGAACGACGAGGACTAAAATGGATAATATGGCAAACTATAGGGACTAAAACAGTATTTTCCCTTAAAATTACTAAACAAGACAAAAAAATTTTAAAAACACTCCAAACTAGTTTTGTTTTAGAAAATAACGTTTTTTTTTCTTCTTTTGTGTGTTTTTTTTTACAAACCCTAAAATATCTTCTTCTTTTTCAATATTTTAAATTTTTTATTGATTGAGAAGTGATGGAGAATGGTATGCAACCAGACGAAAATCCTGAAGGGTGCGTTTGGTACGCGGGACAGGACGGGACGAGACGAGACAGGACAATTTTCTCTTGTCCCGCGTTTGGCGCTCTATTAACATGGGACGAGACGGGACAAGGTGGGACAAAAAACCCAAAAATTTGTCCCACCCAAATAGGTCGGCCAGACTTGTCCCATGCATGGGACAAGTCTGGAAAAAACATTTTTACCCTCAATTCTTCCAAAAATTACAAAAATACCAACGATAAAATAAAACTCAAACCCATTTTCATTCTTCTCTCTCTCTCTGAAACCCACCCATCTGGCCATCTCTCATTCTCACGCTTCTCTCTCTCTCTCTCGCTCTCTCTCTCTCTCTCTCTCTCTCTCTCTTCTTTGGCCGACCGCCGACGATGAGGAGCAAAGATCTCCGTCTCTCCCTCCGTACGACCTTCGATTTTGGAGGTGCTGGAGATGATTTCGATTTGAGAAATCGATTTAGGGTTCTCGATTTGGGGGTTTTTGATTCACGGTGGCTGAGTTTGTGAGGTTGAAGAAGAAGAGGTTGATGAAGAAGAGGTTTGACGAAGAAGAAATTCGATTTTCCAGATTTTTCTTCGGTTTTGAAGAAGAGCTTCGATTTTCCAGATTTTTCTTCAATTTTCCAGATTTTTTTTTTCAAATTTTGTGTATATAATGATGATTATAGATTAATGAAGAAGAGGTTTGATGAATATCTCAGAATTTGTTTTCGATTTGATTATGATTTGATGAAGAAGAGGTTTGATAAAGATTTAGATGGTGTTTGAATCTAATTTGATGTGTTTAAGATTTTGATAAAGATTTCAAATTTAAGTAAAAAAAAGGTTGATCTTCCAGTAAAAAAATGGTTGAATCAGATGTTGGTGGATAGTGGAGACCAATCTCCAGATTGGATCTCCACCGTTCATCAATCATGATGGACGGTGGAGATCCAATCTGGAGATTGGATCTTCACCTCAATTTATATATATATATATATATATGTTTTCATTTTTCAGTTTGTGTTTTTTTTTTTTGGTAAATTCTATTTAATCTTCACCATCCATCACGAATATGAATGGTGGAGATAAATTTAAAAAAATATATTTTAAGAATATTTTGAAAATTTATTAATTTGATCCCAACTATTATCTTAAATAATCTTATAAAATTATTAATCAATAATATTTTTCAATCACAATAGGGGCATTTTGGTCATTTGAATCTCTTGTCCTGTCCTGTCCCAACCATACCAAACGTATAATGGTACAGTCTACAGTTCTGTCTCATGCATTCCAAACACAATACGGAACAACATGTCCTGTCCCATCCCGTCCTGTCCCGTCCTACCTTGTCTTGTCCCATGTCCGTACCAAACGCACCCGAAGTGATGCATAATGATTTGCAGCTGGAAGAAAATTCTGAAGTGATTGAGAATGATATGCAACAAGAAACAAGCAATAATCAAGAAGTAAGTATTTAATTATTTTTTAACTTATAATTTTTTTGTTTTCCTGTTGAATTCCCAAAATTTTGACTAAATATTGGTGTTGTCAAAGTTTAATATATTATTATAATACTCTTTCTATAAATTTTTTTTTTTAGAAGTAATGATGATATTAAATTTACACTTCCATGGTTGTTCTTTTTAGAAGTAAGAGGATAGTAATCAATTTTTTTTTATAAGAAAAATAGGTTAATGAGATAGGTCTTTTTGTTGAACGTAAACCTGTAGATTGATAATTTTCAAGTAGAGCAGTATGCATGAGAATCACTACGGTTTATTGTTGCCTGCTTGCTTTAGGGGCTTCTTTTGTTGTTTTTGTCTCCTGCTTGCCTTAAAAATTTTATATGGAATAATTTCTTACTTTAGTTTTGCTTGATTAACATTTTTTTTTTTCTGTTGCAATTGTGAAGGATGAAAATATGACGCGTGAGCACATTGTCGATTGCACCAAGGCTTGTACCACTAAAACAGTATGTGACTTATTGTGTTTGTTGTTACATTTTTTTATTAAAAAAATGGACAAGTAGTATGACATTAATTTTTAATGTACTATGTCCAGATTTTCAAGAACAGAGAAGTGTTAATTGAATGGACTTGAGATATCAGAAAGAGAAATGAGTTTGTTATTGTAATAAAAAATTTGTATGTTGTTGCAGAGGGAAGAAAGCCACGGATGAATTTTGCATGCGAAAAAAGTGGTGCTTACAGGCACAAGTATAAAGAAGCTACAACACCAAAACGACCTAAAGCAACTGAAACGAAAAAGTGTGGTTGCCCATTTTTATTAAAGGGGCAGAAATTGGAAAGTGACGATGATTGAATTTTGAAAGTGGTTTATAGGGTACACAATCATGCTGCTGCACAATATTTTGAAGGCCATTCATTTGTTGGTAGGCTTAACAAAACAGAAACCGGTTTATTGGTTGATATGTCAAAGAACAATGTTAAGCCGAAAGATATATTGTATACTTTAAAGACGAGGGATGAATATAATACCACGACAATGAAAACAATTTATAATGCACGGCATAAATATAAGATTAAAGAACTAGTTGAGAGGTCACAAATGCAGCAACTGTTGAGTAAGCTTTCTGAACACAATTACGTTGAGTGGCATCACAATAATGAAGTTACAGATTGTGTAAGGGATTCGTTCTTCGCACACCCTTTTTCAATTGAGTTGTTAAATGCTTTTTCACATGTTCTAATTATGGATTGTATGTACAAAACTAATAGATATCGCATGTTGTTATTGGAGATAGTTGGTATTACATCAACAGAGATGACATTTTCAGTTGCTTTTGTATACTTAGAATGCGAGCGTGAAGATAACTATACTTGGGCACTTGAGAAATTAAAGAGTATTATGCAAATTAATGTGCTACCAAGTGTAATTGTTATGGATAGAGAAGTGGCTTTGATGAATGCTATTGCAAAGGTATTTCAAGATGCTAGTAATCTTTTATGCAGATGGCATATTTCAAAGAATGTATTAGCTAACTGCAAAAAGTTATTTTAGACTAAAGGGAGGTGGGATGCTTTCATTTGTAGTTGGAATGTACTTGTGTTATCTGCCACTGAACAAGAGTACATACGACATTTAAATGTTATGGAAACTGATTTGCTAAATATCCAAAAGCACTTGATTACATCAAGAAGATATGGCTAAACAAATACAAAGAAATGTTTGTCGCAACATGGATAGATTTGGTTTGTCATTTTGGAAACGTGACAACAAACAGGTACATATTCATAAATTAATTAATATTAGCACTTAATTTTAGTATATATAAAATTTTTAATAGTTTTTATATATTATATATATAGTATATATAAGAATTCATAAAACACAGTATAAGAATTCATGTTAAACTCCTGTTAAAAAAAAAAAATCATATTAAATAGTATATAATATACGTAGAGTGTGATGTATATGCATGTATAATTGACTTTGAGCTAGTGAGAGCTTTATATTCTCCCATAATTTACAGAGCTTTTTTTTTTCTTACAGGGCTGAGAGTTCACATGCAAGCTTGAAGAGACAGCTAGGATCATCTCAAGGGACATTTGCCACATCATGGACAAGGTTCACACTTTGTTAGAATGGTAGCATACTGAGGTAAAAGCTTCATTTCAAAAGAGTATGATTATTGTGCAACATAGTTTTAAACATGGTGCCTTTAAGGAGTTGAGGGGATTTGTATCGAGGAATATTCTAGAGATGATACTTGATGAATTCGAACTAGTTTTTTTTTTTAATTAAAATCGAGTGTCTTTAGAAATTTTATTTTTTAAAATGGAGTATCTTTAGAATAAGAGTGCCAAAAAATAAAAATGATAATTTTGGAACAAAAGGAAATGTCTTTAGAAATTTTTAAATTAAATTTTGAGAATGGATTGTCTTTAGAAAAGAAGTGTGAAAAGAAAAAATTAAATTGTTAAAAGAAACTCTCTTTTTATAAAAATAGTGTTAACCTATTAGGGCTCAGATTAAAAATATCAAAGTTTGGCCTATTACACAAACTGGTCCCCCCATTTTTAATATTATCTTGTTAAGTCTTTCTGTTAACAATTCCATTGAAAAAGTGCAAACTGACAGGGTCAGAGGGTAAAATGACCCTGCTACCCCTGATTAAATGAAATTTGTAATCAACAAAAATTTTCCAGACACTAAACCCAACCTAGAAATTCATCAACCCATTAGATTCAACCACTAAACCCAGACACTAAACCTAAAATTCTTCCAAATCGAATCAAACAAATTTTTTTCAGAATTCTTTGTACCAAAAAAAAAAGGGTGAAATTCATTTTAGTCTAACTTTTTTTTATTATAAAAATCCACCTTAAATCTAACTTTTGTACCCAAAATTCCATTTAAAATACCCAGAAACAGAATTCTACCTCATTATTGTTCCCAAAACACCAAAACCCTTTGAATCTAAAACTGAAACCCTTCAACTTTATATATCAATTCAGGGTAAAAAATTAAACAAAATGAGGAATCTAATTTCAATTTCATGCAAACACAAGACCAAAAAAAAAAAAATGCAAACCCATCAATAATATTATCTATTTTTACATGAAATCGATCTAAAAATACCACAAATAGAGTTTCTGATTTACAACCGATCAACATGCATCAATTTCATGCAAAAATTAATCTCTAGAAGATGTGGAAATCTGGAAAAATTTCCAAATTTTACATTCAAAATTAAAAAAAATAAATAAATAATTAAAGATTCAATCTCCATCCCTAAAATCCTACCACCACCACCACCACACAACAACCCACACCAAACCTAAACCTAAATCGAAAACAATCAATCACAACCATAAACCTAAACCAAAGCAATCACAGCCACCACCACACTAAACCCAAACCTAAATCGAAATCAACCACCGACCACGGTCACCACACTAAACCGGAGCAACCACAACCACAACCATCACCCCCAAATCCAAAACATTTAACGCCATTCCCAACACACCCAAACCTAGAAACCCATCAATCAAGCCTAATACCAACCCAGAAACCCATCAACCAAATGCATCAATCAAACACCCCATAATCAAGCCATTAAATCTTTAACCAAAACCCAGATGAAGAAGAATAAGAAGAACGTGAGAAGAAGAAGAATAAGAAGAACGTGAGAAGAAGAAGAAGATCCGTGAGAAGAAGAAGAATAAGAAGAATGGTATGAGTGTGGAGATTGTGAGAGAGAGAGAGAGAGGAAGAAGAAGAAGAAGAAGAATGGTGTGGGTGTGGAGATCGTGAGAGAGAAAGAAGAGAGATCGTGAGAAAGTAGGGATGACAATGGGGCGAGTCGGGGTTGGGGAATTCTTTTCCATCCCCATCCCCACCCCCACCCCCACCCCCTAAAACCATCTCTATCCCTGTCCCTCTCCTTGCTTTAAGAGAAGCGGGGCTGGGGCCGAGGATTCCCCGTTAGAGGGGTCTTCCCATACCCGCCCCATTCCCTGTCTAATATAACTATGCATTTAAAAGTTACAACTAAAAACAAATAATAAAATATAAATTCATTTTTTTTTTATCAAAAATTTCCCACCTGATTGGCTTAGAAGAAGATAAAGTGATACAATTGTTACTTTCTTACCTCCTTACAATTCTGCAAAAACAAAATACACAAAACAATGGTAATGCACATAAGTAAGGGTCTGCCACCTCTGTGGCTTTGATATGAAAATGCATTTCCTAGCTGGATGACTTTTAATGAAATATTTACACGCACAAAATATATATCCACTCACATTGTGATGCATGCCCTTTGCAGTTTGCATAGCTCTCACTTAAGGAAAAAAAAAAAAAAACTATTTATGTTTAAAAAATTAATACTAAATTATTTAAAAATTTTGAATATATTATATTATATTATATTATAAATATATATATTTATTTATTTATATATCGGGGCGTGGAGTGTTTCCCCCATTCCTACCCCACTTCACTTTCGGGGACAAGACTTTGTCCCCATCCCTATCTCCGTCCCCGAATATTATCCTCCATCCCTGCCTGGTTCTGGTTGGGGCCACACAGGGCACCAACCCCCATGGGGAATACTGTCATCTCTATGTGAGAGAGAGAGAGAGAGGAGAGATAAGATTTTTTTTTTCATTTTTAATTATTTATTTTTAAATTGTTTTATTTATAAATCAATTTACGTAATTACCCTTCGTTCACATAGTTTCTAGAAGCTCAAGAGGTCAATTTACGATTTTACCCTCTAACCTTGGATGGAATCTTTCTAAACTCTAACGGAATTGGACGGCAAGGATCAAAATACAGATTTTTTAAAACTATAGGGACCTTTTAAGACAATTCTCAAAACTAGGGGATCGATTTAGCTATTAGTTCAAATAGAGGGACTAAAATGAATTTCACCCTAATAAATACTATAGTAACATTTGTGTTTTTAAAAGCCTGTTCACTACCCTTTACATATACAATATATTTTCTATCGGATTGATATGATAATAGAAAAACTATATCCATGTATATCAGTTGCACTTCAAGATTTGTTAATAAAAAACATTTATTCATAAAAATTTATAAAACAGAAAACATCATTTTACCCAACAGGTCATAGATTATAGATTATGATATCATATGGTTAGCACTGAATTGTGCTGCATATTATTGATATGAAAATACATTTCAGTCACCAGTTACAAAATTTATCAATCCATAAGACTGTATATTGTATCTTCATTTTCCCTCATATTTCTTCGACCAAACAAACAAATAAATAAACAAACCAACAATTACAACCCCCATTTCTTGAAACTAACTTCTATTCAATAAACACAACGTCTAACATTCTCTCTAACTCTGAACCTCTGCAACACAAAATCCCACATTTCCCCTTCCTCCTCATACACATACACTAGTCAGTCAGCTTGATGGTGCTTCTCATTTCTCAATCTCAGGTATCATCAACTTGTGAGTGAAATACAAAACTCGGAAATGTGGTGGTGATGTCCCTGCCCAATAAACATCAAAACAAATGTTAGTCCATCACCTGATGATTAGTTGTTAATGCGTAAAATAAAAAACTGAGCATTAGCATGAACAAGCTACGTGAGCAACAGCTAACTTGGCAATGTTTTATGGTTTACGTAAATATATGACTAATAATATACTTCATTAACAGGGCACTCACTTGAGATATTGAAGAGTCATATTCTTTAGAAGGGAAGGATGTCGCAAAACAAGGTTACGCCACTCTTCTTTATCAATCTTCCCATCATGTTTAGTATCGGCTTCCTCAAAGGTCTAAATAAACCCAAAAAAAAAAAAAAAACAAAAACAACTGAGCAACTTTTCAACTGGATATCTACTCACATATTGTCACAGAAAATTGATATAGTTTTGGCAGGCTTTTTATATTCTTGAGTTGTTATGTGGCTTGCATGATATAATGGCTATTGACTACTCAGATTTTCCAAGAGAGAGCAAGAATCATGAAGCTACTCAGTTGTCAAGTACCTTTTCCATATTCTTCCCTCTTTTTTTCTCTCTTAAGTTAAGATGTTCATAAAGAATTTAAAACATAGGAGTTCAATATTTAGTAATGTAATTAATATTAAATCTGAATTGACATTAATATATAATAAAGCTTTTCAAGATTTCATGATCATAACCTCTCAGAATAGCACGAACATAAGTTCTGACAACATTCACGTGCATGACAGTGTGCTTCATACAACAAAGATGATAATAGTTGATATAAACAATTTTATTTTGGGTTGGAGTTTAGTGAAGTACCTTGTCAATGATACTCTCTATCACATCATCTGAAAGATTCATACCAGATTCAGTAAGCGTAGCCACAACCATCTGCTTCACCTATAAATTAAAAAATTGGTGGTCATGAATTTTAAAAAATGCCTGAAAAAACAAAAAAATATGTAACTAAAGGAATTAATTAATGTGAAAGGATGATCTCAAAACTCATCTAAACCACTTTCAGAATCATTTGAGAGTAATAAAATTCCGGGAGGATTTTTTTGGTAACAGCAAAACTAAGGCAATAAATTTCTCTAACCATAAAATAATATAAAAATAAAAATAAAGATTATTCTTTGAGGTTTTGTTGGTAACTGTGAAAAGCTCTTCTGATAAAAAGTATGTGTGATTCCATTCATCTAAATTAACAAGGCTCTGTCTATATTAATCAGTGGTTTAAGACAAGGGCTGATGGCGGACCAAAAGAAACAGCATTAAGGAAACAAAAAAGGTAATTTTTCCACAATCTTGACCACATGAGTACACTTTGCAAACTCCTAGAATGAGAAGTAGGTCCCTAACTAAATATGGATAATGGATATTCACACAATACCAAAAGTGTAATTTAAATGGTTGTATATCGATCCACTATTATGGTGATGCCTTTACAAAAAGTATCTCCTCATATTAGTTGACAATTTTTGCTGAATATAGATATAGGAAAAGTTACCTCCTGTCTCTCGATGAACCCTTGCTGTTTGAGATCATATAGTTGAAACGAAACTGCAAGACCAAGGTGCTCACCACTCATTAATTTATTTTTTATCACCATATAACATGGAAATGAGTTAACAGCGAAGAACAAATCCAACACTTCCATTTGATAACTAAGACAAAAAGTGAAAATAAATTACTATAGACCTACACTCGATCTTATCGTCAATTGGAGCACTGGGGTGAAAGACGGAGAGCGCACGCGCAAACTCTTCAAAATCTAGTATCCCATTGTGTTTGGTGTCAAACAAGTCAAATACCTACAAAAAAAATTATAAAAAATAAAGAAAACTGGGCATATATAGCACAGAACTTCCCTAATCATGAATATGTGTGTGCATGTATGTGATTTCATATTTACCAACAGAAAATTGTGACAATTATTTTATTATCAATGAAGAGGTGCAGCAAAAGCAAATGGACAATGAAACCAAAAGAATCTAAAGGTTTCACAAGTAAAAAGAATACCCTATCCGCAAATAAGCTCTCCTTTTTGTTTGTCTTAAATAATGCTAGCTGAAATTCTTCCTGAAGTGTAACACAGGGAAGACCATAGAAAAAAAAATTTGGTGAGGGAACCCAAACTTAACAGCAGACTGAAAATTAAGAAACATATATGTATCTCTCAGTAAGGAAACCCTTTGAATGATACCGATAAAAGAAGCATAGCATTTACAACTCCCAAATGCCAAGGTATACTTAGAACATTTGCCTACAAAAAGACATCCATTACCTTGTTGATCAGGCCGTCGTCAATGACTGCACTGCTAATCTTCTTAAACAATTCATATAGAGCTTCAATTTCACTTACACTAACTGCATTAAACAAGGGGAAAAAATATCTTATTATCATCCAAATTGTTATTTTGCTAATGGAACATACAGCACAGAACAAATTTTTGAAATGCCAATTAGACGGAGTTAGGATGCCTTCAAATATCATACAACTATCTCATTATCCATGGAAGCCTGCATCCATCCCTAGGCTATTCCCACAAAAGATGGTGATGCCTAGTGATATATGAAGCAATAAAAATACAAGTTGATTAATGCAATGAACAATATAATAGAATTAGAAAACTATTAAATGCCTCTTCTATCACTTTGCCAAATGATTACAGGCATCTAGAACTGGGAAGTAAAAAAAATAAAGTTTAACATACACACTGTCTCTCTCGCAAGAGCTTCTGGATCTTCCAGACCCTTGGGTTGCTTATATATCTCTGCATCACAACAATTTACAACAGCAGCACACAAATGCTTTAATCTGTCTATGCACTGCACCATGATCTTTTCCAGAAGTCAAAACACTCCATACCTGTGAGCAAGGAAAACCAAATTTTTAAATTTGAACACTCGAATAATAAGAACTATATACCGGAAGTCGCAAAAAACAAACAATTAAACTTTTGATTGTCAGACTGACCCAAGCCTTAATAGCGAGCAATCAAAAACAGAAGGAGCAGGCAAAAATGAACTTTTTGTAACAATTCGACTAATCAGTTTGCTACTGCCGAAGAGCAACCAAAAATGAACTTTCTGTAAAATTAGACTAATCAGTTCACTACAATAATAAGAACTATATACTGATTAGTCGAATTATTTGAACACTCCAATAATAAGAACTATATACTGGAAGTTGCTCAAAACAGACAATTAAACTTTTGATTGTCAAACTGACCCAAGCCTTAAAGTGAGCAGTCAAAAACTGAAGGAGCAGGCGAAAATGAACTTTTTGTAACAATTCAACTAATCAGTTTGCTACTTCCTAAGAGCAACCAAAAATGAACTTTCTGTAATAATTAGACTAATCAGTTCGCTACAGCCTAAGGCCATCCAAAAACGGACTTTCGATAACAATTAGACTAATCAGTTTGCTACTGCCTAAAATTTTAATGTATAATCCATCCATTCACAGAGATTACTTTTAGTTTAGTACTTCACTATTACAGCTAAAAACATAAACCTTGTACGCACGTGTGTATTAACACAATTAAGTTGTTTTTCTATTAAAAACACTTGGTTCTACATTTCAATTCAATTGTAGCAAATAAATGCAATTTACTCCATTTGTTGCCAATTAGATAAAAAAGAGAAGAGAAAATAAAGGTAATAACAGATCCTCCAAAATTTCATTCAAGACATAGATAGCAGTAAGAATATGATGTTTGTTTTCCTTTTCTTGTTTCATCAGTAATAAATAAAGCATATTATGTAATAAAGTCAACAACTAGTTCTGTGTCCTATTTTCTGCACACCACAAAGAATCCAATATGCTTTTTTGTCGCGACTTAAATTATTATACTGTATCAAATGGACATCACAATCATTTTTCATTCAAAAACTGGTTAGTTGCGAGCATCTAAAAGACTTTCCATATTACCTAGTTTCCCAAGGAAGAAAACAAAGCATAATTCCGCATGACGAATGCCAGAAATGGTATTAAGACCGACATATATATATATATATAATTTTTCTATTGTCAGTTCGTCTTGATTTCGTCCTGATTTAAAATATATCAAGAAAAAGAATGTGGACCATTAGATTTACATACTTTGACTCAAAATGTATGCAATTGTCAAAACTTCTCCATAATCTGTGGTCCACATTCTTCGTCCTGATATATTCAAGACGAATTGACAGTATATATATATATATATATATGCATTTATATCGGACCTACCCGTTAAAAGGGTAATACACTAAAAACTCTAGCATAACATGCATAAATTACTTAAATTGTCTTTCCAAGTGGAAGTCATGATCAACAGCTGGTGGAGATTGTGGGTTCAACTCCTACCGACAAAACTACCCTCTTCCTCTATGCCAACCCAACACTCCAAAAGAAGAAAAGGAAAAGAATAATTACGAACATTGAATTCTTACAATTAAATGTCTAAATCTTGAGCATTATATGTATATATAGCTTATCTAATCTATCATCAGCACTCTCAAGCAGGTTACCCAGCTTAACCCACGCCATGTGATGTAGCCATACTAAAGAGCTTGCAGGTGTAAATCACCAGACCCATGTAATTCATTTATAACAAGTTTAAAATTCATTAGTTTGATTCCACTAAGTTTCCCATAAATCAATAACCATTCAAAACTGACTACCACTACTGAATGAAACAGAATTGGAGAGTGATATGATATCATTGCAAGCCAAATCACAGGACCATTCAAAATCCAATCACAAGTACATAATTGATGAAGAAAAAAATGCAAACAAGCAGGAAAAAGAAACGGAAGTTACAGGTACAAACACCAATTGATGAATGCAGTATTAGAGGCGATAGAGAGAAAAAACGAAAGCTTTGACGTTCGATAACTCCAATGCCAGCAATTGAAAACCGAAATTGAGATAGAAGGCACACCATAGACGTGATCAGTCCCCCGACCCTTTACAGATCAAACAAAACCCATAAAAATCAAAACTTTAAATTGCAATTATGTAAAATACAAAAGGAACAAATAATGAATTGATAAGGAAAAAAGGCTTTACCTTTCAGAGATACATGAAGAGGAAGAGAAGGTCAAAGAAGTCAGGATTCTCAGACATGTCTGTCACTACTCACTATATAAAAAAGAAAAGGTTAATTGTTCTTATCGAGGTTTATATATATATATATATATTTTAGGGAAAGGGAAGCAAGATTGCGATTTGAATATTTGATTAAAGAAAATAAAAATGGTTACGTCAACCAAAATATATGTAAACAGTGATCTGATGGCAGTTATGGTAAGGTAATAGCCAACTAGGCTGCTAAGCCTGACAACGAAACGCACACGTGGCTCTTCATTTGCTTGCCTTTTATGCTCACGTCATCACATGTTGTTCTTCTTCAAATGTATAAATATTGTTGCCTTTCGTCGATGCTAATCTACATTCTTCGCTCGCAGGTTGTGTTGTCTTTGTCTCAAATCTAAAAAAAAAAAAAAAATCCGGCATTATTTCAGACATGGCATGTTCTTGTCCTCTGCTGATTTTTCGTTGCGATTGGTTTCTACGACCATTTGATTAAAAACCAATCACGTACTTTAAAAATGACAGGAAAACTCATGGATCTGTCTAAACTCTCAACTAACGATTTACAACTTTGGCAAAAATCGAATGATATATAAATATATATGCTCCCTTTAATAGAAAACTTGTAATAATTGTACATTTCCATATGAATATGAATATGAATATGAATTTGATTTTGATGAACAACTCTAACAAGGGTATTAACAAATAAAAGAGAAGATCATTCACACTTCACAGGAGAAGCTCCCTCTCTATCTATCTGTCTCTTCCTTTATGTTGTGATTTGCTTCTTGTTTGGATCCCCAACTTATTATTAATATTGCTTCCTGACTCATCAATATCTGATCTCTTCACTTTTTCGCTTGTTTCAGGATATGCATTCTTTCTTCTCTCACCCAATTGCAGCTTACTTATATCATCATATTCGCTCTGAGACTGAGATGCCATTTTTCTCTCTTGTTCAAAGAAGAGTACTTGCACAACTGTTCTCAGAGGTAGTCTCTCGTTCTTCACAGCGTGCGCACGTACTTCTGGAGTCAGTTTTTGGCAGTCTAGTATCCGGCAGAGGCGCTTCTTGTCAGCCTTGCTCAACTCAGGATGCTCCTGCTTGAGAATTGAGATGCAATATATCAACTCAGAGATATATGAACTTGAATTAAACTGTTAGCAATATCAATATCATTGGTTTCTAGTACTGGTTAATACCTTGAGATATATGTTAATGAACTTGTAAAGGTCATCGTGATCTTCCCTGGCAATATCTGGCAATGCTTCAGCTAGGGATACTAGTTTGAATACGGGCATGTTAACATCCCTTGCAACAGCTTGTAGATAAGAATCAATTAGCTTTGCAACCTTTCTAATTCCTCTCACCAACTGGTTGTTGTCTGTTTGTCTTCTCCACAGCACAAGATAGTTTTCTAGGACAGCCATAATCAACTCAGTGTCATAAAAATGTTGATCGGAAGGAAACAACAGGTCACTAACTGTTGCCTCATCAAATTGCACACTAGCTCTCCTTCTGAGTTCTGTCTTTGTCACCGGAGAGACTCCTAGATAATTAGCAATGTTAAGAAGCCTTAGCAAGAAGCCAAATGAAACTGATCCTCTATCTGTTGGAATCATGCTCACAATTGTTTCAAGAATTCGTCTATTCTTTTCTACAGATTCATCATTTAGGGACACCGAACTCTCTGGAGCTGGAGGTCTAGTGTTGGGCAGCCAACGACAGGCATAAACATGCAAAGCTTCTCCGATAAGCTGTGATGGCAGTATATATGTTGATCTAATAGCAGTTATTATACAGCGGAAAAGGTCAATGTCAAGGTCGGATATGTCCTCCGTCCACCAATCCTTAGGAGCAGACTGGTGGCGTTTCTGGGTGTACCCGGGTCTAGTATAGGTGAAGGACCATGAGACCTGGCAAGAATGATCGATCAGCAAAATTGATCATCCATCACAAGTTAGAAAATTGTCTAGGTACGTACCTTAGTAGGGGGTGTGAGGATTTTCTCCACAATTGAATCAATGCATCTTCTAATGATCCCAAGATTCTCTGACCACTCAGGTAACTTAATTGTTGTCTGCAGTGTGACAACAGTGTCCTTCCAACCATCAAGAATGCAAGAATTGAAGAAAGCCTCTAGCTTTTGAACAAAATTTCCCTGCTCAACAGATTCAGTCATTCTAAGGAACTTAGCAGCACAAAATGCAGGTACCAAGTTATGGGAGCTGAGATTGATGGTTATTCCATAGCAAAACTTAGCACACACTTCAAATGCATCTTCTCCTCCAGGAATATCATGAAGCTCTATTGTAACATTGTTTGAATCATCAAAATCTGTGCAAAGCCGTTGTAAGAGGCCACACTTTGGAATAAGCGGAAACTGCAGCTAAAAAGTAGCACAATTAACACTAAACACTTGAAATAATATTGATCATTAATTAATTAGCAGAGTGAACAAATTCTCTCATACCTTATGAAGAAGATATGTAATGTTGTTAACTCGTATAATGAGATCACTGGGTGAATCAGAAATCACAGTCCTGCATATATATATTTTCAATTACTATCTCGATTAACAAAAGTATTATATAACAAGAGAGGGAGGAATATGTATACCTGGTAGCTTCTTCTGTATAAAAGGTGTCTGGCTTTGTTCCAAGTTTCATAAACTTCATTTTTGCTCAAAGGGTCTTCTTCACTTGCCCAATTTATTATCTGAAGATAAGGTATGCAAAGCCTATGAAGATTCCTCTTGGACATGGCAAACAAGAAGATAAGATCATTTTTGAAGATAAGGGTATGCAATAGAAATTGAATAAAATAAATTGTGATCAGCTGCAAAAGTGAAAATGAAAAGAGAAATTTCAACTTTTTGCTGTCATGCACTGTGTCTTGTGTTGGTATGGTATCAACTATCAACTATCAACTATACATCTACATCTACTATGATCTATATTGACTATTGAAACTTGAAATGGAAACCTGTGGAGAGAATATTATTCCTTAATTCAAATATCTTTAAAAGGCAAGCTTTAATTTTACAGAAACACATCAACTACTTTGAACTTTGAAGGAAAGCGCCTCTTGATGAATAAAATATCAGAAAAAAAGGCAACAGTAGTCAAGTTTCTTTTTGCATTTGTTTTCTATATACTTTACTAAAAATCTATATCTTAAATAAACAAAAGCAATAGCAGCTAGGGTCAAGGATTATTATATTTCTTTCAATCAAATCAACAACCCAATTATCCCCAGAAGCTAACAAAATTAAGACTATGTATAGATTAGAAGGAAAGAAGTTACCAGAATAAATAGATATGGGGAGATTGCAAGTCCAATCTGTGAAATATGAAGAGAAAGAAGCAAAGGCAGTAATATAGGAGGAAGTTAGATGAAGATGACATGAAATCCTCCTTGAGATGGAGAGGGAGAGATGTCCAATGTCTCTCAGTGGTTGGTTGGTTGGTTGATATTAGTCAACCTGCCAATGTAGCAAAAGCATGTTATGATGATCATCAACAGCTTTGAATAAATATGTAAAAAGCAAGCATTTGACATTGGTGCTGTATGATTGATTTCACAAAAAGCATGCAAATTGCAGAGGCCAAGTAGGGACCACGTCCCACCTCCAGGACATGGATCCTCTCGAATCCTGATTTGCATGTCGGCCACGTGTCCATGTCCTCTACCCTCTGATGGGATTGGTCTACCTTGTTCTGTTGGTTGTTTTGGAGGCCAAACACAGACAAGTATTCTCTGGTTCATGCGTGTAATGGATTCCCACGTGTGTCCATTTGTTCTTCTTGACACTTGACAGGAATGGAATATATATATATATATATATATATTTTTTTTGATATTTTTCATGTAAAACAAGGTCAGGGCCCCTCCCCTCCCCTCCCCTCCCCTCCCCAACCCATCCTATATGATATATAATTACTTGCAGATGTTATTTGTTAACTGTTAACAAAACCCATCAGCTAGCTCAAGCCTCAAGAGTGATGATGACAATCAACATCATTATATATAATAACATGGGCCATCATTATTATGCTTAATCACTTTGTTTTTTAAGTTTGTAATTAGATTTGTCATCATCATCATCATCATCATCATCATCATCATCATGTATGTAAAGCTAAGGTTATCATCATCATGTGCATCAGCATGCCTTAGCACTCACTCTTCATGTACAAGCTTTTCATTAAGGGGGTTATGTCAATTGTCAATTGACAAAATGGGAATAGTCAAAAATCTACTCTACCTCTATCACAGATTTGTCAATTCAAGTTGGGTGCCATTTCCTTGCTTGCCTTGTCAATTTGTCATCAATTTGGATCTGGGGTCATGTCTAATGTATCTTTAAGAAATATTCTCATGTCTTCCTTCACAATAATACAATATAAAACAGAGACATGGTAACTCTTTCCAAAGCTTTTTTGGCTCCACCACTCACCACTCACATTTACTTTGTATACAACCACAGCAAGTATACCTAGGTCCCAAATTTCACTTGGAACTTGGAAGGTTTTGAGCATTGTAACAGCCTAACAACTCCATATGGGCCTGGACAACCTATGATGAACAGATCCAAAATGAGTATGCCTTGGAAAATCATATTTCCATGGTTTCCCCTGCTTCAATTCACCTAATTATAAGGTAAACATGCATTTACATTAAATCCTTTTCCATTTCCTAAAGCAAAAGAGATCTGAATCCCCAGCAACTCATTCAGGTTGGGGCATGCCATAACAAATAAACAATTAATGATAGTTTACAACAAAACTTTCCCATTTACAATGGAAACAATTGCCCCTTGCATCCATTACATGCAGCTTTAGAATTTTCCAGTCTATCAAATCCAAAAACCTCTTCCTCTAGTCACCAAATAAATCGTCTTCGTCATCCTCATTGTCCATGTCATTAGAGCTAGAGTTCTTTCCAGGTTTTCCACTTGACATGCTGTCCTTGTCATTACAGCTAGAGTTCCTGATATCTCTTCCTTGATCATCTTTAGTTGAATAGGCTGATCTAGTGGCTGAATTAACAGCGGAACATGCCCAAGAAGACCCCACTTTGACAGAAAATGAATCTCCGTAAAGATCATCATAGATACCAGTCCCAATCTTTGGAACACTTTTGACCTTATTCAAGACTTCTTGTAGTCTATCAGTCACACCTTTGGGAGAAGCATTATTTTCTCCTGTGGAAAGTTTTTCTTTACCTTTAGGTATCACTGTTGTTTGCACAAGAGATTCATATTTTCCAACAAGACTTCCTTCTTTCATGCCTATGGGACCAGGTTCTGTTTCCACATCCGCACCATCTGAGAACCCAACTACTTCAACCAACTCTCCCCCAGCTTGATCCCTAAAGGACACTCTTAGTTTCCTCATTTTTTTAGCAGCCCTCTCTGACTGCTGGCTGTGATTACTTCCACCTGTGGAGCTACCAAATTCAGCAGATGTAGACAGTAGATCAGACTTGCTTAGACCATAACGATTCAGAAGAGTATTATAAATCACAACAGCTTCTTCATCAGAAGGATCAGGAGGTGGCGGTAAATTGATTTCCGTAGGTGGTGGATGGCGAGGAAAAAGAGCATCAATATTCTTCCTCAGGATATAAGTTCTTGTTGATGCAGCAAATCTCAAAGACTGCCCCACTTCAAGCTCTACAGGAGTGTCTTTGGTCAATCGCTCATTTGCAACGAAAGTACCATGAGCTGATCCCAGATCGATCACAAATATGCTGTGCGAGATGCAAAAGATTGTATATGAAACATTGTTTACAAAAAACTTCTTTACAACATCAGAAAGTGAAATTTTATACACAATGAACAACAAATTTTCTCCATATCTGTAGAATAAGATTCTATTATGGACAATGAAGTCACCTCCTAAGCACTAATGCTAGTAATAGGGTCGTCAATCCTGGCCATTTAGTAGGTAACCTTCTTATAATATGAACAAAAAAAATCTTCAACTTAAAACCATGAAAAAAGTTCATCAACATATACTACTAGTATAGAAATAATCAGCATTGTATTATCCATAGTTGTCAAAAGCGCTTTAAGGCACGCACCAAGGCGCCAGGCGCCTTAAGGTAGGTCAGGTTCGACTGGTTTCACTTGAAAAATGAGGGGATATATTAGGTTTCAGTCAGGGAGCCTAACGCCTCTGACAACTATATTATGATCAACCATCATTAAACAAAAAAGATACAAGTTCAATGGTCAACTAGCTATCACGCAAATAGGCATAACAGAAATGTGAACTTGGTCATGAATAAAGTACAATAGAGTGATCATTATGACGAGTACAGGAAATAAAGAGCTGCAGTGAAATAACATGTTGAAAATTTATAAGAAATCCAGATAATATAGTGAAAAAGAAGATGTAGTAAAGAAGTCACCTTCCATTCTTGTGAGGAATGACCACAGCATGCTGGCGTGAAACGGATTGATGATCAAGCACGAAATCACAAGTTTGAAACTGCCTCCCAAAGATATGGCGACGCCTATCCAAATTAATGCGACCAAGAAGCTCACCATCTTTCAAAACCTCAAGATAATACACACCGGAGCGAGGCTCAGTGGCCCAGTCAGGTGGCTGCCAATTGGACTGACCACTTCCAACCTGCTGAGTTTGGCCAAGAGAGGGGGCTGGGTCCGCAGGGGAAGCTGTAATTGGTTTAGACGAAGGATTGACAGCTACTGAAAATGGTTCCAAGGATTGAGCTTTTTTAAATCGATCAAGTCCCGCTCTTCCATACATTCTCTACTCCTCAATATTCCGCATCAAAAATCTTCAAGCTGATGCTACGAAACCCTAGAAATAAAAACCCTAATCTCAAATTCAAAAAAGACTCAAACTTTATATGAAAAACAAAGAAGAAGTAACCCATCAATTAAAACACAAAATCCCATGTGTATACCTGATATATAAGATCATGACCTCATGGGTATAGCTTGTTTTGGACTAATATAAAGGAAAGATAGGACTTTTAATGATCAGAGAAGGAAACATACCTAGGTTTGTGTTGTGAACTTCGGGCTTGTTTCCCATACAAATGTTACTATATTACGATTTTCCCATGTAGCAAGTACATGTAAATATGTAATAGATTCACTCTTTTTTTTTTTTTTTTTTTTTTTTTTTAATCACTGAAAACATAGCCGATCAATATCTACTATCTACTAGTAATACTATGCAATCGTTAGTCATCTTGATTGGCTGTGAAGCGATTTTGAATGGTATTATTACAAACTTTAGGCTACGTTTGGTAGGAGGGGGGAGAGTGCTAGTGATGAATGAATTAAGAGGGAGAGAGTGTAAGAAGGATGAAGAGGATAATATCAATTCTCCATGTTATGTTGTATTGAAAGAAGGGTTTGGTGGATGGATTGGTATTTAATTTATAAAATTACAATATTACCCTTTAAAAATTGGAGAGTAGTATAAAAAGGGAGGGCATTTTTGTCTTTGCCCCCCCCATTACCCTCCCTCCTTTCTCTCATCTGCCCAAATTGAAGGGATTGATTTTTGTGGGCCAAGAGGGAGAAGCTCTCCCTCCTCTCCCTTCACTTCTCCCTCCAACCAAACAAGAGATTTGCTCTCCCTCCCTTCTTCTCTCCCTCCAACCTCTCTCCTTCCCTCAATCTTTCCCTCGTACCAAACACAGCGTTAGTTACAAAGCCATCCATCTTATTCTCTTACTGTGCAAAACCAGATGTCTTCATTGCAAATGACTCGGTACTTGTTTCAAATGCACTTGTTATTGCCAACTAAAATTTTGGAATTACAACAATTGCACATACAGTATCAAACTCTTCAACTATCAATTTACTAGTTTACATATAAGTATTTATTTATATCAGACTTGTGGAAATAAATAAGCTCCCTATCAAGATTGTTACTGTCTTGTTTTCAAACCCCAAAAGGGATTTATTGCTCCACTGCCTACATCCAAAACTGGAGCTCCATGTCCAAAAACTTGAATTGCAATTCTGTCCCGCTTGTAATGTAGGCTAATGAATGCTAGATTGCACAGCTAGGAAATCTCTCACTTGCAACCAGCCAACAATATCAGCTCTTTTGATGCATTGACTACAGCAATGCACAAAATCCAGCCACTATCTTTTTGCAAATTCCTTCTCAACTATACTGAACATCACCTTCAGCCGCTCTTCCAGATTTTCAATGATGTTCTTCGTAATCCTTTTCACGTGCCTGGTGCTTTTCAGCCAGGCAATTCCAGCAAATACATGAACAGGACATCCTGGTTTTGATGGTGTATCCTCAACTTGGTATCTAAGGTGAAGCTGCACATGTTGAAGAAATGTCTGTAAATTATGAGGAATATACAAAAGCACCATGCACAAGATTTCATTTACGCAGAAAAACCTGTGAGAAACAAGCAATTCAAAGCATACATTAAAATAGTCACCAAGTGGAACTCCATGAAGAGTCAGAACCTCTTCAACAAGCCATCCATTTCCATTCGACATGCGGGATTTTTGCTGAGTACTAGTCACCTCTCCTCTATAACGGGATACACTCTTATCGAATCTGTAATATATTTGTCTCTCGTATACATCGGGATTCTCCGAGTCCCATGGGCTGCAAGAATAGTTAAGACAACCAGATTTCTCCATAACAGTACGGTCCAACTCACCCCCAGCAAATAGCTCCATGAAGAAACGGAGCTGAATGAGCAACAAGACAATTTCACTTGTCAAATACAAGTAGACAACTCAGAGTACACGCAAATAACATAAAACCAAAATGTGTAAATGCATGACAGCCTAACTCTTTAATATGCCTTCATATATGCCACATGCATGTGTGTGTGAGAGAGAGAGAGAACTTACAGGAACAGGTAGGACAGTAGAATAAACTTCAGACATAGTAACATCCTCAAGACCCAAAAAGGCTCCACTCTCTTCACTTTGTAGGCTCTTGGCTTCTGATTCTTCTTCAACTATTTGCACTTTCTGCTCAGGGCTCAAGGATCTTGCCTTCCACAGAGCCATGATAGTCCTATACAACAAGAATAAATAGTTTCAAGTTAACATAGGATATTTTACCTTTATTCGTTTCTTATCATTCCTATCAGGAGGAAAAATAGAAGATTCAAGTGATAGAAAACAGAGACATCATTATTTTGATTGCAAGACGAGATGGCATATAGATACAGAATTGTGATAGGAAAGATGCCCATAAAATGAACACATCCGGAATGACTGTAATGGATAAATAGCAAGAAAAATTATTAAATCAGTTAAAAGTGTGCACATTTTCTCCTTGGGAACAAACATTTTCATATCTAATAGTTCTGGCATTGTTCATAATTGCTAAAATAGAAAATCACCATAGAAGCACCAATGTTCACCCATCTACATACTTTCTTTCTTATTCCCATATTATTTTAGTAATAAGAGTTTCAAAGTGCTTCTTAAGTTTACTAAAAAAGCAAAAATTAAGAGAGACACTAGCAAGGCCTAAAAGTTAGACAAAGCATGGTGTATACATATTGATTAAAAAAAACTGAACGGAAAGCACAATAAACTAAATGAAGTAAATATGCCATTGTCATTACCGATTTGCTACATTGTAAGATACAAAAGACTGGAAATAAAACTTCAGCCTGCCTTCCTCATCCTGTATCTTTGCACCATGCTTTGCATCCATACCTCTGCCTTTACGGAGAATTATAGCCATAACTGGACTTCCCATTGATGACAAAGAAGGAGTTAAAATTTGAATGTCTTCTATGTCCTCCCAAAGGAAGAAGAATCTTGTCTTGTGCCCAAACAAATTTGCGTGGAACCCAATAATTCTTGCAGACAGAAAAAGTCGACCCTGCACATTGACAACCATAAGTAATAAAATAGAGTTGATAAAGTACACCATTTCAACTCAATTATATAGCTATAATGCCAAATACTTAATTTTTCTAAACATGATTAAAAGGAAAGAAAATAATACTACACAAGTACCGAGTACAGTCCTAAAAACTTAAACATAATGTTTGTATAACCATGCCAAGAGTACCTGCAGGGGCATTTTTCGCTTTAAGTGACAGGTGAAATCATTGATAAGAAATTCCTCTGGTGGAAGCCCAAACAGTTTCTGAAAGGCTGAATTTGTTTGAGGAGATCGCAGATTTATCTACAAATGTTCCCATTAAAAATTTAAGCAACCAAAAGTAAGGAGATGAGAAAAGCAGAATGAACATAGCAGATTGACACCCAGAGCAGAGCAGAACAGCTATGTATTACCTTCTTTCCCACCTCTTTCTCCATCTTGCTCAAATAATTTCTAACCATGTTGTTACCCTTTGTATTGTTCAGAAAAATTCTTAAATGGAGCTTAGACTGACATGCCAGTGAAAGCTTTCCTTGAAGAGGAACCCACACGTCAGCTAAATCCGATATATTAGATTTTACAAAGTTAATTTCAGCATGTCCTAGAGATGTAGCTTCGTTGAAAGGTCCATCAAAATCATAAACTTCTACATCCAGCACAGAAGGAGGTTCATCCATTGCATCAAATTCAAATATTTCTGCAAGCAAGAACAAAGTCTCATGATGATTGATTAAATGAAATTCTTATCATAATTAGGATACAATCAATTACTGTTTGATGTGAAACTTGATTAAGATTTACACATCATGGAACATGCCAAAATGAAAAAATGTAGCTCTCACAAAATACAAATATGCAAGTAATGCAACAATATTGCAATGGTAGAAGATTCACCATTCCATTGTGGATCACTTTGCTGAAACCTGATTGAGCTGGTTCTAGTCTTCCCATTACAGGTGAAAACCACATATGGATCACAGAACCCACTAGAATCAACAGCTGCTAAGGAACTTCCATTTATCAAGGCAACAGTTAACAACCACCCGTCCCCTTGTGCTTTGATTCCATGATCACTGCCTATTATTGAAGACAAAAAGAAACTAAATTAAAATTTAAACAAAGGGAACAGGGGTATAGACAAATACAGTCTTGAAAAGAAAGAAGTGGTAGAAGTGGGAAAGCAGCTACGACTGCTAACTATGCTGTTCCCCAATAACTGAGAAAACAACAATTAGCCGGAAGGCCCAGAATATGCATAACCACCAGATTTGATTAATAGGACAGCATACAGCTATTTGTTAAAGTTGGGATTATCTACATGATTATCACAACCTCCAGTTGACTCAATTCACATCACAATTCACAGATGACAGTTTACTAGTATTTCTCAATCTCAATATCCAACTAGTCATATTCTAGAGGCAGAACAAATGTGCTGTCACTAATGGAAAGGAAACTTATCAGACACCAACATTACCCTTTTGTTTTCTGGCCTGCATGAAGCGTGAAATCGACTCTAGCACCCGTTGACCTTGAAGAACCAGGACACCACAAACAATAAATTCACCAATAGAATCTGGCAAGTCAAGCCCGATAAACTCAAGCCCTTGAATTGGGCTGGGTGCAGCAAGCCACAGATGGAGAAGCACATACGACCCCATAAAAATTGAGGAAACTAGAGTGAAATTGGCAAAATACTGCATAGCCAGCTTCCAGTCTGACTGAGGCTCTGCCTGCAATGAAGCTAAAATATGTTCCTTATTTAAACCCATATCCTTTGAATCAACTGGCTTAACACTCTGAGATAATAGATTTGCATACTCATCAAAGGTGTCCTTTAAACCTCCTCGGGCTCCATTTTCTATCATACCTTTCATCATGGTGCTCTGCAAAAAATTCATGCGCCAGGATATTACCAAATGCGAAGATTGTTCTCCTGAAGACAGCTTGGGCCCAGGAGTAATGCAGTGAAGTAATTCAACCTTAAAGGTGCTCCCATAAATAATATCGGGTGTGCTCACGCTTGAAAAAACAGCAAAAGCCTTCCCATCAGCCTTTAGATACGTTTGATCCTCGATGGTTCTCGAGGCCTTAACTAATCTGGTTGCAGCCTTGACGTAAGTAAGCACTCTTTTCGCGCTGTCGCCACCATTCTCAAATTTCCAAGGCCTCATTTGCAGTTCTGTTGTACCCTGTTCTTCCACCCAAGACTTGTAAAAACTTGAATCAGGTGAAAAAAGTAGAGAGTTTAGGTCTTGGGGTGCAATCACATACATTTGGTCTACAAGGAGTCCCCCTGGTAAACTGCTTGGAATTTCACCCTCTTGATCTCTAGACTCCATAATTTTCATCATTTGTTCAAATGAATCTGAAGAGGACTGATCCTCACAATTGTCATCTGAGACGGCAGTTTTGGCTGTCTCAGGTGATTCCAACGAGTCAACACCTTTACTTGTTGCTGTATCTGAGTTCTTGTTAAACATTTGAGCAATACGACCGGCTAAAGTCTTTTGTGCACAAGGCTTCTCCACATCCTCAACTCTCACAGGAAAAGGTGTATTGGATGTGCCACTGAAAGACCTAGAAGGAGATTCAATTGTTACGTCTGAAGGCTTCCTCAATAGTGATCCATGATCATTCATACTATTTAACTCCATAAATGAACTGTTATGCGAAAAGGATATATTTAAAAGAATTTCACCTGCCATGGAAGGAAACAAAGTTTTACCAACTTGATTCAGTATATCTATCGGTTATTACTTATAATCAAATTCTTGATGGAAATCTTAATTATCAATTATCAAATCAATCAAGGACAAGATTAACAAATTTAAATAGCGGTAATATCAATTATCAAATCAATCATACATACCACATTCCTTGTGTTTGGACTTTTTATTCTTGGGTTGAAGAGAGAACCAAACATTTCCAAGAGACTTATTATGAGCATCAAAAATGCGAGAAATGGGGACCTTGATATACCCAACAAAGTCATCATTGAAGTACTTGTCTTCATCCAAAACACTGACAACAAGCTCTTCACTCAAATCATCAACTTTGAAAATGAACTCCTCTTCCCAACTTGGACTCAAGCTCTTCTTCACCACTTTGGTTCTAGACCTTTGCTTCCCCAACTGTAATCTCACATATGGATCACTGAACCCATTTAGATCCATTGCTGGTATGTTTCTTGCTTCTATTACTCTCACAGTAAGCCTCATCTCTTTTTCTTTTCAACAATAACTCATCTATCATTTATCAGAAGATGGGGTTTTTCGTTTACAATCACAGAATTTGACAACGCCAATGAATAAAGAAATCAAATACGTGGATATGAAATATAGAAATTCGTGATCCGATAATGAAAAGGTGAAAGGGATTGATTGTTAATTGGTATACATACAAAAAAGAGAGAACAATCAAAAACCCTTTCGAGAATAGATAATGGAATCCCTGAAAGCAGTTATTAAAACATCTGAAATATTGGAAATTGAATTAATGAAATTTGTCAGACAGGGAAGGAGAGATTGGTGAAACTGGAAAGCAAGAAGACTTTTCTAGATTGCAACTGCGCGTTTCATGTTTGACTCACTGACTTTTTTTTTTTTTTTTTTTTTATTCGAATCTTTTTCTTAATCTATTGTGGGATGCCATATTAATTACTTAAATTTTTCTAGAATGTGTTTAGACCATTATTATAAACCCTAAACAACTTCCCACCGCAATGCCTAACCGATTAAGGAGAGGGGGTTACGGCGGGATTGGTTTATTACAATTAACGGTTTATATTATTGCGGTTGATATTTCGACAATATATCCTAGTCACTATGTTGTCAATCCATCATGGTTGTCAATCCAATCAAGATTATATAACATATTATCCTAAACAAGAGTATAATCGACCAGTGGGTATACATGTCAATTATATAATGAATAGAATCTAATTATAAAATGAATAGAATACAAATAGAGATTAAAATATATTAAAACTTAAGCAAATCCCAATCCAAATGTTCTCACATCAAAACCCTAGAAAAAAAGGGATTTAATTACACATATTACAAACAAAGGGAAGACAAGTAAAAGATTAGGAAATCACCCATGGGCCTCTTTTTGTAAGCTTGATCCTTTTCTTGTCTTTGATGCTCCTTGTGCAAAGAGTGGATGATGAGGATGTGTCTAGATATGTGGAGTCAAATGGTAAGTGACTAAGGAGATTTGTGGAGTAAAATAGGAAGAAAGGAATGATTAGGGGAAGGAAATCTAGATGTTATGTTTTAGGTAGAAGAGAAAATGGAGGGATAAGGAATGGTAGATAAAGGAGGTTTCTTGGTGGTCAAGAGTTGTTCAAAAGAGGAAAAATGTGATGAATTTATAGGATTTTCAAATTAGGTCTCGGGTGGCAAATTACCAAAACACCCTGACAATGGCAAATTACCATTTAGTCCAATAGAGGGGGGCATCTTGTAATTTTCCCCACCAATTAGAAATGTGCAACGAAGGTGGTTGCAATTTGCGTTCATGGCGACCCTAGGGAATAAGTGGCGACTCTTATCAGGTGCCAAAAATAACTCCTTGTCGCCATGGCGACATCGAAAGGCCAAATGGCGACATGGGAAGGATTGAAGCTTGAATTGGAGGTTTGTATTCCGGCCATTTGGGGTGCCGCAAATGTTGCGACGGGGCTACCGTTGGCCTTGCCGTCGTTTTAGGTCGGAAATCGGTTGATGGTGAGTCGAAAATCGACGTTGATCGGTGGGGGCGCATGCTAGGGTTTAGGGGCGAGAAGGCTGGTCTGTACACGTGAAAGGAAGAGGAAAATGAACAGTTGTGGGGTGTATTTAGCACTCAGGTGGGGTGTACTCAGCTGTTGGTCATTTGTCTTGAATGAGGCGCATTTAGAAACAAGCTGAGGTGTAATCAGGTGTAATGTGAGGGATGTGGCCAGTGTTTGGGCTTGCTATTAGGCCCACGCGTGAGGCCCAATTGTTTTGCATACTTGAAACGCACCATTTCAATAAATGAGGACTGGTGGGGTGCGCACAGTAATGGGTCGGGGGTGCACTTAGGCCTAGCCTAATTCTTCTTTGATGAAACACACCATTTCAACTCGCCACGTGGCGCTGTTTGCCTGATCTGATGGCAAATTACTGACAACCCCCTATATTCTTCCAATATTATGATAACTTCAATCCTTCCTTCAATAATTACAGTATGGGAAATTATTATTCTCCTCCATGTAGTTTACCATGTTCTCTATTTTGCCCTCTCTAGTTTAAAAATTCTCTAAATTCCCCCCTCCCATACACAAATACAACCAATTTCATCTTATAAAAATAGGCATGGGAGGGGGGAAATTGGAGAATTTTGAAACTAGAGGGGGAAAATGGAGAATACGAAAAACTATAGGGGGGAGAATGATAATTACCCTTACAGTATTGCCCCTACTTCAACAATATTACACCAATGCCCCTAAACTTTGTAAATTCCTGAAAACACTTAATTTTCACAATTAAATCATGGGATAATGCTCGAGAATCAAGAAAAAAGAGAAGGAAGTGAGGGCCAAAATCATACCAATTTTGGTTCGATCGCTTTGTTGCTAAGCAACATGACTCTGGCCATCTCTTGGAGGACTCTATTCTTCCTCTCAACAACATCATTTTGTTGAAGAATCCTAAGGGCTGAAAATTCATGGCATATGCCTAAGCTATTGCAAAAGTTTTCAAAGCTAGCATTTTCAAACTTTTTCCCATGATCACTTCTAATTTTCTTAATGCTTTTAATATGAGAAGTTTTCTCATTCTAAATGTTGACACAAAGCATTTTAAATTTCTCAAAGGCTTCAGACTTTTCTTAAAGGAAGTAAGTCCATATGAACCTAGAGAAGTCATCAACAACAACAAGAATGTTATAAGATCCTAGATCTTTGTTAGCTTGTTTCCATTGCAAAACTCTCTTTATTTGTAATGGTTAGTTGCTTAGGTGGTTCTTGGTGAAAAGAAGCTTTGAAGGAGAAAAGTAACTTCTCATGCAAATATCGTCTTTAAGAGGAAAAACGCGTACTTGGATGCTAAGGTATTAAGATACTTCTTCCACTTGCAAGGCGTAAGCACACACACAAACATTTCATACATGTGTGTCCCTGCATTGTACTTCAAACATTTGATATAACACAATCACACTTATTTAAGTATGCACATGCATTATTCTTATATCGACAAACATTGTAGAATTGTATGTTTTATGACCATCGCTTAGATATGGTATACCTGTATGAAATTGTGTTTATTTGTTTGTGTTTCTTGTATTTTGGATTTGAACATGATCTTATTTGATTACTTATTGAGTCTCAGTCATTTCGGTTACTCATTCATTAGGTTTCGAGTCCAAACGATGTAGCTATGCTACTTTGCGTTCTCATTCGTTAAGTTGTCTTCGTCATCATTTTCTGAAATGAATTCTCAACATTTTGTCAAAATTTTTAGTCTTTGTTGTGCATGAGGAAGTCACGGTTCGTAATCTGAAAACAGATTCGAATTTGGAGTTCGGATGCCTAAATACAGCTGAAGAACGTGAGAGGAGCGCGATGGAGCTTGCTCGGCCAAAGGCCAAGCAAGGAGAACCATGTGTGGGCCATGTGTGCCACACGGTGATGAGCCGTCATTGTGTGCTCAACCAAAATGATATTTAAAATGTGATCGTTTTGAAAACCTTTTTTAACCACTTAAAAATCCACTTAGAAAATTAGTAAAGTGGCAAGTAGGATTCGTTCAACAGAGAATTAGAGTGATTAGTTGAATAAATTAACTAATCTAAAAATGCAAATAAAGTAAATCATAAAAATATAGATGAGTGAATGGGTTGTCAAGCTATCAAGCATACATGAAAATTAAACCTAATAAACTAATAAAAGAATGCTTAACAAATCTAGATAAGATAATGGAATAAACAATTAAGAGAATTGCTAGGGAATTAATAGGATCACAAGTGAATTACGAGAAATGCTTCTCAAACTACCTTAGTGAACGAACCTCACAAATGTTAACCAATTGATTCCTAAAATGTGTTTAGATCATTATTATGAACCCTAAACAACTTCCTACCGCAATGCCTAACCGATTAAAGAGAGGGGGTCACGGCGGGCTCGATTTGTTACAATTAACGATTTAGATTATTGCGGTTGATATACCCTCTGACAATCTATCTTACTCACTATGTTCTCAATCCATCAAGGTTGTCAATTCAATCAAGATTATATAACATATTATCCTAAACAAGAGTATAATCAACTAGTGGGTATACATGTCAATTATATAATGTATAGAATCTAATTATAAAATGAATAGAACACAAATAGAGATTAAACTATATTAAAGATTAAGCAAATCCCAATCCAAATGTTCTCACATCAAAACCCAATAAAGGGGATTTAATTACACATATTACAATCAAAGGGAAGGCAAGTAAAAGATTAAGAAATCATCCATGGGCCTCCTTTTGTAAGCTTGATCCTTTCCTTGCTTTTGATGCTCCTTGTGCAAAGAGTGGATGATGAGGATGTGTCTAGATAGGTGGAGTCAAATGGGAAGTAACTAAGGAGATTTGTGGAGAAGATGGGAAGAAAGGAATGATTAGGTGAAGGAAATCTAGATGTTAAGTTTAAGTAGAAGAGATAATGGAGTGAAAAGGAATGGTGGAGAAAAGAGGTTTCTTGGTGGTCAAGAGTTGTTCAAAAGAGGAAAAATGTGATGAATTTATAGGATTTTCAAATTAGGTCTCGGGTGGCAAATTACCAAAACACCCTTGACCATGGCAAATTACCATTTAGTCCAATAGAGGGGGTCATTTTGTAATTATGCCCACCAATCAGAAATGCACAGCAAGGGAGGTCGCTACTTTGGCATTCATGGCGACCTTGGAATGCAAATGGTAAAGCAATCAGGTTCCAAAACAACTCCCTATCGCCATGACGACCTCGGAATGCAACCTGCGATCTCTATTTACGCGGTTTTGTCGTGATTTGGGATTGAGGGCAACTAAGGGCATTTTTGGTGTGATTGGGGGTGGAAGATTCCGGCCAATTGGAGGCCTGAAAAGTCAACGACCGAGCAGTCGGTGACCTAGGCGTTGATTCTGGCTGGAAACCGACTGACGGTAGGTCAGTTTTGGCCCATTTTCGACCGGCTAGGGTTTAAGGAGGAGTGGCCATGGTTGTCTTCATGCATGAGGAAGAAGATGAATAGGAATGGGGTGCACTCAGCAGGTAAGAGGGGTGTAATAGGCTACTGCTCTTTTGACTTGCCTTGGGGTGTAATTAGCAGTAGCATGGGGTTTGGACAGGTTGCGCATATCAGGTTTTGGCGTGCGTTTGGGCCACGCAAATTGGGCCAAGCTTGGTCTGCTCTCTTTAATCAAAACGGTGCCGTTTTGATTAGTGGTGTGTGGGCTGAGTTTGGGCCACGAAATTGGGCCAGGTCTGCTTGCCCACCAATAGTGAAACACACCATTTAACTTATAGGTGACGTGGTTATTGCTGTGTTGCCTAGAATATTATGAAATGCACCCCTTATCTCTTGTAAATCACACTAACTTCAATCTTCCTTCAATAATTATATTTTTGCCCCTATTTCACCAAAATTACTCCAATGCCTCTGGACTCTATAAATTCCTAAAAATACTTAATTTACACCATTAAATCACGAGATAATTCCCGAGAATCAAGCAAAAGGAGAAGGATTTGAGGGTCAAAATAATACCAATTTTGGTTCGATCAAATATCCCCAAACCTATCTTTTGCTCGTCCTCGAGCAAAATAAACATAAGCACAAAATGGACATGTGTCTAAAAATCAAATAATCACACTAAAGCACCAACCCTTTGCAAAAGACTCAAAAGTCAATATTTCGACTTGCAAAACCAAAAGTGAAGAGATTAAACCAATGTTGTGCTCGTTAGGAAATAGTGCATGTGAGAGATGCTTAATAAAGATTAAAGACATGCCACTCTAAGTACACATTGCACGCAACGCGATTCTACATTCAAGATGCTAAAGCTTCAAAAACTAGAGTGCCATTAGGAAAAAAATGTAATTCGCCTCGACATCTAATCCTCATCGGATTCTCTCATTTTCACACAGATTCTTAGGCTTCACTCACAATACATATGCAATATGAGTTTATACTCAAAATATCAAATATAATTGCACATGATTATTTAAAAACACAATTTCTGAAAATTTGTCTCATGAATGGAATTGAAAACCATGAATCGGAAAGAACATGCATTAACCAAAATTTCCAAAGTGGACATCCCTAAAGATCAAATAGGTCTTTCATTTTGGTTGTAATGAGGCCAAAGGTGAATGGTGAGTCAATAAGTAGGAAAATTTGATTTCAAACACCCAAAGGTCACACTAAGGCATACATTCTAAATTAAGCACAATTTGCTCATTACAATTTGCATATTCCACACTTTGGCGTCCAGGCTTACAATTTACTTTGTGCATTTTTCTACTCTTAATTTTCATTAAGTAGCTCATTTGATTTCACAAAATTTTGATCCAGGCACTTAGTGCCTCATTCATTTTTTTTTCTTTTCTTTCTTTTGTATTGCTTTTCTTTTCTTTTCTTTTCTTTGCTTGTTTTTTTTTTTTTCAAGCATAGTGTTACCGAAAAATCGTCACTGGGGTGAAATATCCAAATAACAACTTTAAGGGACCAAGATCAAGATTGATCCCGGTTGGAGGGGTATCACGTAGTTCGATGCCAACTATGTTCTCAACAATACAAGTATGATTTGAATAAAAATATGATAGACAAAATAGAATCTTTATTGATTGTCCCTTTATATTACAAGTACAAGAGTTGTGTTTTTTCGGGTTAATGGTGGAGTGTGGAGTTTCAGTAAGCGATAGAGATGGTGGTGGCGAACTCGTATGTGTCGATAAGTAGGATTGAACGTAGGGTTTTAGGAGGTGAATTTTTTATCCCTTTTCTAGCCTGCATCATGTTGTTTATATAGGTCCCGTTGCTTGCCATGCACTCCTATAATTTCGTTCTAGGGTTTGGCGATTGCAGGACTTTCTGTTTTCATAGGAGACAATTTCGTAGGAGCTTTAATCGTTTGAATTAAGTATTTCCTTCCTTGGAGGAGACAATCTCGTAAAGTTGACCCTTTGTTCAATTGGAACTCTCAGTTGGCGAGAAAAAATCTACATCTTCTGCTTGACTGAACGACGGCATTTCATCCCCTTTGTTTGGAGCTTTAAAACCTGTTTGCGGGGTATGCAAGTCTTCCACTCTATATAAAACCATTCGCTTGATATCTTACTGTATAATGATCTGACTCTATAAGGTTTAATGTGTTCCTGAGTATCCCGCTGTCGCTTGAGGACCTGGATACCCACTTAGGCTGCAGCGGGATGCCCAGCCGATGGAATAACGAGATATCGGGATGATGTAGTAGCGAGGTGCTTGGTGGAACTCCGTATCGGGATACTGAGTGGAACTTCATGTCGGGATACTGCGTGCTGAACTGTGAATCGGGGTGCTTGGTAGAGCTTCGTATCAGGATACTGCGGAGTGGAACTTCATGTTGGGATACTGCGAGTCCATGAGAGGCTAGGGAATTGCTGGGCTGGATCCCTCTGGAGTTGGTATGTACTCGGATCAATCGGGATTCCTCCCTTCTCGGGGTAGCCAGATGGTATCTGGATTCCCATGTCCTCCCTATATCGAGGTGGAAAATTCTTCTTTGGTCCTCCGCCAATTTTGGTGGTTAACAGAAGTCCCCTCTGACTTGGACACTGATACCTTGTCGAGGTCGGAGTCAGGATTCGGATTATGCTTGAAGGATTTTCTGCCTTGTCTATCTACTTATCCCTTGTCTAACTAATTTCCATTGTAGAAGAGGAAATCTTTCTTGGACACGTTGGTATTAATTGCACAATCTACGTGTCAGTCAGTGATTGGTTCTACATTTTCAAAAAGAGCTGTTTTGGCACGATTAATACGAAACCGTCTCCAACATGTCCTTTAAGCATGTTGCCGGTCATTAATTCCGGTTTCCTTGTTTGTAACCGCTTGCCTTCTTCTATAAGTAGACCGACTCTGTTAGTGACTTCTCCATCACATTCAAATTTCAAGATTATAGCAAAGGAAGCCCTAGCTACTACTTCCTTCCTCTTACCAGTAACCTCTTAAGTTTCTCCTACCTTCTTTTTCTTCTTCCTCAATGGCATCTCCTTCGAAGCTTCCTATCACTTCACAAGAAGTCCCCGTCGACCAAACTCACCCTGTTGCGACTTCTACGCATCCCGACCCCGCATCTCTACATCCTTCAGACAGTATTGATGCCTTGTTTAATATGGAGAAGGCCGATTCGGTAGAGGATTCTTTGACATCGAAGAGGAGGAAACGAGGTCATGATGAAGATAGAGCGGTCGGTGTTGACACCCCTAGGCAGCGTCATTGTTCTATAAGAAACCCACGAATCGGGTCGGGTTTCAACAACAAACCAGAAGACTCGGTTTAGATTGTCGATAAGGTAGAGGTTGCAAACGTTGGTGGCGATGTGAGGGGTGGCAGTCCTTATGTTACCTTAGTCGAAGTCCAAACTAGCTCTTTCGCTTCCTTCCATGATGGTCGGATAGTGCCTGATTCCGTGTGTACTTTAGACACACTCACCAACCTGAGGGAGGAGTACAAGATTCCAGACTACATTACTCTGTCCCTTCCTCATCAGGGTTATGATGTGTATACCCCGCCTCAGGATCGCCTGCTGATTCATAAGGTGGCCTTCGAGTGCGGAGTCCGGCTGCCTCTACATCCCACTCTTCGCCGGGCTCTTGTCGCGCCAGAGCTAGCTCCCTCCAGATCTCACCGGGCTTTTAGAAGCATTTGATGGGGTTTCTGGTGCTCTGGCGGGAGCATGTGAGATGGATAACATAGACAGGGAGCCGGGGTTGGATGAGCTTCGCTTCCTCTTCAATATAGCAAACATGGTGCCTCGGGGTCAATTCTACCTGAAGGCATCCAACGACATGAAGTTCGTCATTCTAGGGGCGAATGTGAAGTATGTCGTGCCCTGGAAGGAGGAGTGGCTTGTGGTCGAAGGTGAATGGGGGGGTACCGCCTTCATCGGAGGATATGAATACCCGGTCCCAACCTAGTTTACGGCGAGGGATAAATGGGCAAAGGGGGTGCTCTCACTGGAATCCCAGGATATTCTTGGGAGGATTATGAAGAGAGGGTACACAAACATGAAGTACCCCACTCTGGACCCCTTCGAAGGAGACCGGTTAGAGAGGTACCTGAAGATCTCCCTCGCATTTCCGGGTAAGTAATTTCATCGATCTCTATTGTTTATGTGCACACATATTTTCCACCTTTTTTTCTCACTGTATTTTCTTTCTTTTGGTAGTATCTGCTGCCCTGACGGTGATAAGGTCTCCATCCTCCTCTGGGACGGGGAATATGATCCTACCCACTTCTACTTCTCTTGTTCCTTCCCCTTCTTCTACTGCCAAAATTGTGCCGGAGTCTGCACAAGCTGGAGCTGATCTCAATCTTCCTCATGCTCCATTGAAGTCATCAGCCAGTTTTGCAACACCCCTTCCTACTTTAGCGGGGTCATCTGCCAAAACTCTTGCTTGTCTTCCCACTTCACCCTCAGCACGCCCGTTGATTAAGGCCATGCTAGCTAGGGCAGCTAAGGCTCGGGGTTTTGGAAGACAAGCTCTAAAGAAGGGTCGTACTGTGGCTTCGCCCACTGTGAAGATTTCCCCTATCTCTCATCCTCCAACAGCACCCTTCCAAGGCCACGTTGAGAATACAGATAAGGAGGAAACTGCCCCTACTCCTGCTCCACCTGCTGACATCCCTTCGGTATCGGGGTCGGGGGTTGCCACCCAAGATGATGTGGTATCCCGGTTCATTGCCTTCTGTCCCTAGGGAAGCTTGACGAACATGGCAAAGCTTCCTATTGAGATCATGGTTGCTAAAGGAGCATCTGTCTTAGCTGAGGTAGAGTTCCATTCTTTATTTTATTATTCTATTTCTTCCTTTTGGCAGATGTTGACTCCTTCTTCTTTTTACAGGGTTTCAAATTTGCTCAGGCAATAGAGAGGCAATTGCTGACCCTAAAGGAAGCCTACATCGGACTCCAGGCCAAATTAGAGGATGCCCAGCAGGAGCTGGTTCAGGCCCAGCAGAATGTGGTCCCCATGGTCTTGGCTGCTGCACAAGCTGAAGAAGACAGGTAGGCCACCTTGGTGGAAGCCAGACGCTACGAGCGTTGCTTGGACATTGAAACCATCAGGTCTTTGCATCGTCGAGAGGAGAGGGAGCGCTTGAAAGTAGAGAAGAAGCTATTGCAAGATAAGAACCAACTTCTGCGGGAAACAATAAGAAACCTGGAAGCCCAAAAGGGTCCTTCATTCGAAGATGGCTACTTCACAGCTTCCTACGAGGTGGTCACAGCCTTGCCTCCTCCCTTCGACCTTCAAGCAGCTTTGAACTGGGACCTGGATCAGATAATGACAAATGCTGCTCAGCTAGCAGACGAGAACTAGGAAGAAGGGGTTCCTTCACAGGACGCTGCTCATCCGGATCAAGAGGCTAGTATTCCTGTTGGGACTCAACCTGAAGACACTGAGAAGGCGACCCAGGATCTTCCTTATGTTCAAGAGGAACAAGTGCATGACCCTCTACCTCCTTCAGAGGTCATCTTGGTAGAGGAAGGAGATGGTCCAGTTGAATCCGGAGTCCCAATAGTTGAAGGGACCTAAAATGAATCTGCAGCTGCGGATGAAGATGATCCGGCCAGGCCTCAGATTCGGGCAATTGAGGGGATCTAGATAGGTATTGTAGTGGCAATCACAGGGGTGGAAGCAGCCGGCCAAGGAGAGCACCCGAAAGAGGAGAAGGAAGCATGATTTGGCATTTTTATAGTATTATTTTTTTTTGCACCGAAATGGGAGCTGGGCACCCTGTTTAATTAATATAACAGTTTCATTTTGCTGATTCATTTTGTGTCTTGCTCACTCATCTTTGAAAGAATTTTAAAACATACACACTTATGAATAGTTGGACCCAAATTGGATGCCTAAGCCTTGACGAGGTAGACCAGGATATTTGATAGCTAGACGTCGCTCATCCTTGTATCTTGTAATTTAAAGTACCTGCAGGATCTATCAAGTGGCTACGTTTCCTTCCTCAATCGGGACATATGAATATGTAATGATATAAGGTTCTGGGTATCCTGATAAGGTATCCCGATCCTTCTGATACTCTAACTTGACAAGTAACTTGGGCCATTTTAGCACTAACCTTTTGGAGAAATGGAGAAGTAAGGAATCAGGTACCTTGGCAAGGTATCCCGATCCTTGATGATAATCTATCCTGGTAGGTGACTTAGACCACTTTAGCACCAGCTTTTTGGAGAAACGGAGAAGTAAGGAATCAGGTACCCTAGCAAGGTATCCCGATCCTTGTTGATAATCTGTCCTGGTAGGCAACTTAGACCACTTTAGCACCAGCTTTTTAGAGAAATGGAGAGGTAAGGAATCAGGTACCCTGGCAAGGTATCCCGATCCTTGATGATAATCTGTCCTGGTAGGCAACTTAGGCCATTTTAGCACCAACCTTTTGGAGAAATGGAGAAGTAAGGAATCAGATACCCCGGCAAGGTATCCCGATCCTTTTGATAATCTGTCCTGGTAGGCAACTTAGGCAACTTTAGCACCAGCCTTCCTGATGGAGGGTATTCCCCGGCCAAGGCAGCTGGAGCACCATAAGGCTATTTCCTGGTCTTGAGGACACGGCGGGCAACTAAGGCCACGAGTCCTTGTCTTTAGTCTGGTTCATCAGATCCTTCTCGGAGGAAGGTATACCTAGACCAAGGCAGCATGAGTGCTATAAGGCTATTTCCTGATCTTGAGGATGCAGCGGGCAACTAAGGCCACGAGTCCGGGTCCTTAGTCTGATAACCCAGAATCTTCTTGGAGGAAGGTATACCCCGACCAAGACAGTAGGAGCGCCATAAGGCTATTTCCTGGTCTTGAGGCATTTCAGTAATGGCGAAAAACTCGTAGAATGAACATTGGAGAATCATGTAGGAGACATTGTAGAACGAACGTAGGAGAATCAAGTAGGAGACATTGCAGAATGAGCACAGGAGAATCACGTAAGAAAGAAAACTAATTTTATTGAATTTCCTAAGCAGTACAATATGAATTCGGGGTGTGTATACCAGCTGATATAAGTTAAATTTCTAAGAGTAGAACTTCCTGAGATGATCGGCGTTCCATGTATGATCCATTGGGTATCCCTCCATATCCTCCAGCTTGTAGGCGCTACCCCGGAGCATTGCTTTAATCAGGTAGGGGCCTTCCCAGTTAGGAGCTAGCACCCCGTCGGACCTTCTTCGTGTGTTTTGAGTTACTTTCCTGAGAACCAAATCTCTTTCTTTGAAATTTCGGATTCTTACCCTCTTATTGAAGTGTCGGGCTATCTTACTTTGGTATACTGCCACTTTTTCGACGGTTCTGCCTTGCTTTTCCTCAAGTAGATCCAGACTGGCTCTTAATTTAGCCTCATTATCTTCTGATTCTTAATTTTTGACCCGAAAAGATATAAGTTTATGCTCGATAGGCAAGATCGCCTCAGTCCCGAATACCAATGAATAAGGGGTCTCCCCCGTTGCAGTCCTCATGGTTGTTCTGTAAGCTCACAGCACATTGGGTAATTCTTTAACCCACAATCCTTTGTTTTGTTGGAGCTTTTTCTTTAAGAGCTTCTTGATAGTTTTGTTGGTAGCTTCAACCAACCCATTGGTTTGAGGATGAGCCATTGATGCAAAGCGGACATTAATGTTTCGGCCTTCACATAATTCCTTGAAGTTGGCGTTGTCAAACTGCTTTCCCAGATCAGTTATCATAGCCATCGGCAAACAAACGGCAAACAATGTTCACCTTGACAAAGCTGGTGGTCTTTCTTTAGTTATCCAGGTAAGGGCCTTAGCTTCTACCTATCGAGTAAAGTAATCTATTGTCACCACTGCATGTTTGGCCTGGCCAGGTGCAGTAGGGAGTGGCTCGATTAGGTCTAGTCCCCAGATTGCAAAGGGGTAGGGCGTACTGATTGAGGAGAGTCTTTCTGGAGGGAGATGATAGAGGTTTACTGTCTTCTGACAAGCCTCGTAGGATCGTGCAAACTGCTTTGCATCCTAGTGTATAGTCGGCCAGAAGTACCCCATTCTAATTATCTGGTAGGCTAGTGTTTCGCCTGATGCATGGTTACCATAGTCCCCTGAGTGCACCTTATCGAGTGCCCAGCGTGCATCGTTTGGGTGAAGACATTTGAGTAGAGGGAGAGATTTTCCTTTACGGTAGAGGTATCCATCTACCAGGCAGTACCGGGTAGCAATTCTCTTAAGTCGGCGGGCTTGATCCGGATCTACAGGGAGAATGTCACTTTGGAGGTAATCCGCTATTGGATCCGTCCATCATAGGGGTGTTAGGATTATGCTTAATAGCAAGAGTATAATATTATACTTGACAATCTTTTCATATTAATAAAGTGATTTATGTTTTTAACAAAATCTTATAGCATTTATTATTATAATTGTTAAAGTAAATAATCATAAGGTCAAAAGACTATAAGAAAAGAAGAATTGTTCGTACATCTGGATATGTATGAGGTAGACACAATTCTTTAGTTAGTCTTGAATAATGTTCACAACTTAAGTGAAAGGTTGGGCACCTTTATCTTGTTAAAGTTGTAGAATTCTTTTACTAGCATTTGAGTGGGATCAAATGTGTTGTGATGAGTCTAAAATCATCGAAGGGTCTTCGAGTAAAAGAATCTAGTGCACTGGGTGCATTGAACTGGATCACAATGAAATACTTTTTCGAGAACCATCTATAGATAAAAGTCTTTTCATTATCAGGACAATCAGAGAGTCTATCTTAATCCTCAGATAAATGATGGACTTATGGTTACAAGTGTTATCATTTGAGCTATCAATGAGTACGATTATATAGCATAGTCTATCCTCGATAGTTTGGTGGTATTCATTTGCTAATAAATAAAGGACTTCATTTATAGATATGGACATCGTGGCTCCATTTATTAAATGTGAGTAGAATATCATCATATGGATGCTTTGTGGTTTTGGATATTAAATCTTAATGTTGAGTTTTTAATAGTGTCTATTGAAAGATGACTTCTGGACAAGTCATAATATATATCCAAGTTCAAAGTGTGGTCATATGAGTAAATATGGTAACTTGGAGAGCTATAGGCAGTCTATGAGCTCTTGGCTGTTAGGATTATGCTCAATAGCAAGAGTGTAATGTTGTACTTGACAATCTTTTCATATTAATAAAGTGATTTCTGTTTGTTAACAAAATCTTATAGCATTTATTATTATAATTGTCAAAGTAAATAATCATAAGGTCAAAAGACTATGAGAAAAGAAGAATTGTTCGTACATCTGGATATGTATGAGGTAGACACAATTCTTTAGTTAGTCTTGAATATCGTTCACAACTTAAGTTCAAGGTTGGGCACCTTTATCTTGATAAAGTTGTAGAATTCTTTTACTAGCATTTGAGTGGGATCAAATGTGTTGTGATGAGTCTAAAATCATTGAAGGATTTTCGAGTAAAAGAATCTAGTGCATTGGGTGCATTGAACTAGATCACAATGAAATACTTTTTTCTAGAACCGTCAATAGATAAAAGTCTTTTCATTATCAGGACAATCGGAGAGTCTATCTTAATCCTGAGATAAATGATGGACTTATGGTTGCAAGTGTTATCATTTGAGCTATCAATGAGTACGATTATATAGCATAGTCCATCCTCGATAGTTTGGTGGTATTCATTTGTTAATCGATAGAAGACTTCATTTATAGATATGGACATCGTGTCTCCATTTATTAAATATGAGTAAAATATCATCATATGGATGCTTTGTGATTTTGGATATTAAATCTTAACGTTGAGTTTTCAATAGTGTCTATTGAAATATGACTTCTAGACAAGTCATAATATATATCCAAGTTCAAAGTGTGGTCACATGAGTAAATATGGTAACTTGAAGAGCTATAGACAGTCTATGAGCTCTTGGCGATTACTGATATTCTTCAATGAACTAAAATTAATAGATTGAACCTAAGTGAATCATTTGTTGATTGTGATTGGGTTATATCTATTGGAGCTTAAATTTAGATAGGCCCGCCAAGATCCCCAATCCGCACGGACTTGCATGAATCACTTGATATATTCTACCGGACTATTTGTGGGTCCATTTAGAATTGTATTTAATATATTAAGAATATAATTTATACATTATTTATTTAATGGGCTGTTTAATTATATTAATATATTAATGAAAGACATGTGGACTTGTTTCTTTTAGTAAGAATGAGTCTAGTTCACATGTGGGCTTTTTATTAAAGTCCAAATGGATTAAATAAAATAAGAAAACAATATGTAGGCCCAAGTGCTAGTCATGGGCGGCAATGGCTAATTTTTAGCCCATAATATTGTTTTATTTTATTATTTAATTAAATAAAAATTAATTAATATGTTAATTAATTATTTAATTAAAAATCAAATCTTTTTCTGATTATGAAATATGTTTCCTAGTAGTATACTACTATTAGTATTATACTAAATATAAAAGACTTTATTTGTTTAGTCAAATTAGGAAGTCTTTTATATAGTCACAAACGCATTAAAGAGTTTGATTAGGGTTTGAATATTATATACATGACAAGTTGAATTCAAATTGCTATAAAAAATATATAATACATATGGCAACTTAATTATTGCCGAGATATATAATATAATATATATAAAAGCAGAATTCAAGTCAAAGAATATATATATTATGATGGTAGTGCGCAATATATATATATACAAATATTTTATATAAAATGCATGCAGTGTTTTAAACAAATGCAAATACATATAATGCATGCAGTGTTTTAAACAAATTCAAAAACATATATATTTAGGCGGTGCAGGCATATAGACCATATATTTGGCTTTTTGTTTTTTGCGGCAAGTATATAGACATATATATAAATTCTTCATATTTTTTGATAAAACCCTAGTTTTTGCAATTGAGAGCTTTTTCTTTTGCTAGAGAAAAATAAGATCCAACTCTAAGACTAGTGAGTGATTCGGCCTAGAGGTTTGTGAGAGAAGAATTGTTCTTTTTTCGATTGTGTACTAGTGATCTAAATATCAAGAGATTTTGTACACACTTTCGAATTAGGTTCACGCGAATTTCAATCTTACGATTGTGAATTCAAAAGTGACCGGAACGTTCTTAGCAACCTATTGGAATTTTTGTGACTAACAGAAACCAGAAAAGTTTTGTTGTCCATTCTCAGGTATACAATTCAAAGAGAAGGGAGACCACGCTCCTAGGTGATTCACGTTCGTGATCGGATTGGAAGATCTTGCGGATTACCATCGACTCATAGTCAATCGGATCACACGACAAAGGTACGACATCTTTTGGTATATATTGCTTAATTAATTAAAGGGTTAAGGTTCAATATGAGAAAATATTTAAAATATACTAAACTCTTTTTAGTCTCGCTTCCGCTGCGTGCACGTATTTTTTCCCTACAGTCCTGCATTGGCCAAACCCTAAACCGAAATTATAGGAGTGCATGGCAAGCAACAGGACCTATATATACAATAGCTTATTCACCGAAAAAGGGAGGGACCCGAGGAAATTAGACCGAAAAATCATCTCCAAAAACCCTACGACCAAATTCTACTTATCGACATGTGCGAGTACTCCATCACCATCATTCATTAAATCTTCATACCTTACTGTAAACCTTGAAAAACATAGTTCTTATATTTGTAATGCAAAGTGGCGATCAATAAAAAGCTAATTCCCATCTATTTTCTTGTGTTCCATATCGTATTAGCATTGTCAAGGATATAATCGGTATCGAACCACTTGACACCCCTCCGACCATGATCAATCTTGATCTTGGTCCCCCTTTAAGTCGTTATTTGGAATTTCATCCCGTTAACGATTTTTCGATAACAGCACCGTTTAACTTATAGGTGACGTGGTCGTTGCTGTGTTGCCTGGAATATACAAAATGCACCCCTTATCTCTAGTAAATCACACTAACTTCAATCTTTCTTAAATTGTTACATTTTTGCCCCTATTTCACCAAAATT
Source organism: Acer campestre (assembly GCA_954870605.1). Lineage (NCBI taxonomy): Eukaryota > Viridiplantae > Streptophyta > Magnoliopsida > Sapindales > Sapindaceae > Acer > Acer campestre. Next base: position 33,339,931 of record OX940799.1, read on the forward strand.
ACTCCAATGCCCCTGAACTCTATAAATTCCTAAAAACACTTAATTTACACCATTAAATCACGAGATAATGCCCGAGAATCAAGCAAAAGGAGAAGGATATGAGGGCCAAAATCATACCGATTTTGGTTTGATCACACGGCCAGAGTCCCTCTCTACCCACGTGTGCCACACGTGGACAACACGTGGCTGGTGATGTGGCTCTTTTTGATTGGTCACCGAATCCCTCTTTTCTCCATCTCTTTTCCCTCCATTTATATTCGAAAATTCTGCAGAATTCTTCACAACTTTTGATTTCTTCTTTTGATCATATCTCTCTCATTTCAACTCCGAATCAAGTGATTCAAAAGCCAAAAACGTTTGTTTTGAAGAGAGGAACAAGTTCCAAGCATTTTTAGAGTCAAAAGATGTCCAAGTTTAACACAGTCATCTAATTTCAGTTCGTGGTTCATCTTTGTGTATGGTAATCATCTTCTCTACATTTTTCTTATGATCAACTTCATGGATCTACTTTATTGATCGATGAAAATTGTTTAGAATGTCTTTGATTCCATTTTTATACTTTTTTGATTGATTTTCGATTTTATCCTTTGTGATTTCATATGAACATCTTTTTGATAAACTTGAAGAAAATTGAAAAGAAAGAAAGTGTGCACACTACAACAAAAACTACATTCCTTGACAGTTTTTTCTTGACTGTTTTGAAAAACTGTCAAGAAAAACAAATTCTTGACAGTTTTTAACTGTCAAGAAAAACCATTTTTCTTAACAGTTTTCCATTCTTGATAGTTTTTAACTGTCAAGTAAGAAAATTTTTATATATTAAATAATATATTATATTATTATACATAATATATATAATATATATTATATATTGTATATATTATTGTTAACCACCAAAATTGGCGGAGGACCAAAGAATAATTTTCCACCTCTATATAAGGAAGACATAGGGATCCAGACAGTATCTAGCTAACCCGTAAGAAGCGTGGTCCCAACTGATCCAGAAGGAGAAGGATCCCGATTGATTCGAATACATCCCCCTCCAACGGGATCAAGCCCAGCCATTCCCCAGCTTTTCAAGGACCCCGCCAGTATCCTGATTCACAAGCATTGCCCTGAGCCGGGCTACTCGCAAATTTCTCCAGCGGGGTCCAACCCAGTCATTCCCTAACTTCCTACAGACCCCGCAGCACCCCGACACGAAGTTCCACCAAGCAATCCAATACTATACCATCTAGATATAGGGAAAATTACCGTAGTACACGCAGCGGAAGCAAGACTAAAAATAGATTTAGTAACTTTAAAAAATTTTCCTTTTTATGAACCTTAACCCTTTAATTAATTAAACATATATATAATCAACAAAAGAAGAATACCTTTTGTCGCGTGATCCGATTGACTTACGTCGATGGTAATCCGCAAGATCTTCAATCCTAGCACGAACGTGAATCACCTAGGAGCGTGGTCTCCCTTTTTTTTTTGAATTGCAAACCTGAGAATGGACAAACAAACTTTCCTTTTCTTTTTGTTAGTCACAAAACAATCAAAAGAAGACTAAGATTATTCCGGTCACTTTTGAGTTCTCAATCCAATGATCGAAACTCGCGTGAACTTAAATCGATGTTGTACACACAAGCTTATTGATGAACAAGCAATTAGTGTACCATCAAAGAATAATCTATTCACTCTTTTTTGTTTTAGTAGAGAAAAAAAAAACTTTTCTATGAATTGAGAAGAAGAAGAAGAAGATTGAATCAAGCACCACACACTCTCTTTTTCACATAGGTGGCCGAATTCTATAAGTCCACATATATATGTGGCCAAATTTTCTTCCTCTTTTCCTTTTAGGGTGGCCGAAAATCTTCCTACAAAATGGACTAGGGTTGCCGCAAATCACAAGCCAAAAAAGGAGTTTGTGTTGCACTCTAATTCACATCTAGTTTAAGACATCAAACCCTAATCCAACTCATAGATGTTTTATTCTTTTATTTGACTAAATAAAAAAGACTTCTTATTTGATTAAATAAATAAAATTAATTATTTATTTTCTTATCAAACAAGTCTTTTAATTTTAGTATACTACTACCAACAGTATAACTTTAGGAATCATATTTCCTAATCAGAAAATATTTGTTTCTTAATTAAACAATTAATTAATAAATCAATTAATTCTTATTTAATGAAAACAATGAAACAAAATAATATATTAGGTTAAATAAACACCTTGCCGCCCCATTCATACAAATTGGGCCATATATTATTTTCTTATTTCATTTAATCCATTGGACTTTAAATAAAAAGTCCACATGTGAACCGGACCCATTCTTACTAAAAGAAACAAGCCCACATGCCTTTCATTAATATATTAATATAATTGAGCAGCCCATTAAATAAATAATGTGCAAATTATATTCTTAATATATTAAATGCAATTCTAAATGAACCCATAAATTGGTCCAGTAGAATATATCAAGTGATCCATACAAGTTCGTGTGGATTGGGGATCTTGGCGGGCTATCTAAATTTAAGCTTCAATAGACATAACCTAATCACAATCAATAAATGATTCACTTAGGTCCGATCCATTAATTTTAACTCATTCCACTAAAGAGCTAAAATTGAACTCTTAAATAAAGACAGAAAAGGAAGATGTTCCTCATTCATACCCTAGACAATCATGTTGGAGATAGTGTATCCTCGTGATTAATATCAGTAATCGTCAAGAGTTCATAGACCACCTATAACTCTCCAAGTTACCATATTTACTCATATGACCACGTTTTGAACTTGGATATTTTGACTTGTCCAGAAGCCATGTTTTCAATAGACACTATCGAAAACTCAACGTTGAGATTTAATATCCAATTACCTCAAAACATCCATATGATGATATTATACTCTCATTTAATAAATGGAGCCACGATGTCCATATCTATAAATGAAGTCCTCTATCGATTAACAAATGAATATCATCAAACTATCGAGGATAGACTATGCGATATAATCGTACTCATTGATAATTCAAATGATATCACTTGCAACCATAAGTCCATCATTTATCTCAGGATTAAGATAGACTCTCCGATTGTCCTGATAATGAAAAGACTTTTATCTACTAACGGTTATAGATAAAGTATTTCATTGTGATCCAGTTCAATGCACCCAGTGCACTAGATTCTTTTGCTCGAAGACACTCCGATGATTTTAGACTCATCATATCTCATTTGATCCCACTCAAATGCTAGCAAAAGAATTCTACAAGTTTAACAAGATAAAGGTGCCCAACCTTTAACTTAAGTCGTGAACAATATTCAAGACTAACTAAAGAATTGTGTCTACCTCATACATATCCAGATGTACGAACAATTCTTCTTTTCTCATAGTCTTTAGACCTTATGATTATTTACTTTGACAATTATAATATTAAACTATAAATGCTATAAGATTTGTTTAAACCAGAAATCACTTTATTAATATAAAAAAGATTGTTAATTACAATATTACACTCTTGCTATTGAGCATAATCCTAACACTAGACACCCCTCTACTTTATCAGTCAGAAACCCCGCTACTGACCCGGTTGGTGTCTTGATCCTCAAGTAGTGGCAGGATAATTAGTAGTCCACACCTCCTGGTATAATCAGCCCGCTAAGTAGGAAAATACCAAACTAGAGTTAAAAGCTCCATGAAGATTTATTGAAAAGCCACCGTCTAGACAAAATAGAGGAGATGTACTCCTTCCCGCCAACTAGAGTTATATTTTAAACAGGTCAACTCAGTTAGAATCCTCTTAGGAGGGAAAGATTTGCTTACAAGATTGGCTCCTCCTAGGAAGGAAAGACTAGATTCTGCACGTAAAAGCTCCGAGATTATCTCCTAAAAGGAAGGGGGCCCTACAATTGTCAAACCCTAGACCGAAACTATAAGAGTGCATGACAAGTAACGGGACCTATATATATAACAAGTTTTTACACCAGAAGGGGATCGAAAAATCATCTCCAGAAACCCTACATTCAGTTCTACTTATCGACACATACGAATTCGCCACCACCATATCCATTACTCACCAAATCTCCATACTTTAATGTTAATCCTGAAAAACATAGTTCATGTACGAACTACTTGATACCCCTCCGACCAGGGTCAATCTTGATCTTGGTCCCTTTAAAGTCGTTATTTGGAATTTCACTCCAGTGACGATTTTCCGGTAACACTTTTAGCGCCGTCTATTGATCGGTCATTTATAGTATATGTTTTTTATCCCCATTCCTCCAATCAATTGCTTGTTTCTCGAGTCTTTTAGGGGTTTAATGGGTGTGTTTGAGTGTTTTCAGGTTATTGGATCAGATTGATATATTTGAAGAATTTCATAGAAAAAGTGCTATTTTAGAGAAGTTAATGGTCCTTTTTGCAATTGAGCAAAAACGCTCTCCAACCGCTGCTATTTTCATAAAGAGGCGTGGCAGCGATTAAATTGGCAGAGGAGACCACTGCCTCACTGCTGCTAAAGAGGCAGCGTTCCCAAAAGTTGAGAAACCGCTGCCACACCGCTGCCAAAGAGGCAGCGGTTTGGCTAGTTCCGTGTTTTATTAGGGCTTTCACCAATGTAACCCGAAAGGATATAAATAGAGGAGTATTTTATTCAGAAAAGGGGGTTCGTCTCTCACAATTAGACAACCATTCTTCATAGTCAAAATCACTCAACAAACTTTCATCCACCTTGCATATAGAAGATTCGAAGACGAAGGAGAAGATTTCAACATCAGAGATTGGAAGAGTGTTAACTATTTCCATCGATTCCATCAATTACTTCTCTCTTCTATTTATTTCAACTATGTGTAACTAAATCCATACTAGAGATTCAATGTGAACCTCTATGAATACTCTTTGTTAGAATTGACTATATATTCTTAATTCAAGTTTCGATTAATTCAATTTATGATTATTTATTCTTGTTGGTGCATGGTTTATGCTAGGCTTGAATTTAGGGTTTGATATTTTAAGAGTTGAGATGCGAGTGGGTTTCACCATTCTCAGCCAATATTCAATTGAATGAATGGAATTTATTGTAGCAGGATATTGCATGTAAATTCGGTTCTCTTGTTCTTGTGCTTAATGGATTCTCAATCATAGTTTATACGCAGGTTTTGAGGTAGGCTGTGGTTGAGAATACTTGATTTTGTAATTTATGGGTTTTTGGTTATAGTTTATACGCAAGTTTTGAGGTAGACTGTAATTGAGAACGCTTGGTTTGTGGTTGATGGATTCTCAATCATAGTTTATACGCAGATTTTGAGGTAGACTGTAGTACAGAATACTTGACTCATCCCAGGACCACTTAGTACTGATTATATATAATTTAAGAACGAACCCTTAACTTGATTAACATTCTTTGTAAGAGTCAATTCGAAGCATTGAGTAAACGTAGTTGGGGAGCATTGATGACCTAGATCTCTCACATCTTGATCACATTCTCATATTCTTGTTAATTGTTTTCTTAGTTTAATCTAGTTTTAATCTCAAATCAATCAATCAATCTCAAATCTTTTGGTTACTGTTACTTGCTTAGCTTTAATTAGAATTAGTTTTAGTCGATAAATCACTTTTCCTCGTGGGAACGATCCCTAATTGTTGTTGTTCTTATCTCACGATTCATGCACTTGCGAGTTAGGTTTTTATAACACGATTTTATCCATCAAGTTTTTGGCGCCGTTGCCGGGGAACTTAGTTGAATTTATTGATTATTTCTAGTTTTAATTTTAGTTAATAGATTTATTTTAGTTCAGGTAGTCAAGTCATTAATTTTTAGCTTTTTAGATTTTTCTTTCTTTTTATTTATTCTTTCTTTTTTTCTTTTTCAGAGTTTACTAGTGATTTTTTTGTCTCATTGTAGGTGTTGACAATAAATGCAAGGTAGAAGATCTCAACAGAGAGAATTATTACCTTTGAACGATAACATTGATCGTGTCAGAAATTTAGCAATGGAAGACGAGTAGAATCAGAATCAAGAAAGGGTGCACCAGGGTCCTAACCTTGTTCCTAATCCAGTATATGAGCCAGAACCCATCAGATCTATGAAGGATTACAGTAGGCCAGTTGTGAGCAATCATTCTTTGTGCATTGTGCTAGAACCTACATCAAGGAATTATGAGCTGAAAAGTAGCCATTATAGTCAGCTGCCTAGTTTCCATGGCTTACAGATGAAGATGTACTCTTGTTCTTCAGAGAGTTTCACGCAGCAATACAGTCCTTACCTAACTATAGGATTACTGAAAATCAGCTGTGCATGAGATGCATTCCGCATGCATTGAAAGGAGAGGCGAAGACTTGGCTGTTAACATTGCCTCCAGCATCTTTGAGAACATGGGATGAAGTGAGAGATAAGCTTAATGTTCAATATTATGCACCTCAGAAAACCAGTGAAATCCGAGCCAAAATTTCAAGCTTCATTCAACAAGATAATGAGACTTTCTATGAGGCATGAGAGCGTTTCAAGAAATATACCAGAGACTGTCATCAGCATGGGTTTCTTACAAATCAGCTGTGTCAGTGGTGAAATTCCCTTTAAAGCAATAGTGTTTTATACCTAGAGGGGGGTGAATAAGTATAGTCCCAAATTCTTTCAATATTCAAAAATGTGAAATATAAGAATGAAACGAATACTTGAAATGATATAGCAATTGTATAGAAAGAATCAATACATGTGAATCAACAATATACAAGAGAATCAATACAAGTGAATATATGGAAGATAAAGAAATATAAAGCGAAAATGAGACACGATATTTTTACGTGATAAAACCTCAAAGAGGAAACATCCACGGGTTGAATCCACAACCACCGACAAAGCAAATCCACTATACGAAAAGGACTTACACACTCAAAGCTATCAACACTATGATATCCACTCCAAGCTATCAAGACCTAATCAACCCTCGGGCTAGTGATTCACAAAGCCTACTCTCTATCCAAGATGTGTCCTAGACCTCTAGAGAGCAACTCCCTATCCAAGGCTCTCAAGCCTCTAGGAAGATTTCCTCCCTTAGCAATCTAGATCACTAGGATCCTAGTCAAGCTACCCAAGCTCAACCATCCGGAGTACGCAACTCCTTGCTGACTTTTGCTTAGTTATCCGAATCCCCTTGATCCTAACTAAGGCTTCTTGCTTGGCAATCCGGAAACCTTTCCTAGCCAAGTCTTCTTGCTCAAATCAAAGGCTTCACTCACCTTGACAAGAGACTTCAACCTTTCACAAGGCAATGATCTAAGTGAAGTGCACACAAGCAATATGATGCAATCACAAACAAATAAAGCAAGTAGATCAAACACACTCTATGAACATGCAACTAGAGAATCTAGAATAAAGCTATCACAACTCAATCATAAAATATATCTAGAAACCTTAGCATGTGAATTACAATCATTCATGTTACTTTTCATCAATCAAATAAGAAGATTAAAGAGATGATCAATAATGAAAGTAAGAAGAAGATGAATCACTTACAAACAAATAAAGCTAGACAATCAATCAAGCTCTATGAACATGCTTACATACATTCTAGGATATGCTTTCAACAATCAATCACAAAAATACCTAGAAATCAAAGCATGTATATCAATAAGAACAAGGTATGAATATTCAATATATCACACTAAAAACCTAGTTCTTAGATCATAAAATTAAACCTAGAAAATGTCATAAAGCACATGACATATATCATTTCTATAATCAATTTCAAGATTAATCAAGTTTAGCAAATATATGTTCAAGTGAAATCACAAAACTAAAACTCAATTACCAAATGATCAACCACCCCTAAAATATGTTCTAACATCATTCTAAACACAAATCATTTATCAAATCGAAAGATTAAAGTGTAGATCAAAAGATGAAGTGAGAAGAAGAAGTTTAACATACAACAATGAAACTTGGACTGAAGAACAGCTTGCTGTGAACAATCACGAATTCAAATGACTCTAAAAATGCTTGGGGTTTGTAGCTCTCTTCAAGACCAACAATTTTGGTTTTTAGATCACTCAATTTCGAGTTTGTATGAGAAAGTTATGATCAAAATAAGAAAACATAAATCAAGAACATTTCTGCAGAATTTCTCAATTTGATGTTATTCAAGTTATTGGAAATGGAGGGAAGAGAAGGCATTTAAAGGAAGGAGAAGAGGGGCATTTTTGTCCAAAAAAAACAAGCCAAACCAGCCTTGTCCCCGTGTGGGCCGCATGTGCCACACGGGACCAGAGGGCATGTTGGGCCGTGTGGCACACGGCCTCCACACGTGGTGGCCATGCCATGGCCTTTGGCCATGGTGCTACTCCCGCACACCTCTCACGTTCTTCAGCCGTATTCGGGCATCCGAACTCCGATTTCGAATCTTTTTTCGGATTACGAATCGTGACTCCCTCAAACACAACGATGACTATGAAACTTTGACAAATGGTTGAGAATTTATCTCGGAAAATGACGACGAACACAACTCAACGAATGAGAACGAAAAGTAGCGTAGCTACATCGTTTGGACTTGAAACTAAATGAATGAGTAACCGAAATGACCGGAACTCAATAAGGAATCAAATAAGATCATGTTCAAGTCCAAAACGCAAGAAACACAAACAAATAAACACTATGCAACACAAGCATGCCATATTTAAGCGATAGTGAGAAAACATGCATTTCTACAAGATTGTTAACAATGAAATAAATGCATGTGCATGCTAAATGTGTGTGAAAGTGTTATACCAAATGTTTGAACAATGATGTAGGGACACACATATATGAATTGTGTGTGTGTGCGCTAACGCCTTGCAAGAGGAAGAAGAATCTTGATACCTTAGCATCCAAGTAAGCGATGTTCCCCTTGAAGACGATATTTGCACAAGATGTTGCTTTTTCACCTTTGAGGCTCATTTCTTCCAAGAAACACTTAAACAACTACTAATACAAATATAAAGAGTTTTACAATGAAATCAAGCCAATACAAATAAAAAATCTTACAATCTCCCCCTTTGGCTATTCCATGGCAAAACCTCATCCTCACCATACATTGATCACTCCAATAGACTCAATGTTGATAGCATTCTCTTATCCTCACATTCAAAGAGATCCCTAGACTAAAATGTCTTCAAGTCTTCTTGAGTCTTCAAGAATCCCTTCTTTGAACTCCAAAGTACCTATGAGAAAAGAAACAACCAACAAGAGAACTTCTTCCAAAGTAGAATGGTGAGAAATTATCACATAAGCAAAATAAAAACTTCCCTTATCTCTAACAAACAATGCATTATCTCAAGTGAATAAATGTTATCACATTTAAAGCTCTCGCTTAAACACCATAACACAAATAAGGTAAGAATTCTTTTCTCCCCCTTAGAACAAGAATTCTCCCCCTTAAGACAAAGTCTCCAATAAGCACAAAGGAGGTATACAAATCTCCCCTATGTTAAACATGGTGAGGTATACAATTTCTCCCCCTTTTTGTCAAGGAATAGACAAAGGGCACAAGAGATAAATAACGAGATATTAAGCAAACAAATCGTATAGAAAGCGTAGTTGAATAAACTAAAGCTCCCCCTTAACATATGCTCCACATATTATCACCAAGTAGATTTGTTCACAAGGGACTCACACATTCACACATTCACACATTCAAGCAATAAGAGAAAATATTTCGTCACTTTTCAAAGTCCTAGAGAGAATCATAGATTTTCATTAATCTCTCAAAAATTTTCTCACATTGCTAATGAATCAAGCACATAAGCAAAATATGTGTGTGTGTGAATGCTTCTCACATATATAGAAGGAGTAATTGTGATATCAACATAAAAACAATTTCCACACTTATCCAACTAAAGCGTTTCCAAAAATAAGTCAAACCGATATTCATCCGTATTTTCGCTTTAAAAGAATAGTTAACATGTGAGCGTGTGTGTGCATGTGGCTCGTTTTCCCGTTTTTTTTTGTCAACCCGAGCTTTTCACAATTTTCAACTATACATCATTAAGCCATTTGTTTTTCATTTCTTTTAGGCTTAGAATCAAAGATTTTTTTTTTTTTAAAATGATTCTTTTCAACTCTTCCTTGATTTTTCTAACAAAAACATATACACCTCTTGGCGGCTTTCACTCAACACAAAGGCGTAGCCCTTTCCAACATTAGGCGACTTCACAACCAATGCGTGTAGCCCTTTCCAAGAGTGTGCTCATTGAATACTATGTAGTGCCAAAGCAAAATGGATACATATCATAGGTCATTTATCATGTACTAAGCAATAGGCTTCTAAATGCATCCACTATCTACACATATACTCAAAAACTAAAACATATAAGAGAAGCATTTGTGCACTTTTCAAAAACAAGATTTTCAAGCTCAGGTGCATGATCTAGAAACAATAAGAGTTATTAGCTTAAGATCATTACTTCTCAAGTGAGTAGCTCTCAAAGATATTAATATACAAATAAAGTTTTGCTTATCAAGTCACCCACATTCACACAAGCACATCAATCAACACAAATCATGTCAATGGACATTCTAAGAGTCTTAAACCTCTCTTTGTCCAAGGGCTTGGTGAACAAGTCCGCAAGTTGATTTTTAGTAGACATATGCTCTAGAGTTACAATTGATTGTTCAACAAGATCTATAATGAAATGATGCCTAATATCAATATGCTTTGTGCGTGAGTGTTGAACTGGATTTTTAGAGATGTTAATGGCACTTAAGTTATCACAATAAAATGTAATTTTTCCTTGTTCTATCTCATAATCCTTAAGGATTTGTTTCATCCAAAGTAATTGTGTTCAACCACTTCCAACCACAATCATACATATAATAACACACATCATGATAAGATCAATTGTGAACAATTTTCACCAAAAGATCTTAGACTAGCAAATGTCAATGATGACCATATAAACATTATATTAGTTCTCAAGTATGACATGCTTTATGAAGTAATAAAACAATGAGTTGATAGATGAAATATAGATAAGCAAGCAATGTGATATTAGATATACCTTCGCAAGCTATTTTCATCAAATGCAAGGCCTTCACCCTTTTTATGAGTCCTCTCGGCTTGTATGTCCTCATGACTACAAGTTATAGGTGTGTCGATTCCAAGAGACTAAAAGCTAAGCATTTCAACTCAAACAAACAAAAATGACTTTCTCTAAAAGCCTTAACAAGAATTATCACCATATAGATATCATGAAATGCAACTTCTCAAAAGTTAATCAACAAATTTTGACTATCATAACAAAGAATGTGAGATAGCCAAGTTCATGTCAAGTTGTATAGATACAAAGCAAAACAAGCTAAGCTTCTTAACAACAGGACATTAATCTCAAAGCTAACTCACATGTGCAACTTACACTATTGGTAAGAGCACTCACCCTTGACAAACTTAGTCTTGGGTGAATTAACGCAAACATCATCAAGATTCTTATTGACAACAATGTTGAAACTAGAATTAAGTTCTTCCATCTCTTGATTCTCAAGAATATCAATGATACTCTTCTTTTCCAACATTGCTAGCACCATGTGCATTGTCAATATTAACAAGGTTTCTATTCTTCACATTCCGGAAATTCTTAACATGCTTTGTGTCATTAAAATGCTTTCCATATTCAAAAGCTTTAGCATGCTTAAATTTAAGAGCAATCTCTCTATTCCTAGATGCATTTTCCATGTTGCAATATTCAATGAATTTATAGCATTTGGGCTTAATATGACCTACGGTATTGCAAAAATGACATATGGGAATAAACGAAGAGATTTTACCTTCCGGGATGGGAAAGGCACAAGTGGAAGTTTCAAGGAGTACATTGTTCTTCAATTTGTTCTTAGTCTTGGAATGCCTCTTCTTAGGAGCTTTCTTTTCAACTATGACCTCACTTGTAGGAGGTGATGCTTCTATGAGCTTCTCCTCAACTACCGCGTCACTTGAGCCTCCTAGAGTCAAACTAGAGATGATCTTATCCCTTTCAAGAACAATCCCTTCAACTTTTCTAAGTTTCTTGGCAATAGCATTCTTTTCACCCAAGAGCCTCCGAGTTGTTGAAATACACTCATCCACTTGTATCCTGACCAAATCATTCTTCTCATCTACCTCACTTAAGCACACTTGATGATTTGTATCAACCTCGTTGTCCAATGAATCTTGACTAACATCATCTAGAGACGAGTAAGAAGTTATGAAGCCAACAAAGTTGCTCACTAGCTCTTATTTACTTGAAGACTCATCACTTGAGCTCTTCTCATTACTAGAGTTATCATAATTGACCCATTTGTTCTTGGGTGTACAAACATATAAATCATCACAATTATTTCTCAAGGCAATATCATAACTAGAAGATAAATCATTAGGACTATGAATATGATCATGTGAAACAACATTTTTCAACCAAATCTTCTTGACATTCTTCTTCACATGATTATCAATATCGTGCACAACATTCAAAGAGTTATCATTAGAAACATGTTTAGAAGAATGACTAGGAACATTTTTCACATCATGCTTGGATTTGGCTTTTAGAGCATATTGTGCAACTATACATTTAGGTGTGTCTTTTCTAACCCACCACACTCTTCACAACATGCTTCTCACTCTTAGCTTTTTCATGCTTTGACTCAATGTTAGATTTTTTAACATGCACATTGATCTCATTGGTCACATTCTCAAAAATATCAAACAAAGCATTATCAACTTTCTTATGCATAATAGAGTGAGACACAACACAAGATTTAGCAAGCAAGTCATCAACAAGTTTCTTCTCAACATGCTTTTCCAAGGTCTTCCTAGGTCTAGTTCTAAATCCATACATGGATGATTGCCTAGGACCATTCAAAGACATATCATGAAAAGCATTATCAAATTTGCATTTCCGAATGTATTCAAAACACCTAGGTCGAACATGTCCTACCATATTACAATGATGACAAATAGGTATGAATTTGAGAAATTTACCATTTGCATTTGCTTTCAAAGCATTTGGTCTTCTCACAATTTTACCTCTTTGAAGAGCGACCCTTAATGCTTCACCTCTTCCATTTGAGGTTGATGCTTTTTGAATTTGATCTTGTTGAGTTCTTTCATTGAACTTCCTTGTTGATGTAGAGGCACCTCCGGTAGCTTTCATTGCTTTACCTTGAGAGAGAGTACCTACACTTGATTCAACACTTGCTTTGACAAAAATAGATTTGTTAGATGAAGGAGTCTCCTTCTCATTGATATAACCCAAACCTCTTTTGTCACATGGATGCTTACCACTTTTAATGAGGGATTCAACCTTGTTTGAACTAGATGACATCTTGTGAATCATCTTATTGGCCTCATTAAGTTTATCATTAAGCATCCTATTTTTAATGGCATATTTTTCTAAGATGTCATCACTTTTCCTAACATCTTCTTTTGATTTATTAAGCCATTGTTCATACTTTTTCTCTTGAGTTAAGTGCTCACTAAGTTTGGCTTTAAGCATGTCTTCTAACCTTTTAGCACTAACAAGAGAATTATCCCTTTGCTCAATTTCTTGCTTCAAGATACTAAGTCTATCATTTCTATCTTTCAAGTTCATTTCAAGACTTAGAATCTTGTCTTTAAGATCATTAAAATCTTTTGAGCATAGACCATGATTCTCTAACTTCTTATTGAGAGACATATTGACTTTGGATAAGCATTCATTTTCAAGAGTAAGATCATTAATCTTTTTCTCATACAAGTCAATATGTTTAACAAAAGAAGCTACATAGGAACACACTTCCTTAATCATGACTATCACAAATAAAGTAAAAACACTACAAATAAAGGATCTATCTAAGTGCTTCTAGACACCCGCTTTGATACCAATTGAAATTCCCTTTAAAGCAATAGTGTTTTATACCTAGAAAGGGAGTGAATAGGTATAGTCCCAAATTCTTCCAATATTCAAAAATGCGGAATATAAGAATGAAATGAATACTTGAAATGATATAGCAATTGTATAGAAAGAATCAATACATGTGAATCAACAATATACAAGAGAATCAATACAAGTGAATATATGGAAGATAAAGAAATATAAAGCGAAAATGAGACATAATGTTTTTACGTGGTAAAACCTCAAAGAGGAAACATCCACGGGTTGAATCCACAACCACCGGCAAAGCAAATCCACTATACGAAAAGGACTTACACACTCAAAGCTATCAACACTATGATATCCACTCCAAGCTATCAAGACCTAATCAACCCTCGGGCTAGTGATTCACAAAGCCTACTCTCTATCCAAGATGTGTCCTAGACCTCTAGAGAGCAACTCCCTATCTAAGGCTCTCAAGCCTCTAGGAAGATTTCCTCGCTTAGCAATCTAGATCACTAGGATCCTAGTCAAGCTACCCAAGCTCAACCATCCGGAGTACGCAACTCCTTGCTAAGACTTTTGCTTAGTTATCCGGATCCCCTTGATCCTAACTAAGGCTTCTTGCTTAGCAATCCGGAAACCTTTCCTAGCCAAGTCTTCTTGCTCAAATCAAAGGCTTCACTCACCTTGACAAGAGACTTCAACCTTTCACAAGACAATGATCTAAGTGCAGTGCACACAAGCAATATGATGCAATCACAAACAAATTGAGCAAGTAGATCAAACACACTCTATAAACATGCAACTAGAGAATCTAGAATAAAGCTATCACAACTGAATCACAAAATATATCTAGAAACCTTAGCATGTGAATTAACATCATTCATGTTACTTTTCATCAATCAAATAAGAAGATTAAAGAGATGATCAATATTGAAAGTAAGAAGAAGATGAATCACTTACAAACAAATAAAGCTAGATAATCAATCAAGCTTTATGAACATGCTTACATACATTCTAGGATATGCTTTCAACAATCAATCACAAAAATACCTAGAAATCAAAGCATGTATATCAATAAGAACAAGGTATGAATATTCAATATATCACACTAAAAACCTAGTTCTTAGATCATAAAATTAAACCTAGAAAATTTCATAAAGCACATGACATATATCATTTCTATAATCAATTTCAAGATTAATCAAGTTTAGCAAATATATGTTCAAGTGAAATCACAAAACTAAAACTCAATTACCAAATGATCAACCACCCCTAAAATATGTTCTAACATTATTCTAAACACAAATCATCTATCAAATTGAAAGATTAAAGTGCAGATCAAAAGATGAAGTGAGAAGAAGAAGTTTAACATACAACAATGAAACTCGGACTGAAGAACAGCTTGCTGCGAACAATCACGAATTTAAATGACTCTGAAAATGCTTGGGGTTTGTATCTCTCTTCAAGACCAACAATTTTGGTTTTTGGATCACTCAATTTCGAGTTCGTATGAGAGAGTTATGATCAAAATAAGAAAACAAAAATCAAGAACATTTCTGCAGAATTTCTCAATTTGATGTTATTCAAGTTATTGGAAATGGAGGGAAGAGAAGGCATTTAAAGGAAGGAGAAGAGGGGCATTTTTGTCCAACAAAAACAAGCCAAACCAGCCTTGTCCCCATGTTGGGCCGTGTGGCACATGGCCTCTACACGTGGTGGCCATGCCATGGCCTTTGGCCATGGTGCTTCTCCTGCGCACCTCTCACGTTCTTCAGTCGTATTCGGGCATCCTAACTTTGATTTCTAATCCGTTTTCGGATTATGAATCATGACTCCCTCAAACACAACGACGACTATGAAACTTTGACAAATTGTTGAGAATTCATCTTGGAAAATGACGACGAACACAACTCAACGAATGAGAACGAAAAGTAGCGTTGCTACATCGTTTGGACTCGAAACTAAACGAATGAGTAACCGAAATGACCGGAACTCAATAAGGAATCAAATAAGATCATGTTCAAGTCCAAGTCCAAAACACAAGAAACACACACAAATAAACACTATGCAACACAAGCATGCCATATCTAAGCGATAGTGAGAAAACATGCAATTATACAAGATTGTTAACAATGAAATAAATGCATGTGCATGCTAAATGTGTGTGAAAGTGTTATACCAAATGTTTGAATAATGATGCAGGGACACACATATATGAATTGTGTGTGTGTGCGCTAACGCCTTGCAAGAGGAAGAAGAATCTTGATACCTTAGCATCCAAGTAAGCGATGTTCCCCTTGAAGACGATATTTGCACAAGATGTTGCTTCTTCACCTTTGAGGCTCCTTTCTTCCAAGAAACACTTAAGCAACTACTAATACAAATATAGAGAGTTTTGCAATGGAATCAAGCCAATACAAATAAAAGATCTTACAAGTGGTTTTATGATGGTTTGACTTAATTGTCAGGACTTCTAGTGAACAATGTATGTGGAGGATCTATGTATGACAAATAGCCTGATGAGGTGTATGCTATCTTTGAAAAGTTGGCCCAGAACTCTCGTCATAAGAATTCCAGAAGGAAGAAGGGAATTTATACCATAGATGCTAACACGGAGAGTTCTATTCAGATGACTTAGATGATGAAAAAGATAGATTCTTTTGCTACTGAAATTGGGCAATTGAAGCAAAAAGTGTTTATGGGAGAACACCAGGCAATAGGTCCTGGACCTGAAGAAGAAGAAGTCCAAGCTATGAACAACTACAACCCCAGACCTAGGAATGACCCATATTCCAACACCTACAATCCAGGATGGAGGAATCATCCCAACTTTTCATGGTCAAACAACAATCAGAACACTGGTAATCAATGGGGAAACAATAATCAAGGCACTGGTCATCAATGGGGAAATAACAATAGCAATCAGAGACAGATTAATACTGGAGCTCAACAAAATTCTGAATCCTAAACCAAGAGGCCATCAATAGAAGATATGCTGATACGAATGGAGTAACGAATGGAGCAATGACTGGATCAACTCTAGCACCAACAGCAGGACATGATAAAGCATCAACAAAATAATGAGATACAATTTCAGAACATTCATGCTTCAATGAAGAAGACAGAGATTCAAGTTGGGCAATTAGCCGAGGCTACTCAAAGAATGGAATAGGGAAAATTTCCAAGTTACACTGAGCAAGCTAAAGCTATGACAATTCTCCGGAATGGTAAGGTGTTAACTGATAATATACCTGTTGAACTTTCTGATAAACCTGTTACTGTTTCAGGTCCTGCAAAAGAAAATCTCAATTCCCAGGAGGAGAGATAGTGGTGGAAAAATCCAAAGTTTCACCACTCCTACATAAGTCAGCAAATCCATATGTTCCTCCCATTCCATTCCCAGGGAGACTGCAAAAGAGCAAGTTGTAAAAGTCATACAAGGACATCTATGACATCCTTTCAAAGGTCAATGTCAACTTGCCCCTAATAGAGATGATTCAGAAAATGCCAGCATATGCTAAGTTTTTCAAGAGCCTTTATACATACAAAACAAGATTTGTGGAGAATCATCAAGAATTCATGACCGGAAATGCTAATGCAGTCCTACAAAAGTCATTGCCACCAAAACTACAAGACCCAGGTAGTTTTTGCATTAACATTACTATTGGTGGTACAACTCTGGAGAGGGCCATGCTAAACTTAGGAGCCAGCATTAATTTGTGCCTTCAACTATCTATGAGCAATTAGGATAGAATGATCTGAAAAAGACAACCATGTCGCTCTTGTTGGCCGATGGCTCTGTCAGATACCCTAGGGGTTATGTGGAAGATATGCTAGTACAGGTAGAAAACCTTATTATTCCTGCAGATTTTGTGGTCCTATACATGGATGAAGGTGCTAAAAATAGAAACTACAAGCCTATTCTTTTAGGGAGACCCTTTATGGCAATTGCAAAAACTTTTATAGATGTCCAGAATGGAAAGCTAACGATGACTGTGTTAGATGAAACTGTAGAGTTTAAAGTCTTTGAATCCCTTAAGTTCCCTGAAGCAGCCGATGATTGTTACTCAGTTGAATATAGTGCTATTGAAGTGGTGAAGTCAGCAGTACAAGATGAGTTGTTAGAAGACATATCTGAGGAATTACTAGATTGGGTTTGTGATGTATTTGAAGATGATGAAGAACTTCAACAGGTTGGAGTTTCAGAAGAAGAGTCTGATATTGAGGACATATATGCTAAAGTGGAAGATGAGATCAACAAGTCGTTAATCCCATCTATGAGTTCTCCCCCTGCATTGGAGCTGAAACAACTTCCCTCTAACCTCAAATATACCTTCTTAGGGGTGAATGAGACTCTTCCAGTGATTATAGCTTCAGACTTAGAGCCAAAAAAAGAAGAGAGACTTTTGGCGGTGCTCCAAGAGCACAAAGCCGCCATTGGATGGACCATAGCGGATATTAAGGGAATAAGCCCTGCCATTTGCATGCATCACATTCTTTTAGAGGAGGGTAAAAGACCATCTAGAGAAGCTCAGTGAAGACTTAACCCGAACCTGAAAGAGGTGGTCAAGGAAGAGGTCCTAAAGCTACTTAAAGTGGGTATCATATACCCTATATCTGACAGCAAGTAGGTAAGTCCGGTCCATGTTGTACCAAAGAAATCTGGGATCACGGTGGTAGCTAATGAAAACAATGAGTTGATCCCTACTAGGAAGACAACTGGATGGACGGTGTGCATAGATTACCCCAAGCTCAACACGGCAACAAAAACAGATCACTTTTCTTTGCCGTTCATCGATCAGATGCTTGAGCGTTTGGCGGGGCATGCTTATTACTGTTTCCTGGATGGTTTTTCAGGATATAATCAGATTGCCATTGCTCCAGAAGATCAAGAGAAGACAACATTCACTTGTCCCTTTGGAACCTTTGCTTACAGAAGAATGCCTTTTGGGCTGTGCAATGCCCCTGCCACTTTCCAAAGATGCAGGATGTCGATCTTTTCCGACATGCTAGAGAAGTAAATTGAGGTATTTATGGATGATTTTTCTGTTTTTGGTAATTCTTTTGACCACTGCCTTGATAATTGATGAGCCGTCGTTGTGTACTAAAAAAAAATGATATTTAAAATGTGATCGTTTTGAAAACCAATTTCACCACTTAAAAATCCACTTAGATAGAAAATTAGTAAAGTGGTAAGTAAGATTCGTTCCACAGGGAATTAGAGTGATTAGTTAAATTAATTAGCTAATCTAAATGCTATAAAATAAATCATAGATAAATGGATGAGTGAATGGGTTGTCAAGCCATCAAACATACATGTAAAATAAACCTAATAAAACTAATAAAATGGAATGCTCAACAAATCTAGATATGATATATTGAATAAACAATTAATAGGAATTCTAGGGAAATGATAGAGAGCTAATGGACTATGAGCAATTCATAAAATGGCTTCTTTAAAGCACTATCTACACAATCAATGACCGATCTCATTCGAATGTGTTGTTTAGACCGTCACTACAAACCCTAAACAACTTCCCACTGCAATGCCTAACCGATTAAGGAAAGGGAATCACGGCGGGATCAGTTAGTGACAATCAATGGTCTAGGCAATCGAGGTTGATCACCCCTCCAAAAGCCTATCCTATTCACTATGTGCTTTAATTGATTAAGTGTGTCAATAACTCAATCAATATTATCACAAATAAATCCTACAACATATTGTAATCAACAAGTGTGTCAATACTCATTTAATCACATAAGTGCAAGATCTAATTAAAAAGTAAATAAAACTTAAATCATGCAAACATAATATTCAAAGCTTTTATAAATACTCATGTCCAAAAAGTCTCTCAAATCATCCTCTAAAATGGGGGTTTTAATTACACATAAATACAAACAAGAAAATGAAGTAAAATGGAGAGAAATCACCCTTGGGTCTCTCTTGTAAGCTTGATCCTTCCTTGAGCTCCCTTGCTTGAATCTTGTGCAAAGAGTGGGTGTTGAGGATTTGTCTAGATAGGTGGAGTCATATGGAAATTGACAAAGGAAATGGGTGGAGAAGATGGAAGGAGAGGAATGATTTAGATGGAGTAATCTAGATGTTGAGTTTTAGGTAGAAGAGAAAATGGAGAGATAAGGAATGGTGGAGAAAGGAGGTTTCTTGGTGGTCAAGAGATGTCAAGAGTTAGCATAAAATGGTGTATTTATATGTTAGAAAAGCTAGGGTATGAAATGGGCATGAAAGGACAAGAATTCCCCTCAAAAATGGCTTGAAAAAGTCCATTTTGTTGCTTCTAGAAAGTGGAGTTCGCACTGAGGTCGCCCTGGGGTCGCCGTGGCGATAAGGAGTGCGCAGTAGCTACAAAAATAGGCATGACTTTCTGTAGAAAACTCGGAATCACAATCCGTAAAAACCGCTGGAAAGTAGACTTTCGAGGCTTTCCGAATATATGTAATTTGAAATGTGGTTCGATCTGAAGAGAGAGATATGCCTATTTGAAGATGAATGATTTGTACACACTTTTTACAATTTCAGCCTCTTTTGCCACCAATATTACTCCAATGCCTCTGACCTTTATAAATACCTGAAAACACTTAATTCACACCATTAAATCATGGGATATTGATCGAGAATTAAGCAAAAAGAGAAGGAAGTGATGGCCAAAATCATACCAATTTTGGTTCGATCAATAATTTAACTAGTGTTTTGAAAAGATGCATTGAGACCAATTTAACTCTTAGTTGGGAGAAAAGTCACTTTATGGTGAAATCTGGAATAGTGCTACGACATGTGATATCTGATAAAGGCATAGAAGTAGATAGAGCTAAAATTGAAGTAACTGCTAAACTCCCACCCCCAACTTCGGTGAAGGGTGTGAGGAGTTTTCTTGGTCATGTAGGTTTTTACAGGCACTTTATAAAAGATTTTTCAAAAATTAGTCGCCCCCTGTGCAATCTATTGACCAAGGAATCTACATTTGATTTCAATGATGAATATATGTTTGCTTTTAAAACTCTGAAAGATAAACTGACATCTACCCCTGTAATCATGCTTCCTGATTGGTCTCTTCCATTTGAATTAATGTGTGATGCATCAGACTATGCTGTAGGTGCTGTTTTAGGACAGCGAGTAGATAAATTACCATATGTTATTTACTATACTAGTCGCACTTTGAATGATGCACAATTGAATTACTCCACTACAGAAAAAGAATTACTTGCCATTGTTAGTTTTCTGGAAAAATTCCGTCAATATTTGATTGGGTCTAAAGTAATTGTTTATTCTGATCATGCTGCTCTGAAATATTTACTAACAAAGAAGGAAGCGAAACCGAGATTACTCTGGTGGATCCTTTTGTTGCAAGAATTTGATTTGGAAATCAAGGATAAGAAGGGCAGTGAGAATGTGGTAGCTGATCACCTTTCTCGATTAGTGGAAGAAGAAACTAGAGAAGGAAGTACCAAGCTTGTGCCAATAAATGAGAACTTTCCAAATGAACAGTTGATGAATGTGGGAGTCAAAGATCCATGGTGTAAGTGTCTCATTTTTTATTGGCTTATTTCATGACAAACAACATTGGGATTAGTGTGTAACGGGTAGCTTAGGTTATTGTGATTGGCAAGCTTCCGGACTTCCCAACGTGACTTCAAGAGCAAGAGCGAAAAGTAATCACTTGACTTGCCTCTTAAAGAGATCTAGTTGCACACACTCACAACTCACGCATATTTCTAATACTTGTATGTTGTGTGTTTTTATATTGTGTGCATTAATGTTCTTGAATATCACTTCATGCATGTAGTGTTTTAAACAAATTCAAAAACATATATATTTAGGCGGTGCAGGCATATAGACCATATATTTGGCTTTTTGATTTTTGTGGCATGTATATAGACATATATATATATATTCTTCATATTTTTTGATAAAACCCTAGTTTTTGCAATTGAGAGCTTTTTCTTTTGCTAGAGAAAAATAAGATCCAACTCTAAGACTAGTGAGTGATTCGGCCTAGAGGTTTGTGAGAGAAGAATTGTTCTTTTTTCGATAGTGTACTAGTGATCTTAACATCAAGAGATTTTGTACACACTTTCGAATTAGGTTCACGCGAATTTCAATCTTACGATTGTGAATTCAAAAGTGACCGGAACGTTCTTAGCAACCTATTGGAATTTTTGTGACTAACAGAAACCAGAAAAGTTTTGTTGTCCATTCTCAGGTATACAATTAAAAGAGAAGGGAGACCACACTCCTAGGTGATTCACGTTCGTGATCAGATTGGAAGATCTTGCGGATTACCATCGATGCATAGTCAATCGGATCACGCGACAAAGGTACGATATCTTTTGGTATATATTGCTTAATTAATTAAAGGGTTAAGGTTCAATATGGGAAAATTTTTAAAATATACTAAACTCTTTTTAGTCTCGCTTCCGCTGCGTGCACGTATTTTTTCCCTACACTTTGTGCCTCATTTATCATTTTTTTTCTTTTTCTTTTTCTTTTCTTTTGCATTGCTTTTCTTTTCTTTTCTTTGCTTGTCTTTTCTTTTTCTTTTCAAGCATTGCATTTCATCTTTTTCATGTGTTTGCACATACATACTTGCCTAGGTACACGCCTTACATTTTGATACTCCTCAAAGCTTACAATCAACCCCAAAACCTTAGCAAACCATTTGGTACAAAGTAAGTCTAGTGTTTAGGCTATATGGTTTCATGTTGATGTGGTTCATGAATGAAAAGCTTAATTGTGTTTGGCTTCAAATGGGCAATGGAGTACACACATAGAGGGATAGGAAGTATTTAGGCCAATTTGGTGGTTTTTCATATGCATTGCCTAAAATCATTTCTAAAGGTTTGTCCACAAAGTCAATTAAGGCATCCACAAGCAGTCCATATGTTCTATGACAAACAACATTTAAGTGCGAATGAGACATTTTAAAATATGCATAACATGTGTGTTTGAATGAGTGTTTAAAGAGTGA
This sequence comes from Acer campestre, assembly GCA_954870605.1. NCBI lineage: Eukaryota > Viridiplantae > Streptophyta > Magnoliopsida > Sapindales > Sapindaceae > Acer > Acer campestre. Next base: position 33,362,760 of record OX940799.1, read on the forward strand.
AAACTTTCCCTCAAATACGCTTTTTAAGGCCGTGTTTGTGAACCTCGCGGGAAGTCTCCATTATTAATTCTTAATCATCAAGCACAATTGAATATTCACTCCAACATCAAGAGAAAAGAACTAGCGCGCTTTGAGCAATGCAACCCTACATGGCATGAAGTTAATCTAAACTAAGCAAGGCAAAGATACACAATTCCTTACTTGCACACACAATGACACAATCTCAACAAGCAAAATATGCTCAAGCACGGCATTTTCAAAAGATTTTTTGAAATTTTTGAAAAATTTAGGCGTAAAACATTTGCACACAATTGCAAACAAGAGACAGTGTTGCTCACACACCCCCCCAAACCTAAATTAGACATTGTCCTCAATGTCTTTGGGGCATATAAACCGATAAACGCGGCACAACACACATCCACAATCAAAGAGTTTCAAAAACACATTTTATGTCCGTTTAAAAATTATCCCAAGAATAGAATCAAGTGTTGCATTCATTAACATCCCATATATTCATCATCAACTCAAGAGATATGGCAATGTAAGTTTATCAAGAGTCACCTTACAATCCATATGGACAAAATATGTGATCAATCAAACCTAAATCCACTATAAAAAACAATCCACACCCTTATTCTAAGCAAGAAATAAAACAAATTAAAAAGCAAGAAAGAAATTGTACCTAGGTGGGGTGTCTCCCACCTCCGGCACTCCAAACTCCAAAATGTTGCTTTTCTTAGGATAAGGCTCTCGCCCTTTTTATGAGCACTCTTGGCTTGATCATCCCTCCAAGACTCGCAAGTTGTCTTTGTTTCATCCCAAGAGATAAAGAAACCTTGCTTCAACACACAAGCAACACAACATACCTCCTCAAGAAGCAATAGAAAATCTACACAAGCACTAAGCACATTAGAAAGTTCCAGCAAATAAATATATACTCAATACATGCAATTGCCAACAAGAGTTTGGAACACCATTTATTTCTCTAAAAGAAACAAACTTAACCAACTAAAAACACAATGCGAAAGAACATCTACATATGGAGGACAAAATTCCAAAAAACTGGTGACTTTTGAATTCGACCTATGTCTGCTATTCACTGCATATTTTCAAAAATACTTAATAAAACCTTTTCCAATTTTGGAACAGGAAAATAGACATGTAAATGCATACTTTTCATTTAGAAAACATTTCAAAATTCAAATTGGAAATGTAAGGAAACGGACTTCGAAAACGGTTCACGTGCAGAATTTCAAAACAGGGCATCACCCATGATTTTTGGTCGAAGAAACGTTCATAACTTTTGAACCCCCACCCAGAATTTTATGTTCTTTATACCATTGGAACCGTATCAAAAAATTGAAGAACGCAACATGGGCAAAATAATTTATTTCCTCACCAAGAAGTATAGTTTAAATGAAACATTTGGCCTCAGAATTTCAAAACAGAGAACTTTCGCAAAGGTCAAAGAAAAACTTGAAAAAAAAAATGACTCAAATAATGAATCCACACCCCCAAACCTAATCTAAACATTGTTTTCAATCTATATATGACATTGAGATGCATGGACAATGAATAAACGAAGCATGGAAGGCAAGAACTCAAAACACAAACAACTTAAATACCCAAGACACTAAACACAACACAAACAAATCACACACTTATTCTAAACAAAAATGTAAAAACTAAAAAGAAAAATAAAATGAACAAAGAAAGAAATTATATCTAGGTGGGGTGCCTCCCACCAAGCGCTTGGTTTTACGTCCCCGCTAGACGAGTTACTTGGATCGGTCAACCGAATTCTAAGGTTTCGAATATGCGCCTATATGTGATTAGGTCTTGGAAGTATTTGTCGCTCGCTGGCGTGTTCCTAATCACATAAAGCAAAAGCAAGTAAATGTTCACTTGAAAAAGTAGCTTGATAAGTTTAGGAAACAACCTATACCAAATGCTTTTGCGTAGGCGGCATGGAAAAGTAGTGGGAGGGACATAAGGCTTTGGTTCCTTCATTTCATCATTTGTCTTCTCTTCTCCTACTTCTTCACCTTCAAAACTAGAAGACTCCTTAGCACAATTATGAAAATAATTGTGCTCTACATTCTCACCCTTCCAATGGATGGTGGTAGCTTCTTCTAGCATAGGTGGATTTGGGAACTTTTGGCTCTCTTGCGCTTGAATGGCTTCCATGATAGCTCCAAGGTGCACTTCTAATCTTCTCAACGAAGCTTCTAATCCTGAAAACCTAAGTGCACTTGCCTCCAAACATTCATTCAAAGTATGCTCATATGTCATTTGTAATGCTCGGATGGCCTCTAGCATTTCTTCCTCGGGAATCCCATCCTTCGACCCCATATTGGAAGAATTTGAGTCATGAGCTCTTTCTTCCTTCGAGTGCCTTAAGGCAAATAACTTCATATCCCGGTTAAATATGGCTAATTGCAAGTCAAAAGGATCCATTGTTCCTGAAAAGAAAAATAGAAGAAAAATAAAAGAAAAACGAAAACAAGACTAGAAAATCTAAAAATAACAAAAATGACAAATAACTAAAAAAAATCTAACTATAAAAAAATGAATAACAAAAGAAATATGAAAAATCTAAACTACAAAGAAAAGCTAAGTAATTCAACAATCGCTTTAAGTCCCCGGCAGCGGCGCTAATTTTGATGAGCCGTCGTTGTGTACTAAAAAAAATGATATTTAAAATGTGATCGTTTTGAAAACCAATTTAACCACTTAAATATCCACTTAGATAGAAAATTAGTAAAGTGGTAAGTAAGATTCGTTCCACAGGGAATTAGAGTGATTAGTTAAATTAATTAGCTAATCTAAATGCTATAAAATAAATCATAGATAAATGGATGAGTGAATGGGTTGTCAAGCCATCAAATATACATGTAAAATAATCTAATAAAACTAATAAAATGGAATGCTCAACAAATCTAGATATTATATATGGAATAAACAATTAATAGGAATTCTAGGGAAATGATAGAGTAGCTAATGGACTATGAGCAATTCATAACATGGCTTCTTTAAAGCACTATCTACACAATCAAAGACCGATCTCATTCGAATGTGTTGTTTAGACCGTCACTACAAACCCTAAACAACTTCCCACCGCAATGCCTAACAAAAAGAAAAGAAAAGTTTGTTTGTCCATTCTCAGGTTTGCAATTCAAAGAAAAAGGGAGACCACGCTCCTAGGTGATTCACTTCGTGCTAGGATTGAAGATCTTGCGGATTACCATCGATGTAAGTCAATCGGATCACGCGACAAAAGGTATTCTTCTTTTGTTGATTATATATATGTTTAATTAATTAAAGGGTTAAGGTTCATAAAAAGGAAAAAATTTTAAAGTTACTAAATCTATTTTTAGTCTCGCTTCCGCTGCGTGTACTACGGTATTTTTCCCTACATGTGCATACATTACCAAGTGTGTGAGAGTGTTATATAAATGGTGTACAACTATGCAGGGACACAAATGAATGCCATGTGTGTGTGTGCCTAAGCCGTGTAAGAGGAATGAAGTCAATTATACCTTTGTTAAGCAATGAAGCTTATTCTCCTTTCAAGACACCATATTGCAAGAATTGTGGCCAAATCTTTCTTTGGAACATTAAGTCATCATCTCTAAGACCACTAATCAAATACAAGAAAAACATTGTTTTGATATAGAATACATGCCAAACAAACCAAAAACCTAACAATAAGGAAGATCCAATCCAACTACACATGGCTGATGATGTTTATACCAATTGACCGCTACAGGTGGTACGAGATGTCAGGCAACAAAAAAACCTGTAAATAACAAAGATGCAAATTATATTGTGTAAACAAACTATAAATTTCGTATGATTAGTAATTAAAGAACAAATCATACCTCAATAAAATGGTTATTGATAAAACCAATTGCAATTTCTTTATGAGAGATTGTAGATGGTGACACCAATCTTAGAGGTAGAAATGTAACACATAGTTGCATGGACAAGTTGATCAAGCCAAAATTGGTATGATTTTGGCCCTCATTCCCGTCTTTTTATGCTAGATTCTCGGGCATTTCCCCGTATTTAATATTGTTAAAATCGAGTGTTTCAGGTTATTTAAGCCTCAAGGGCATTTGTGAAGAAGATGAAGAATTTTGTGCAAAAAGGAGCACAAGGTGGTGAAACAGGGCATCGTCACCCTTTTATGAAGTTGTTGTCGCTATGGCGACAAGGAGATGCAATTCAAAGCAAAGCATCGCCATGAGTGTCGCCATGGCGACAGAAGGATTATTTCAAGAGAAAATCAATCAGGTGGCATCGCCATCACCATGGCGAAATAGAAGGACAAGTGGCAATAACACTCAAATTCCTCATTGTCACCATTTTCGCCATAGCGAAAAAGATGAAAAAGGTGGCAACAAGTGAATCTCAGATTGTGTAACCGTTTGCCGCCATGAAGTCGCCATGGCGACAAAGGTGGAAACATCTTGCCACATCAGCTGTTCAAGCAGTTATCAGTACATGTCTGAAAGCCACTATATATACTCTTCCCTTCCGACTTGAAAGGGGATCCAAGCATTATTTTGAGAATGAAAATACAAAGATTTAGATCGAGTTTTCTCTTCCATACTTCACTTTTTCAACATCTTCCATTCTCTAAATTGTACTACCTTTTCCATCCAAAACCTCAACACCAAATCTTGATTACTTCACGCAACCATTCCTCTCTTTCCATTCTCTACATTTCAATACCTCTATCACTCACCATTAGACACCCACCTATCTAGACACATCCTCTTCCACCACTCTTTGCACTAGGAGCAATCTAAGGAGAAGAAGGAGCAAGCATTAAAGAATGGGGCCCAAGGGTGATTTCCTTATCTATTACTTCTTTTCATTTATTGTAACTATGTGTAACTAAACCCCTAATCTAAGGGATAGATGTGAGGATTATGTGATTGAGGGTATTTGTTTAAGCTATTGTATTCAAATATCTATATATGTTCTATTTCATTGTATACTTAGATCCTATTCACTATATGATTTGCATTGTATATCCCTAATAGATCATAATCTTGTGTGGGATAAATTGTTGTGAAACTAATCTTGGATTGACACCCTTGATTAGTTAGGAGCATAGTGATTAGGATAGATTAGTGGTGGATATATCAACCCTACTAATATAAACCTTAATTTGTAATTAACTAATCTCACCTTGACCCCCTTTCTTTAAACGGTTAGGCATCTTGATTGATCATTAAAAAGGCTCTAAAAGCATTACCCATACCCATTTGAAACTCCATCTATTCCCTAGCATCTATCTTAATTGTTTTCATCATCTCTCTTATCAAGGTTGATGAGTCTTCTATTTGTCCTATCATTTTTGTATGTTCATTTTTTATTTTTTATTTTGCAAATTTGGTGGTTTATGAAACCACACAACTATCAATTTACAATGATTTATTTTATTGAACTTTAGATTAGTCAATCAATCTAACACATTACTCCATCTCCCTATGGAACGAATCTTTACTTACCACTTGCTAAGATTTTACATCTTAAAGGATTTTTAAGTAGCTAAAACATGGTTTTCAAAAGAACATAAAAACGTATTTTGTTAAGTACACAAACGACACTCATCACAAGTGAAATAGAGCAACGTTATAGCACGAGGCAATAAGATAACCTATCTCCGACATAGTCATCCAATGATCATAACCGGGATATTCCTCATAATAAGATAATATTCTAGTCAACTCTATAACTCTCTCATGAGATCGATATACACAAGTATAATATTCTGAATGGAAATCTAGCTCATGTACTAAATCTCTCCAAACTTTCTCCCATTCATTCACTCCTTATCCTACCAAGTCACCAATGGCTCTAAATCCATAATTACCACCCCAAGTGTAATTGATAGCTTAACTCCAAGTCTTGCTTTTTAGATCCTTCTAGCATCATAGCGAGTTTCCTCCAATAAGGATTGATGCTTTCAAGTGGTATTGGACGACACTCTCTCTTATATTCTGCAATTTCATGTGCAGATGGCAACCCGTGTGTAGATCGAATGGCACACCCACATGCAACAACATCAACTGTGATTGAATCAACATGATTCACCTTAGATAATACTATTTCCAATGCATTTATTGAGATAAAACATCGAAGTTGCTTGAATTTCGTAGGTTGGAATTGATGTTGACCAACCGTTAAACTCTTTTGAAATAATTCTTTTATGTTGTTGTGTTACAACTTAAACAATTGATTAATCTTGGTCCAAGATGTGGCAAAAACTACTAGACTTGAGCCTAGATATTTCTTAAGTTTTGAATGTGCACTTTCCACCATGCTAAAATAAAGTTAACACAAACAAGTTAATTAAAAGGAAGAAAAAATAAAAATATATTTTTTAAATAAAAAAATTTCTACTGCCCCTAGCTAGTTTATGCATGTCGTGACATCATTCGATGCATGATGCACTTAATGATTTCATCATTGAATAATGATAGTTATAATTTCATTTAATGATATCTAAGCAAGAAGTCATGCTTATTTTTTATTTTATTTTTCTTACTTGAAAGAATAAGCCAGGAGTCATGCACCAACATGTCATACAACCAATAATTAGTTAAATACTATTATAAAATAATAAAAAAGTTAAAAAGTAAAGTACGTGTTGGTTGTCACATTACCAAAATGCATATTTGTGTCTATTCATGCTACAACAAATTTTTCTTTGTACTTGTTCAATCATGTACTGGTTACATATTCAATTATCTTTGGATAGCCAATGAACTCTTTTTGAAGTGTAGTCAATTGTTGAATAAATTTATTTTCTTTAGAAGATAACACAATATATTACAACAACTTTATAAAATTTTCCCACTTCTCATTTGTCACAAACATCTTTTTGCACTTTGCCATACATTCCTATTAATATGTCATCTACAAAACAAATGTGTAGTAGAAGGAAATACTTTTTCAATGGCATTCATAAGACCTAAATCCCTATTTATAAGAATAACACTCGGCAAAGCACTATTATTCATTATATTTCTCAATCCATCTAAAGCCCATATGTAACTATCTTTCTGCTCAGACTTAATATAAGCAAACACAACATTAATTGTTAAATTTATGGATGTCACTCCTACAATTTCTAATAAAGGAAGTCGATATTTCTTAGTCTTATAAGTACAATTCATAATTAAAACATTTGGAAATGTATGCAACAATTCTAAACTAAAAGGATGTACCCAAAATATGTCATTAAGTGTATCGTTGCCATCAAAACTCCTGTGCCGCTCAATGTATTTTTTACTTGGATAACTTATTCAAAAGTCATTGCAACTCTGATCTCCAAGCCATCTCTAGAATTTTATACCTATGTCGTGCATTATACATCGTCTTCATTATGGAAACATTGAAGGCATCCCTATTTTTCAAAGTAATTAAAATATCTTTAGGTTTCACCATATTTTTATATATATCCACTACCATTGAAGTTTCTTTATGTGATAATCTCCCTACAAATGCATGTCCCTCAAACTGGTTTGCAGCAGGATGATTGTGAATCCCACATTCTACCTTTAACGTCCAATCATCATCATATTCTAATTTCTGGCCGTTTAATAGAAATGGACATCCACACTTTTTTGTGCCAGAAATCTTCTTTCGATGTTTATCTTTTGGAACCTCATTATTTTTAATTCTATTTCTATATCTCCCACCCCTTTCACAACCAAAAGTAATCCTTGGTCTTTTAACAATATCAGTTGTATCAGATCTCCTAATAACAATTACTAAACCATTATGTCTCCTTTTCTCTGCTTTTAAATATCTAGATTATGAACAATTCAAAGTAAGCAATATATATTACGAAATAATTAATTTAATATTGAAATATAAATTAGTTTTACCTCATGAGTTGTAAATTCACTACTGTAATCTATTACACTTTCTGAGCAAACGTTGATGGATTCGATGGAGGCATTATCCTATCAAATTTCAGATAAAAGTTAGTCAAAATCAGTAATGTTTGAGATCTGTGTAGATTTGATCAAGTTCTACAACTACTTTACAAAAAAAGCTCTATAAGACAACAACGCAACAATTTTTTTTTTTTTTTTTTTTTTTTTGCAACCACAAAACAATAATAAAAATTAAAGTAAACACACCTGAATGCATTCGGAATCCATGAAATCAATACTTTGTTCATTCATTCCTTGACTATATATGAAAAACAAAATTTCATGATCGATGTTGGGTTTGATTAAATATATATTATTAGGGTTTATGATAGATTGAGTATTCAACTTATGGGTGTAGAAAGAAAATTTATTTTTCAAATTTTAAAGTCATGTATTTTAAGGTATTTTAGAAATAAAAAAGTTTCATTAAAACATGGGTCTAGGGAGATATTTGTGGTTGGCAATAGAACCACCCTTAACTACATTATATATATTTAATTTCTTTTAAACATACTTTAGATATATTTGTCTTTATCAATATTAGATGTGTAGGAACCTGGATTTACATTGCGCAGTAGAAAATGGGTTTTAAAATTTTTATGCAACATGTAAACTGTATACAATATATAAGAATGTATAAATTGAATTAGATCATACCCTTGATGACCTACTACTTCGTTTCTTTAAGCTTTATTCCGTTTTGAACCACCATGTCTTCCTCACTATGTTCCGTGATCCGACAACTGTGTATGGGTGCATCATGATCTTCAAGGAACTTAAATGGAGGTAGAAGAAACACATGAAGGCAACCCCTTGCCTTGTATGGTGAAGTTCGGCCACCATATGACAAAAGCAAGAAATTTTTCTTTTTCCTTTTCTTTTAGTTGGCTATACCACCTCATTCTCTTTTCTTTTGTTTTTGCGTGAATTAGTGGTTCAAAAAACTAGGTCACACTGATTCCTCTATCAGTTTTATGTTATCTAGTTATTTAAAATATATCTCTATATATTTTTCAAACTAAATCATTATCTCTTTCCAAATATATCTCCATATATTTAAAAGATAATTAGTATTTAAGTGTCCTAGTTAGAGTAGTATTCTAACTCCTATATAACCCTAGTTGACTTAAACTTAAATACTATACCTAAGAATAAAATAATATAATTATTTTATGTCTCAGTCATGATTTGACTGCAACCTCCATTTAATAATCAATTAATACTTCATAATTATTAATTCATTAATTAAATAATCTAATTATTTAATTAATTTAATTATTAATATATTAATTAAATAATTTCATTATTTAATTAATCCTTGAGTAAATACGTGTCACTTTCGTAACACAATTAATTGGACAATCCAATTAATTAACTGTGACCCTTGTTACCTTTAATCAATCGGGCTAGTAAGGGAATATAATGGACCCACAGTTTTGAGCTCTAATAATACTTAGAAATAATTAATTAAATTATTTAATTAATATTTCATGATTATTAACCTATGAGTTATTCCACTAAAAACCCGAGGCTACACTCTCCCAACTGTAAATGTATTACACAAACTGAAATTACAGTTATCCATTGATATAACTATTATATATGGTATAATCCACCACAAGTAGTTCATAATTAGAGCTAGGTCATAAAGTTCATTATACCCCTCTAATTATATCTTTTCCTTTAAATACCATTGATTATCTAATGAACAATAAATCCTAACTTCCTTATGGAAAAAGGAGAACGTTCATATTGTTCAAGCCCTGAATCAACCCTTAAGGGAACTACTATCTATTTCTCGCAAGAATGAGTGAATTCCACTATTGTGTATAGATCTTCCCAGCCATAAGCCAACCCGTAATTTCAACATACGAAGTTATTGACCATGAATGCAACACCGATCTCACCCATGGTATATCAAAAACCACGATCTAACCTAAAAGAGTCGATAAGACACTTAGGATTAAGATCACCCATATATAGCCATCATTTGTCGATATATATATGAATCTCATCTTATAATGGATCTTGGTGAGAGATTCATATAGATCGTGGCCCAGTCCTATATAATCACATCATACAAGATGCCTCCATTCTCATATCACCATATGAATAGTCTAGGATAAGACTACCTTACATTACAGAATGAACCGCATCAGTAGATTAACCACAAATAAAGTACTCAACTCTATTTGCTATTGATCAAGCCAAAATTGGTATGATTTTGGGCCCTCATTTCCGTTTCTTTTCGCTTGTTTCTCTGGCATTTCCTCGTGTTTAATGTTGTTAAAATGAGTGTTTCAGGTTTTATCAGGTTTCAAGAGCAATGGAGATGAAGTGGAGGACTTGTGTGAAAAATGCCTCACAAATGGGAAGAAACAGGGCATTTTCGCCACTTAGGCATGAGAGGTCGCTACATGGGCGCCATGGCGACAGAGGATTCTCCAAGTCATCAGAAGGTCGCCATTTGGGCGCCACTTGGTCGCCATGGCGACAGAAAGTCTCCAAATGAACCAGGTGGGGTCGCCATGGCAACCACCCTTGCAAGTGGCGACCTTCTTCAATCAAGGCATGGTCGCCATTTAGGGTCGCCATGGCGACCTTGATGTTGCAAGTGGTGACCCCTTTACATTTTGCAGGGTCGCCACATATGGTCGCCATGGCGACCTAGAGGTGCAAGTGGCGACCTCTACACAAATTGGTCATGGTTGCCACTTGCTAAATGGCGAAAAAGATGGTTCTCATGGCGACCCTTGCCTGTAACCGTTTTACACACCATGGTTGCCATAGCGACGAAATAGCGAACAAGGCGCCATATCAGCGAATCAAGCGGTTATCAGTACATGTCCAAGAGTGTGTATAAATAGGACGACCATTCTTCTTCAAAGGCATCGAAAATCTGAGAAAGAGATCAGAGAACACATTTGAGATCTAGCTCTTCATCCATGGCACACTATTTCTCATCCTCCATTTCTCTCCTTGAACTCATCTAATCCATCCAACCCTCAACACAAAACCTTGATTACTTCACTACATCATTCCTCATCCCACCATTTCTACACCAAAATCCTTAGTCACTTCCCACCAAAACACCCACATTCCAAGACATATCCTCTACTTCCATTCCTTGCATCTAGGAGCATAGAGGAGAAGAATGATCAAGCTTAAAGAAGGTGACCCAAGGGTTATTTCCTTACTATTTATTTCTTTTTATTTATTGCAAATATGTGTAACTAAACCCCTAATCTAGGGGATAGATTTGAGGATCAATTGGTTGTGGGTTTAGCTTAGCTTGTAATGAATCTCTTATGTGTTCTATTCATTCAAATTAATTAGGTTCCATTCATTATAATTGACTTGTATATCACTTGTTGATTGCTATCTTGAGTGGAGTAATTTGTTATATATTCATATGTGGATTGACAATCCTTGTGTGATTAAGAACCCATTGGATAGGATAGAATAGTGGTGGGTATATCAACCCCACTAATCTAAGCCTCTAAGTGGTTAACATAATGAGATTGGTACATTAAAGTAGCTAGTTAGCTTACCCACATTCAATTGTTAATCGATCTATTCCCTAGCTATCTCATTAATTGATTTTATCACTATTCTTATCAATGTGTTGAGTATTCTATTTTTCATAACATTTTTGTGTATTTTCATTCTAGTATTTAGCATTGGTGGTTTTAGAAACCACACATCTATCAAACACTATAATTTACTTTATTGTTCAAAGATTAGTCAATTTATCTAATTAACACTCCATTCCCTGTGGAACGAACTTGCTCACTATTTTGCTATCTTATCACATTTTAAAAAGGATTAAGTGGCTTAAAAGAGTTTTCCAGAATCAACCAAAAACTATATTATTATTTTGTTGAGTACACAAACGATCTCATTAGCTATCTACGGACTCTTTAGATTGCTTATCTCAAATTGAATTCCTTTGTATACAATACAAGAAATTTAGTCTTTCCAGACAAAATTTTAGGAGACAAAGCAAGATTTGTCTAGAAAGGTTACCTTTCCCGACGAAACAGTATCTTTCCAGACGAAACTCATTTTGTCGGGAAAGGTAACCTTTCCCCACAAAACTCAAAATTCGTTGGGAAAGGGTATAAAAATTTTCCCAACCTTTCCCCACAAACGAGTTTCGTCAGGAAAGGTAACTTTTCCCTACAAAACTCAAAATTCGTCGAGAAAGGATAAAAAAAATTTCCCAACCTTTCCCCACAAATAAGTTTCGTCGGGAAAGGTAACATTTCTCCACAAAACTCAAAATTCTTCGGGAGAGGGTAAAAAAATTTCCCAACCTTTCCCCACAAAAGAGTTCCGTCGGGAAAGGTAACCTTTCCCCACAAACGAGTTTCGTCGGGAAAGGTAACTTTTCCCCACAAAACTCAAAATTCGTCGGGAAAGGGTAAAAAAATTTCCCAACCTTTCCCCACAAACAAGTTTCGTCAAGAAAGGTAACCTTTCCCCACAAAACTCAAAATTCGTTGGGAAAGGGTACAAAAATTTTTCCAACCTTTCCTCACAAAACTCAAAATTCATAGGGAAAAGTTAACGAAATTTTTTCCCAACAAACATTGTATTTGAAGGGAAAAAGTTAATTAAAATTAAAAAAAAATATATACTACAATTAATTAATTAATTAAAAAATATATATGCTAAAAAATATTAAAAGTTTATTAATTAAAATTAAATTTTTTGGATAAATCCACCACCACCAAACTAATCAGTAGTGGACACCCGGTACATAAAACTTTGATTAAATAAAATATAAACTATATTGAAATGGGGATGGGGATGGGGATGGGGAAGGTCCCCCCCATCCTCATTTCCCCATTTTCGCTAAAACATATATAAATATAATTATATATAAATAATTATATTAATATGTTATATAGTTATATATATATATATACATTAATATGTGGAATGATTGTTTTTTATTGTTAATTTATAATTTTTATTCAAATGGGGAAATGGGGGAACGGGCGGAACGGAGAAACGGGGAAAAATGGGGAAAAACGGGGAAAATGGGGAACTGGGGTTGGGGATGGAGATACCTCCCCTCCCAAAAAAAAAAAAAAAAAAAAAAAAAAAAACAATTATCACCAAACCCGATTTGCAATCCAATAAATATTTTTCAATATATGTTTGCCATTCAAATTAGATTTTTTGATTAGTTGAATAAATTTAAATTTATCTAACAAGGCTTTTTTTTTTTTTTTTTTTTTTTTTTTAATTTCTAACAACTCATATAGGTTATATATAAATATAATGCAAATGTTAACAGATCAAGTGTTGTAGTCCAGTAGTAAAGGCTTACCACTTTAATATGAGGTTGCAAGTTCGATTCCTCATAACGACAATTAATTGTAAATATTATCAAGGATTGGCTAGCGGTGGTCGATGGTTGATTGGGCCGGGGGTGGCCGGATGACGATCGACTGTCGGTTGGGCCGACGATGGTCGACGGTGGGGTGGTCGGACGTCGGATTAATTTTTAAAGTTCCAAAATCTTTTGCAGACGAATATGTACTCATAGCAAACAAATTTATTCGTCGGCTAAAACATCTTTAGGCGACGAATTTATTTGTCAGTGAAAGATGTTTTAGCGGATGAAACTCAAAATTTCGTCGGCTAAAACCTTGCCCGACCATGATGTCCCAACGAAGTTGCCGACGAAATTTTTTTGTCACATAAGACCTTTCCAGACGAATTTTAACCTTTCCCTACAAAAGCGGTTTGTCTAGAAAGACTGAATTTCTTGTAGTGATATGACATTCATATAGTTAGAGATTACATTCAGCAATCTTGGATGTTAAGTACATATGATATAAATGTATGAGATAGATTTATAGAATAAATAAACTACTTCTTTTATTAATGTTTCATTCACATTTACAAATTACATACTTTTGGGCATAAACCCCAACAAGATGTTCTTTCTTGTCAAAAAAAATAAAAATTAGATGTTCTTCAATTTCATCGAATACCAATTTTTTTTTTAGATGAGGGTATAATAGTAAAATCAAAACCACTTAATATTTACGATGCATGCAAGTGTGTGTGTGCATCTAATCTCTTCAAAAATCAAGGTCAAGAGATATACCTTTTGAAGCTCTTGATCTTGAAGTCATGGAGATGCTTGGAAACTTGCCTTGATAATCATCAAGATGACTTAAGCTACCCATTACACAATCATCCCCAATGTTGTATGTTATGAAATAAGCCAATCCCAAAATAGAGGTCCTTACAATATGAATAGTCTAGGATAAGACCACTGTACATTACGAAATGGACCGCATCTGTAGATTAGCTACAAATAAAGTACCCAGCTTTATTTGCTATCTACGGACTCTTTAGATTGCTCATCACAAACTAAATTCCTCTGTATATGACACTCATATACTCAGTTAGAGATTACATTCAACAATCTTGGATGTTAAGTTCACATGATATAAATGTATGAGATAGATTTATAGAATGAATAAACTACTTTTTTTATTAATGTTTCATTCATATTTACAAATTACATACTTTTGGGCATAAACCCCAACAAGATGTTCTTTCTTGTCGAAAAAAAATAGATGTTCTTCAATTTCATTGAATACCTAACTTTTTTTTTTTTTTTTTTTTTAAATATCATTTAACACCTTTCTACTTATACATCAATTGGGACATGATATAAATCTTGCATCCCTACAACTCTCTTAAGTAGAAAGTGGTTCTCCAATAATAATAATAAAAATCTTAAAATGGATTTTTAATGGAAAATAAATAACCAAAAATGGAATTTGATTTTGAAAAAACCTAAAAGAGAAAAGAAGTAGGGAATAGGAAGAATAGGAAGAATAGTAAGATAATTAAAGATAACGACAATGTATTTAAAATAATAATAAAGTTGATTAAATAACATAATAATAGTTATGGATGATGTGTACTTATAAAAATACAATACAGTATAATTAAAGAAAGAATATTTTTGACATTAAATGGGGTTTATTTACAATTCAGAGAGTTTTTATTTATTTTTATTTTTTAATTTATTTTTTAATTTTTAATAGGTGTGATGATGAAAGATTTAAATAATCTCCTCACCTCACTTTGTCATTCCTCACATAAATCAATGGTCTGGATTAATGTTATCTCTTGGTTGAGTAAAACATAAAAGTTAATAGAAATAATATAAACCATTGATTTACTAGATTAGACATGGATCAATAGATTATAAAGGTGAGGATAAGATGAGGAGAGAATCCAGAAAGTTACGTCTTATTTTGTTCTAGGATTCTTCCGAATCGTAGGTCATTTATGGCACGCGGGAAGGGCTTATGCAGCTGCAGCTAGATTTGAAAAAGGAATTAATCACGATTTTGAACATGTTCTTTCCATAACTCCTCTTAACTGAGACACAGGGGATCTGCAAAAAGGGTTTAGATACAATTTTCGAGGGATGGACCTTAATTATTTTTGACTTGTTGTGGACCTTCGGTGCGTAGAGGCCCAACCTCGAGTAGTTTTGTGTAATTTGGTTAGTAGAAAAGTGTTGAATGAAGAAACGACAGAGAGGAAGCCAAGTGTATGCCACGCTGGGTGGAGCAACTAACAATTAACAAACGCAACCTCATAGTCCTTGCTCTTTTTCTTTTCGTTTCCTTTTCTTTTCTTCTCTTGATTCTTGACTAGTTTTGATTGATCATTCAAGCGAACAAAAGAAAAAAACCATGTCGTACGCTTACCTCTTCAAGTACATCATCATCGGCGATACTGGTAATCAATCAATTCGTTTCCAATTCCATCATTCTTCGTCGTTTTTACTTTTAGGTTTGAATGATCCGATTCTCTTGACATCTTTGCAGGTGTTGGAAAATCATGTCTTCTTCTGCAGTTCACCGACAAGCGGTTCCAGCCTGTTCACGACCTAACCATCGGCGTCGAATTTGGGGCCAGGATGATCACCATCGACAACAAACCTATCAAGCTCCAAATTTGGGACACGGTTTCTCTCTATCCTTCTTTTTACCCATATAATCAACTGATCAAGTATCTAATTCGATGCGTTTTGTTACTGTAATTTGACAGGCCGGTCAAGAATCTTTCAGATCTATCACCAGATCATATTATAGAGGTGCTGCTGGTGCCTTGCTTGTTTATGATATTACCAGGTTACATTTTTCTTCAATTTTTTCTTTTATTTTGTTATTATGTATCCTATTGAGTATGCCATTTGATTTTTGCTTTTCAGATTCATAAAAGCTTCTTGTTTTACGTCATATGCTTATATATATATATATATATATATTTCTAGCATATATGTATGATGCATCGAAAAGGCTCTTGCTGACTGACTTGATTTGAGTAGAACCTATGATGCTATAGTTGAAAGACAAAATTTTGATTGTTTTTTTTTTTTTTTTTTTTGGTTTTTAGGAGGGAAACATTTAATCACTTGGCCAGCTGGCTGGAGGATGCGAGGCAGCATGCGAATGCCAACATGACCATTATGCTTATCGGTAACAAGTGTGATCTTGCTCATAGGAGGGCGGTGAGCACGGAAGAAGGTGAGCAGTTTGCCAAGGAGCATGGATTGATCTTCATGGAGGCCTCTGCTAAAACTGCTCAGAATGTTGAGGAGGTGAAGAAACTTTATACTTCATTAACGCTGGAGATTGTTAAAGCCTGATTATTTATAACAGTGTTAGTATTGAGATTCGTGTGCTTCCTCTGTTACTGTCCAGGCATTTATAAAAACTGCTGCAACAATATACAAGAAGATTCAGGATGGAGTTTTCGATGTATCAAATGAGGTTCGATTCCTTTCTTTTATGTTTTTCCGAAATAGATTTTGTCAATCTTTCTGGACTAATGCATATATCTTTCCATTTCATTTGATGCTTAATGTTGGTTTGTTTTAAATTGAAAGGTAGAGGTGTAACAGCCCAGGCCCTTCCAAGTAGATTTTGTCTGTTTTGGGTTTCATGTATAAGATAATCAATAAACTAATATTAAGATTTCTGAATTTTGATACGAATAATAAGAAATCCATCAAATATCTAAACTTGGGTGTAGAAACTCAAAATAATAAAGTTACTACTAATCTTAATTATTCCCTAAAAATCACGTTGTGTAAGACATTATTATAAATAAATAAAACCGTAATAATTGTCCTATGTTTCATTAAAGGATATAAAGAACAATTAGGTAAAAGAATTTAACAACAGCGAGAAAAATAATCGAAAAGCCTGTGGCAAAAATCTGGGTGTTACATGAGGGTAGTTTAAACGTTTCTCGTTTAGTAGGTATTGCTTTAACTTTACCTTGTAATAAGTTTTCATATTTGGTTGCTGTTTGAATTAACTAGGGTTGCATATTGATCTTCATCATACGTAGAAGATACATTTGAGACGGAATGCAAATTAAGTTGCTTTTTGTGGTCATATCATGGGAAGTTTAAGTGCAAAAGAGGGGTGTGACCCTAATAAGTCTGGAATTTAATCAATCTTTTTGAGGTTTATGACTCTTATATTCAGGATGCTTTAATGATAAGTTGTTGTCACCTAATTTCTTTTGGACAAGCCAAATTTGCATCTTCCCTGTACCCCCCTTTTTCTTTGGTCTTAAATCTTCAGTCACCCCAACAAGAGTTACTGTTACATTGTTGACTAAGGAGGCAATATAGTTTGTTTTTTTACCCTTCATATCCTTGATTTATTATTGGTAGAGATGCACAAGAAATCCTGTGGTTTACATACAAAATTACAAATAAAATTGGATGGTTACTTTATGGTATGATGAAAGCATGTTTGATTTGGTTCTACACTTCTACTTGATCGGTGCATTTTAGTAGCGTGGATTGCTAAGTGGTTATATCTAATATATCTTTCACAACAAAAAGAGCAATGTAAATGATTATAATAATTCTTATTTGACTGTTAATATATGCAACCTTAAGTTTTAACGAGACTTGGTATCAGTATTCTAGAACGTGCCCTATGCGTCCGCCTAGCTGCTAGGTGGCCGCTGGCCATGCCGATTAAGGCCTAATCGGCAAGCCTAGGTGGAAGGCGCCGACCGCCTAGGCAATTGTGTTTATTTTTTTTTTAAAAAAAGAAGTCAAAATGACTTGTTAACAATTTTAGTAGCGTGGATTGCTAAGTGGTTATATCTAATATATCTTTCACAACAAAAAGAGCAATGTAAATGATTATAATAATTCTTATTTGACTGTTAATATGCAACCTTAAGTTTTAACGAGACTTGGCATCAGTATTCTAGAATGTGCCCTATGCGTCCGCCTAGCTGCTAGGTGGCCGCTGGCCATGCCGATTAAGGCCTAATCGGCAAGCCTAGGTGGAAGGCGCCGACTGCCTAGGCAATTGTGTTTTTTTTTTTAAAAAAAAAGAAGAAGTCAAAATGACTTGTTTTGTTAATAATGAATACCAAAACAACGTCGTTTTGGAATCCATTTAAAAACCCGAAAAACCTTATTCTTCTTCTTCTCTTCTCTGTTCACTCGACACTCACTCTCGCCTCCACAGCTTCACACTATCCACTCCACTCCACCAGCCAGCAGCTCCTAGGTCCGCCGAGGAATTACCTAGGCGCTGGCCTGCCGCTTGACTAGCGTCTAGTGCTTTTTAGATCACTGCTTGGCACTATAATGATTTGAGTGTGTAAAGGATAATATTTCAATGGGAGTGTAATAATTTGGCATTATAACATTGTTGTTTTCTTTCCAAATAGTGAGTGGATGAGAGGTGATGTTGGTGTTGCTGATATGTCCTTGTATTTTTTCTGTTGGCAGTCTTATGGAATAAAGGTTGGATATGGAGGAATCCCAGGGCCATCAGGAGGCAGAGACGGTGCTTCTTCTCAAGCAGGAGGCTGCTGCAGTTGAAAGTGGAGATATCATTTGCCAAGTTGATTGCACACCTGTCTAGTTCTATCATATTCAATATTTTGTGACGTTGATATATCTTTATTTGTTTCCCCCAAATGATTGTGAATTGTTTATACTTGCATGTTGAGAATGATGAAATATTTGTATAATCCTCAATTTGATTGTAAATTTGACAGTTGTGCTGGTTTCTTTGATGATCTCTGTAGTTAACAAAGTTATTTTTCTTCCAAGATGAAACTCTATTAAATGTATTTAATTAGGGCAAGTTGTTAATTACAATTTACACACACATGGTGTAGACAAATAATGTCCACATTGGAACTTGCACATTTTGACTTAGGGGTAGCAAACAATCTTTCTCCAATATAAGCAATGGTTTGTTCTGGCTTGTGGGTGACAAAGGAAGTCAGCTGCACCCAAAGATAAGAAGCCTATATTCATCATGTAGAAGCACAAATAGTAGTTGATTAATATGTATCCTTGGTGAGATCCAGATCCTAAGCTAATATGTATCGGAAGAGTAGCAATAATAGAATATAATTTAATAAAATGGGTGTTTGTCCATATACTCCATTGCCGTCACACACTCGATCTGAGAAAGTAGCAGTAGCGCAAACAATATAATAATTTATATAAAATAAAAAATAGTAGTAGGAGTTTTAAGTTAGTAATGACTAGTGAGTAATTATATTAGAAAGGTTGTCCAATATGCAGTGGTCATCATCATCTTCCAAATTCCAATCCTTAAGGGAAGCCTAGAAGGCAACCTAAGTCCTAGAGTCAGTCTTGTTTCTTTTTATTATTTATAAATTAATTTTGATTAATTCGATTCATTTCTGTATCCCCAAATCTATTCGAATCGAAGATCTGAGTTTTGTCCTTTCTCCATGGCGTCCAATCAACAAGGCGGTGCCGGAGGAGGATTTGACGTGAACAAACTATTTAAGCCGTCATCTAATCCAATTAACATGATTCCCAACTCCAGCAATCTAACCACCTCCCCCTCCTTCCCCGTACCCTCTTCGCCCTCCGTCTCACCCTCGCCGTATCTGGCTCCGTCGTCCTCTTATCCTCCTCCCACTGGTCCCTACCCTCCTTATCACTACTACCCTTATCAACCATCACCACCACCATCGCCTCTTCAGCACCAACACTTGGCTCCCAATATCCACCAACAAAACAGACCTCAAAATCAAATCTCCTATCCTCAGCAGCCTTCCCCCAACCCCAACCCTAACCCTAACTCTACCAACTCTTCTTCAAGTAACAACCTTCTCATGGCCTTCTTCGGAAACCCAAATCAAAATCAAAATCAAAATCCCAACTTGCCTTCTCAGCCCTCCGATTCAGCTGCAGCTCCAATCCCCTCTGCCCCACCCGTCAGGTTGCGGAGCAGCAAAGTCCCCAAAGGAAGGCACTTGATTGGGAATCACGCCGTCTATGACCTAGACGTCAGGCTAGAAGGTGAAGTGCAGCCTCAGCTTGAAGTCACTCCTATTACAAAATATGCATCCGATCCCGGATTGGTTCTCGGTCGTCAGATTGCTGTTAATAGGAATTACATTTGCTATGGTCTCAAGCTTGGTAACATTCGCATTCTCAACATTATCACTGCTTTGAGATCTTTGCTTCGCGGCCACACTCAGAGGGTCACGGATATGGCTTTCTTCGCTGAAGATGTTCATCTTTTGGCTAGGTAACTCTTCTGATTTATATCATTTGACCTTCATCTTTTGGCTAGGTAACTTTTCTGATTTATATCATTTGACCTTCCTCCTTTATTTATTTATTAATTTTTTCTAATATGCTAACTTTACTTACTCTTTTGTGCAGTGCAAGTGTCGATGGACGCTTTTTCATCTGGAACATAACTGAAGGCCCAGATGAAGAAGATAAGCCTCAAATTTTAGGAAAAATTGTTGTTGCCATTCAAATTCTGGCTGATGGGGAATCAGTACATCCACGAGTGTGTTGGCATCCACACAAACAAGTAATCCTACTTATTCCATTTTAACAATTTTTAGACTCTTTTTGGTATGGTCTCATTTGAAAAAGAATTGCTTTGCAGGAGATTTTGATGGTGGCAATTGGAAATAGGATCCTGAAGATTGATAGCAACAGAGTTGGGAAAGGTGAACGGTTTACAGCAGAGGAGCCTCTCAAGTGTCCTGTTGATGAGCTGATTAATGGGGTTCAGTTTGTTGGTAAACATGATGGTGAAATCACTGAGCTGTCAATGTGCCAATGGCTGACTACCCGCTTAGCTTCAGCTTCAACTGATGGCACGGTCTGTTTTTGCTTTATCCTCCTTAGTCCTTACTTGCTTTGGGGTCTCTAGATTGTCTTTTCATTTGGATGGTTGCATCTGTAGAAGTATTGAAGTTGAATATTGAAAGTGGAAGGCCAAATTCTGGTCCTCATGATACTAAGAAACATGTTTATGTTAATGTTATATCAACTAGTATGTGTGGTAGTCATGAAGAACAAAGAAGGGAGAGGCAGGGTGGACATCTATGGAAATGATCCTGTATTAAATGCTATCTTAGTACCATGCATGTCATGACATTCAGTGATGACATGCATTGTAATAGGTAGAATGGCTCTAAAGTGGAGAACACTTCATAAATGGGACATTTGGCTAATCTATAGGTGGTTTCCTTGCGATAATAAATAGTGCAGTCCTTGTAATAATACGGTGCTGTTGTTATTCAATCTCTTTTGTTAGCTTAGAAGGTTTAATGTCTAAGTTGTATGCTGCTTGTCATTTTCGTTGGGAGTGGTACATTTACTTGTCTATATACTGTATATGGGTTAGCCAATAAATATATTATTGTTTTTTTTACTGTTACTTATCAAACATTCATCTTCTGCAACAGGTGAAGATTTGGGATGACCGTAAGGGAACGCCACTTGCAGTTTTGAGACCATATGATGGTCAACCTGTTAATTCAGTGACATTCTTGATTGGTCCTCACCCACAGCACATTGTTCTGATAACAGGGGTAGGCTCCTATTCCTTTTTATTGAATGGAACATTATGAGTGGTCATGCTAAACTTTTGGCAAAATGGAGAATAGTTGTTGGCCAACGCTTGACTTCTTGCAGTTGGGTAATTTGTTAACATGTTGTAAATAGGCTACACTTGCACAATAGATGATTGTTGCAATTCACATTCATACTCTCTCTCTCTCTCTCCCCCCTATGATGTTTCTTGTCTCCATGTTGTTGGGATTAAGGCTTAGTTAATTTACTGTGTTTATAGGGTCCCTTGAATCGGGAACTGAAGATATGGGCCTCTGCAGAGCAGGAGGGCTGGTTGTTGCCTAGTGATGTTGAGTCTTGGAAGTGTTCTCAGACTTTGGACTTGAAGAGTTCTGCTGAACCCAGGCTTGAGGATGCATTCTTTAATCAAGTTGTAGCACTGAACCGTGCAGGCCTGTTTCTACTAGCAAATGCCAAGAAGAATGCCATCTATGCTGTACACATAGATTACGGACCCAATCCAGCCACAACCCGCATGGACTACGTAGCTGAATTTACAGTTACAATGCCTATATTGAGCCTTACTGGAACAAGTGATGGTTCTCCAGATGGAGAGCATATTGTACAGGTTTACTGCGTCCAAACACAGGCTATTCAGCAGTATGCATTGGACTTGTCTCAGTGCCTGCCACCACCTCTAGAGAACACGGAGTTGGAGAAAACAGGCTCCAATGCTGCTCGTGCTTTTGATGCTTCTAATTCTGATGGGACTGCTACTTTAGAATCTTCTCATGGAAGCAAATCTGCTGACATGCCTGTAAGTACCATGACTTCTGTGCCACCTGTGCTTCCAAGCAGCACTGAGAGTGTCCCTATAGCCAACCGTCCAGAAAACTTACCTTCTACAGAGGTTACTAGTTTGCCAGAAAATGCTTCAGGTTCTGAAACTAAGTCAAGTGGTTTGCCATCTCATGTTAATGCTGAAAATTTCTGCACTGCATCTCCTCCACTTCCTTTGAGTCCAAGGTTATCTCGTAAATCATCTGGTTTTAGAAGTCCATCGAATAGCTTTGAGCCTTCTCCACCACCCAATGAACTTGGTGGTGAACAATCAGTTGTTGATCATAGAACAAACACTGCCAAGGAAAAAATGGTTGATGTGCCTTCCACAGGTGACAATTTGTGGAAGGCTGATAGAAATGTTGCACAAAATGACATTTCTGTGGTTCCTGATCCTCCAGTAGTCTTTAAACATCCAACCCATCTGGTAACTCCATCAGAGATTTTATCAACTGCCGCTTCATCCGAAAATTCCCAGTTTAATCAACGCATGAATGTGGGAGAGGCTAAGGTTCAAGATGTTGTCAACAATGATGCAGAAGGAATTGAGGTGGAGGTCAAAGTTGTAGGGGAGACAGGAATTGGTCAAAATAACGAGTTTGAATGTCCAAGGGAATCCCATATTCCTGTTGCAGAGAAGAAAGAGAAATCCTTCTACTCCCAGGCATCAGATCTTAGCATTCAGATGGCTAGAGACTGTTGCGTGGGAACTTATAATGTGGAGGGAATTCGACAGGTTAATGATGTTAGTGTTAGCGAGACACCAGATAGACCTTCTAACAACGGGGAGGTTGAAGAACAAGACTTGCCAAAAGATGCATCTGCTAAGGTTGGTGCATCGGAAGCTCCATTGGCAATTCCGCAGTCCCCTGCCCCAGCTTCCAAAGGGAAAAAACAGAAGGGAAAGAATTCTCAAATATCCGGTACATCTTCCCCTTCACCTAGTCCTTATAACTCCACTGACTCCTCCAACGAACCAGCTTGCAGTTCTGGTGCCCCATCCACTGATGCTACTTTGTCTCAATTGTCTGTTATGCAAGATATGCTTGACCAGGTGATTCTTTTTAATTTTTAAAGCAAAAACTGTTCTATATACTTATTTCAGAATTACAAGGATTCATCTTAATGCAATTTTGACCAACACCAGTTCTTTGTTAAATTTCTACTGCCTTGTCTTTTCATGGAGGCACCCTGTTTTGTCTTAGCTAGATTTTTATCAGTTTGAGTAGATTTTTGCATTTAACCTGGTAACTTGTGTTCATCTGAAATCGCCTAGAGCAGAAATATTTTTCATTTTTCTTTGAAGTATGTATCCATGGTAATTTTGAAGATGTGTAAAAATTTTGCCAGGTTTCTCGTCTTCATCATTTTGGGGTCTGAAAGCACACAAATCTGTCATGCAACTGTAAAATGCCTGTTTTCTTGTTTCCCCTCTTTATGTATTCATACATAATTCTTTTGGTGGGTATGCGTGTATATTGTCAGATACAACTATAAATTGAAATGGATAATTTGAATAGATAACAATTGAAGCTAATCAAATTAATCAAGGGGAAATAATGAATCACATCAAGTTTTATTATAGCTGTGAAGATAATCTTTCTTCTCTGTATTTCCCCTTGAAGATCTTTCGATTGTATTCCATTTTGATGAAAACAATTAACTGTAGAGACACGTGGTTTTCTTAGATAGGATTAGCAGTAGATGATATTAACTTGTTTACAGGAAATGAAAATGACTATTAATTATAGTAAAGCTCTCCTTTTCACCCTGCTTTTGTCTTTTTCTTCCAAATTAATATATTATTTTTGAAAGGATATTTTTAACTAATGTTTTTGTCTTATGGTGCAGTTAACGAACATGCAAAAAGATATGCAGAGGCAGATGAATGCAATGGTTTCAGGCCCAGTTAACAAAGAAGGTAAAAGACTGGAGGCATCCTTGGGACGGAGCATTGAAAAAGTTATTAAGGCTAACACAGATGCTCTATGGGCTCGTTTCCAAGAAGAGAATGCTAAACATGAGAAGTTAGAACGAGATCGTATACAACAGTTAACAAATTTGATCACCAATTCTATAAACAAAGACTTACCACTCATGTTTGAGAAAACCTTAAAAAAGGAAATAGCTGCCCTTGGGCCATCTGTAGCTCGTGCAATATCTCCGGCTCTGGAGAAAAGCGTTTCTTCTGCTATTACTGAGTCATTCCAGGTAAAATGTCAAAATTTCCTGACATCTTAGGATGTATTTAGATGTGTTGTTTGAATTGAATTGCTTTGTTGTATTTAGGATCTTTTTTTTTTTTCGGAGTCCGTCATTATGAATGAAGCCATGACAAGGTACATACTAATGTTCAAAAATTATAGAAGTTATTGCAAAACATATAATGTTTTGGTCAGAAAGCTGTATAAGCTTAAAATAGAACCACGTTATTAGTTGTCATGACAGCTTACCATTTTCTAATGGCTTCATTCTAAATGATGTGTTTGCTCCTTAAAATGTTTTCTAAGTACAGTGAAGCTGTTCAATTTTGTGGGCTGCCGAAAGATTGCTTAAATTGTTGAAAAGTTTTCCCAACAGAGTTTGTTGTCTAATTTCTTGCAGAAAGGAGTGAGTGAAAAGGCAGTGAATCAACTAGAAAAGTCCGTTAATTCAAAATTGGAAGCTACAGTAGCCAGGCAAATCCAAGCACAGTTTCAAACTTCTGGCAAGCAAGCTCTCCAGGTAATTAACTCTATGCACTTAAAATTTTCAAATAAAGGCATTATTTACTTTTATTTTTTATAGGATACAAAACTTTATAAAAAAATTAATATTAATGGACAACCCTTTGAACCTCTTGTGTATCTTTATGGCCAGATAATGTAAATGTACTCAACTTCTTAGATCTTTAAAATATTTTTAAAAAACTAATATTAATGAGGGCATGCATATTTGTATTATTTCTCTTCTTGGCATGCTCAATAATTATGAATTCTAGCTCATAAGTGAAGTTCAACTTGATTTGTTCCAAAGTTGTTGGAGCGCAAAACGCAAGGCGAGGCGCGCGCCCGAGCAAAGCAAGGCGCACATTTTTTTATAAAAATACGGAAAATTCATAAAAAATTGTAAAAACCTATTTATACCAAATTTTTCTAGTGGCTAATAACTAATTCAATAACACATAATAATTGAACACACAATCAACTTCATAATAATTCAACACATAATCAACTTCATAATAATTCAGCACAATCAACTCAAAGTTGCAAACACAAAAAAAAATTCAAATTCAAAGATATTGAAATAAGTTTGTAGGGTAGTAGTAGACTCTAGACACACTATGCTTCTAATCTCTATCAAAGAAAATAAAGTTTGTCGGATTTCATGGAGTAATGGAGGAGATCCTAGCAATATTTTGTCCTAAGATTTAGAGATTTGTTTCCCTAATAAAGAGACCTGATCGACTGTACCAGATCTCTCTCTTTATGTTTCCTAGTTTTATGGGACTGATTGAAGACAATTATAGGTCCTTGATTCTTGGTGGATTTGGTGCCAATATAGGTTGTATATATGCTAGTCTTTTGTTCATAATATAGCAGTGAGAAAGATTATTCTCTTTCAAATTTCTTCAAAGTTCATGACGTCATTCATAATTCATCAAACTCCAAATCATAATCCTCCTTTATAGTCCTATCAACTTGAGCTTCGCTCTCTTGAAGTCTGTCTCCCTCTGTTGATAGAAAAATGAGAACAAAAAACTATTTAAAATAAAAAAATAAAAAATGGAAAGACAGAAAGAGAAGATCTGAAGAAAAATCGAAAATGGAGAGACAAAGAGAAAGAAAGAAGAAACTTACTTGGAGAGTTGGGAGATAGCCGTTGGAGATTCAAAATGGAGACAGACTTGAGAGTAGCAACCGTGAGACTTGAGAGGAGAGTAGATGGTCGATGATATCAGATATGTCATATGTGTTGTTTCATTCATTTAGGGTTTCCTTTCTTTTTCTTATTTATGTTTTGACCCATTTTAACTTTCTTTTATTTTAAAAAAGACTCCATTTCACATAAGCATTTTTATTTCGACCCCACTTCAAAAAAAAAAAAAAAAACCTAAAAAACACAGAAAACACGATAAGGCACAGCAGGTGCGCCTTTGAGCCCCGCCGGCAAGCGCACGACCGCCGGAAGCCGGCACACCCAAGACGCCTGTTGCCACCTGTCACCTGGTGGTGCGCCTGAGTGTGCCTTTGACAACACTGATTTGTTCATTCAATTTTGTATGTAGAAATAAAGATCTGTCATATGCAGAAGATGATTATTCAAATGGTTTTTGGGGTTACTAATAATAAAATAATTTGCCTCCAACTGCGAATGGTTTCTTTGTGTATGTGTTATTCTTCAACAACTCCTTATGGCCAGGTTAATTTTGACTTATTTTGAAAATGAAAATGAATCTATCTATGGATTGATATCAATATATCATGTTAGTCATGAATTAAGTTTCATGTCTTTTATCATGGCATAGAAGTCTTCTCTCTATATAACTCCTTGGATGTGTCTTCTGCATTGAACATGCACTTTTATTGCTCAAATGTAGACAACTTTTGTTGCTAATGACATAGGGGTGTGTGGAAGAGCTAACACAATCTGATTTGCAACAAGATGGTTGGGATTTTGAATTTAAAAGCCAAATCAGATGCTACAACCTATCATAGTCAAAACTAACTTCAAGCCTTTCTCTAATAGTCTAATTCACCTTTATCTCTCTTTCTCCTTTGTTTCTTATCACAAAAGAAATGAAATCTCTTTCTTTTTAGCTCTGGCCGCTAACAGGATCTTTTCATGCTTCTGTTGATTTTGTAATATGTACTATTTTGAAAGGCTACTTTGCCTTGATATTGTTAATTTGCTATTAAATTTTGTATGGACTTGGAAAGTCTGAGGATTTTGTTTCTTTGGCTGGATTAATGATTACATAATTTTCTGAGTGGTTTTTAAATAAAAAAATTTGTACTTGCAGGATGCATTACGGTCTGGTTTGGAATCTTCACTTATTCCTGCATTTGAATTGTCATGCAAAGCTATGTTTGAGCAGATTGATGCAACATTTCAGAAAGGGCTTATTAAACATACAACTGCCGCTCAACAGCAGTTTGAGAGTACACATTCATCTCTGGCCATTGCTTTGAGGGTATGTTTAGTCTATTATGATGTTTATGTTGGGGAGTAGATCATCTAGATTAATTGCATTTCTTAAACTGAAATCGTCTCCTGATGTCATCAGTAAAACCATGGACATCTTATGTCATTGTACTTCTTGCTGCTTCTAGCTCATCATAAGATATAACCATTTACAACTTGGTTATAACCATTTACATCATAAGATATAACCATTTACAACATGGGAATTGCATTTCAGGATGCAATTAATTCGGCATCATCAATTACTCAGACCTTGAGTGGAGATTTGGCTGATGGGCAGCGTAAGCTCTTAGCTATAGCAGCTGCAGGTGCCAATTCAAAAGCAGGAAATTCCTTGGTAACACAGTCGAGCAATGGACCTTTGGTTAGTCTACATGAGATGGTATGCACTTCTTCATTTTTTTTTTTTTTTTCTCTAATTGTTTGTGTGTATGTTAACTTATGGAGAGTCCTACTATCAGTTAAAAGAATGATGATAGTAATAACTTCTGTTTTCTGTAATTACCCTTGAGGGTTTGTCATTTTCATTTTTTTCCCATACAACAGGTTGAGGCACCTTTGGATCCAACAAAGGAACTGTCTAGGTTGATAGCTGAGCACAAATATGAGGAGGCATTTACGGGAGCCCTGCACAGAAGTGATGTATCAATTGTTTCTTGGTTATGTTCTCAGGTATGCTTCTTTGAATTGCGTGCTCACACGCATACACACCCACAAAGTTTTGGTTTATCTTCCAAGTTCCATATGTCTGTTAAATGTTGTTAATTCGGATACAGTACATATGGCATATATATTGCCCATTGATGACCAAGATGTATGTATAGTGTACAGTGTTCTCAACTGAGTGGGCAATTAAGACAGATGAGGTCAATTCAAGTTGACTCGGTTTTATTTTATCTATAAATGGATGAGCATGTGAGTCTTCTATTGTAATAGGAGCTGTCTAGATTATTGTGCCTGTCAAACTTAGGTCCCTGAACATTTTTCTTTACTATGGCCAGCTTTTTCAGCCTTTGATGAATATTTGAAACTGCCATGCTTAAAGTTCAGTCGTCAGCCTTGATGATGCAAGGCTAGATCTTGTTTTATCTTGCTGAGCTTTTATAATCATTACAACTTCTGAGGCTATATCAGATGTTAAGAAATGATGAGGGCATAAAGATTTGGTTGGCATTAAAATGGCTGTTAGCCATCGAAATGACACAGGCTGAAGGGTTTTATATTTGGATCCGGTATCCTTTTAAGTGTGTGTTTGGTATGGCTTTTCTAGTGGCCGAAAGTGCTTTTTTAATGTTAAAAGCTATTTTTGATGGTTTTTTTTGTTTGTTTGGCAAAACCAAATAAGTGCTTTTTTAAAAAAGCTATTTTATGTCTTTTGGTAGAAGCCCAAAATTTGAGGCTTTTTTTAAAAGAGATAAATAGTTGCAACTACCCTCCATGAACTTTATATATTTCACCATATACCCTTCTATTACTAATACTTTGTCAATGCCCATTTTTGTACTTTTCCACAACAAAATCTCTTTTAGAGGTATTTTGCCAAACAATCAACTAACTTAAAAGCACTTTTTTAAGTGAAGACCAAACAACATACGACTTTTTGTTAAAAGCTCTACTTGTAAAAGATCCACTCCAGAAGCTCTACTTGGAAAGCCATCCCAAACGCACCCTAAGTCTAATCCCATAGTCGTGAATTTGGGCTACTATTTTGTAAAAGACTTGTATATATTGAATGCTACTAGCTATTTGATGATAAGTCAGCTCTGATCATGATGTAAAAATACTTCTTTTAGAGACACTATAGCAAATAATCATACATATGAACATTCCAATTCAATATGTCTGATAGCTCTTCTCAAGAACATTTGCTTTCAAATGAGATTTTTTTTATTTTATTTACAAAAATAGCCCATTTTAGAGAATCTTACACTTGTTCTTTAAAAGAACATTTGTTTCCTATATGTGTGATTGTTAGAATACTTGTTTTCAAATGGATACACACCAGGGTAGGAAGTTGAGCATTCTTTGTTTACATGCGTTTTAGGTCTTTGATTAGTCCATAATTCAGCAGACCGGGGTAGGAACTTTACTAATTCTTTGTCTGCATTGCATCTGAGGTCATTGGTTGGCACTTGCAGTTGCCTAGCAATCATAAACATTGACATTTTAGTTTTGTTCTTGTTTTATCAGGTTGATCTACAGGGAATATTGTCAATGGTACCGCTCCCTCTAAGCCAAGGAGTTCTTCTGGCTCTGCTCCAGCAATTGTCTTGTGATATCAACAAGGAAACAGCCAGAAAACTGGGATGGATGACAGATGTGGCAGTTGCCATAAATCCGGCAGATCCAATGATTGCAGTGCATGTGCGACCTATCTTTGAGCAGGTGTATCAAATACTAGGGCATCAGCGAAACCTACCCAGTACCTCTGCTTCAGAAGCAAACAACATCCGCCTTCTTATGCATGTGATAAACTCAGTGTTGATGAGCTGTAAATGATTCTTCCCTCATTGTGCAAATTTGTAAGTTGGACCTTTTTTGTTTGTATAGAAATTCTAGGAAGTTTCGGGGGAGGAACATTGGATTCTTAAAATGTATTCAGTTGGTATTGTTAAGATTTGTGTGAAATAGTTGAGCTTTTGTTTCATGCTTCAATGATGATGCATTAATTATCTGGTATCGGTGTCAGATTTTATATGATGGTATATAATGGAGTGGCAAGAAGCATAGTTTGTAAAAAAGAAATCATCTTGAGAAATTTCAAAGTAAAATATGTAAAGATTAAGGAGGTAAAATGCAAAGACTAGCAGCATTGCTATGAAATGGCGGGTGGTATATGTAATATGTGGGTACCCTAACCCTATGGATACTAAAAATAGATAGATGAAAGGATGGATGAGGATTGAGGAGAGGAAAACAAGGAAGCAATTAAATACATGTGTTGAAACGGTTTAGGCGCTCTCAATTCTCTCTTGAAAGGTAGCTATTCTTTCATTCCCCATTTACGGAGATGGAGCGCGAGAAGAAGATGATAGATTGCAAGTCTGCACAAGAGATTGAGGAGGAAAGTGATGAGAGTTACATATCATCATCATCATCATCTGGAAAAGGAGTGTTTGATTTCCCATGGCTGCACAACGATGAAGGTATGATATCGAAATCAGATGACGACGAATACTGGAATTTCCAAGACACGTTTGAGTACAACAGGCAATGCTTGTTGTATGAGACTCAGACCCCAACAATGAATGATGATGTATGGCCATTGGAAGCTGAAAATGGGATGGAAATGGAGACTGTAGATTGCATCTGGACTTGGATGCTCAATCACCCGCTTCAACAGGGGCAATCATAACACACCCTATATTTTCTTTTTCTTTTTCTTTTCTTGTGATTTTGTCAAAGTGTTCATAGGTGTTAAAACCAAGTTAGGAATAAAACATCATACTATTTCTTTTTCTATTCAAATGTCAAAATGGGGCCAATTAGAGATGTCAATGAGGTGGGCAACCCCGACCCCTACAAAATTATTTGAAGATCGAGTGCGTGTGTGGAGTCTGGGTATGGACCCGTGAAAGAGCTTCAAATTGTGTGAAGAAAGATCATTTTTATTTTATTTTATTTATTTTTTTAATCTGGGTTGAAGTGTGACCTAATTACCAATGCTCATTTTACATATTTTAGATTAGGAAGTGGAGTGGACAAAATCCAAAATGCAATTTTGGATGTTTACTAAGTTTGTAGATTTATATTATTTGGATTCATAAGAAGAAGAAGATGATGATGATGATGATGATGATGATGATGATGATGATGTCCACCCGTGAGTGAGTGAGTCAGAGTCAGTAATAGCCGTTGTGTTGTGCTTGCCGACAATATTTTATATATATATATTTTTATTGAATTTGAAGACTTTAAGTTGATGCATATACAGATATATACTGATATACCTACACATACATACTTACTTGCATTAATTACTCAATAATATGGACCTACCCTCCCCCTTTTTAATACAGATCTGAATTGAACTATGTTTAACTTTTCAGAAAAAAAAAAAAAAAAAGTGAGCTTTATTTCTAATACATTATTTCATATAAAAACGACATTGTTCTAGTAATCAATGAGATAAATATATATAAAAGATAAATCTTGACAGTCCATTTTTATAATGGCCATGTGTATGCAGATCTCAAAAGGTTGAGTATAGCTCAATAGAGAAAAAACTCAACAAAGGATCCTGATCATTTTAATATACAACTCGCACTTTTCTTTTTAGTCTAATCTTTACTTCTTTACTTAATTGTTTAATAAATCATGATAACCACTATTATTTGTTTCTTTTTTTTTTTTTTTTTTGAAAAAAAAAATTGACAACCAATGAACCATGGTTTGTTACACGTGCCGAGATCAAATGTATATTATGTGTACAGCTCGAATGTTTATTTTAATAATCTATAGGTATCTACTCTTATAGCAACGGAGAGAAGAAGAAAGAAGAAAAAAAAAAAAAAAATTAAATACCCTTTTATTTGGTAGGACTCAAAACCTCCTCTGATCACCAACAGGGGAAGGGAATGAGTCCGGTGAGAATTGAGACTTGAGAGTGAGTAGGCAATCACGTCCCGTTTACATCAATAATTAAAGGCATCTCTATGATTTAGACTTGTTATGTCGGGTTTTTAAATAATATTTAATGATGTTAAATAAAGATTAAATACAAGTTACAATTAATTATAAATCGAAATAAGATAATATTATTAACAGTCTAATTAAATAAGAGAATCTTTCAAAAAAAAAAAATTTTAAAGGAAAGGGTAGAATGGTCAAATGGACATTCTTTCTCTCTTAAAAAAAAAAACAAATAACAAATAAAAATTTATTGTCATCATTGAATCATCACCACTCACATTCAGTTTCACATAATCACATGTGAGAATTACAGCTCAGCCCTCACACCACCGCGTGGTTATTTTTATCTTTATCTTTCACTTTTTATCTTTCCTTTTTCTCCTTTTGTTTTTGTCTTTTTCGATTTATATTTTAAAAAATAATAAAAAAGGTATTTTATTATTTGTTAATTATCTATATCTCTCTCTCCTCACTCAATCTATCATCACCATTTTCGCCGACGCGTTGTTGCTCAAGTACTCTTCTCTCTCTCTCCCTCTCTCTCTCTCTCTCCAATCCAATCATAAACATTCTATTATTAACTAAAAATCAATATCAAAATCGCTTCTTTTGGTCTGGGGTAGTGGTGGTGGTGGTGCTTCAACCATGAACACCCGAAAACTGGTTCTGGTTCTGCTCTGTATAACGGTCATTGCTCCGATTGTTCTCTTCACCGATAGATTCTCCACCACCTTCAACGTCTCTCCTTGTAAGTTCTCTCTCTCTCTCTTTTCTTCTTCTTACAATTCGTTTCCTCGTTCATTTTTTTATCTTCAATTAATTTCATTTTTGCTTGTTGGTTCATTATCTGCAGCTAAACACGAATTCGTTGAAGATCTTACAGCTTTTGTGAGTATTTCATTTCAAACCCTTTTCCCCCTTTTGTTGTTTTCACTTTTAATTCTCCAAAAAAAAAAAAAAGTTAAAATCTTTTTTTATGGGTTATCTCTGCAGACTGTCGGTGGTGATTCTAGCCATCTGAATCTGCTTCCACAGGTACTTCTTTTTTTTCCCCCCCTTTTTCTCTGGTTTCTATCCCCAATAAAGCCCAGATCTTTTACTTGTTCAAGTTCTCATTTTTATTTGAATTGTTTGCATATTTAGGAATCTTCAACAAGTCTTAGAGAGCCAATTCGAGTTGTATATTCTCAAGGTTCGTTCTTTTCACTCTTCATTTATATCTATCTCTACGACTCTACATTTTCATGCTCCCTACAAATTGTCTCTTAATGTCTGTATTTTTGTACGGTTTAATTTCTCAATATGCAGCTTCGAGGGAGCATAAATCTGCTAGAGTATTGTCCGCAACCAATGAGGCTGTTGATCAATCTCAAACAGTGAACCCCATCAGACAGGTCACTGATCTAAATCTCTCTCAGACTGTAACCAACAACAATGATGAAGTTAAGGCATCGGATCACCAGAATTTCGACAATGACTCTCGAATTATGGTAATTAAATTTCATTTTGATGGTTTCATTTACTGTTTTTGTTTCTATTTTGAACCAGTCAGTTTTGCATGACATACAAGTCTTTGACTGTTAGTTACTTCATAGGTTGGATATGAAATTTAATGCTCTAGGATCAATTGGTTTGCAGGTAGTCTACTAGTAATTTAATTGTCTTTTTATTTTTTTTATTCTTAGTATTATGATTATTTACCAATTAAGGTTTATGCCGGTACTGGATTGCTTCTGGTGCTCAAATTGGCATCATACAAGGGTTGACTACTTCTAGATGATTGGATATAGCCCTATCATGATCCCAACAGTTGCAAATATATTATTCCTTTAATTGGTTGGAATTTCTTGCATTAGAAGTTGGACTTAGAATATTAGCTCTAGAAAGAGTACAAGTTAACTGACTTCAATATTCTCTACCTTTGTAGTTTTCCTTTTACTGCCTGGATAGTAAAGCCCCTCCCTCAACTGTGAATCGATGTTATTATAGTTGACAAAACTAAAATTGACATAAATGTTATTATAGATTTAAGATACTTAAAAGTTTTTGAGAATTTATTTAAGATATTTAAAGAATATTGCAATATTCATGTTGAATTATCAACTGTCTTCGAAATAATAGCAAATTTTTTCTTTTAAATATATATAATGTTACACAAAAGAAGAAATTTCCAAAACTTGTTGGGCGATTGGAAATCTTGAAATTTATTTGTGGTCTTAACTCTTTTTAATTTTTATTTTCTTATTTGGTGGTTATGCCTATAGGAAACAAACCTTATACAAGAATCCACACAAACCTCTGGCAAATCTGGTCAGCGAGGACCCACAAAACTTAAGAATGAGAAACGGACTGAACCAACAGCAATGCCAGATGCTCGGGTCCGTGAGCTTAAAGATCAGCTCGTCAGGGCAAGAGTGTACCTTTCACTTCCGGCAGCAAGAAACAATCCCAACTTTATAAGGGAGCTCCGACTGCGAGTTAAGGAAGTTACACGTGCACTCGGTGATGCAACCAAAGATTCAGATTTGTCAAAGAAGTAAATCTCCATCTTAGAACTATCAATTCTGCTATCTGATGGAAGTTTGCTATGTCTTTTTACTTTTCTTATTATCCTGTTCTTGATTTAGCATGCAACTTTTGACGTGTAACTTATTAACTTTTCAAAGATTCAAAATCTAGCCGAGTATCGATATGCACATTGTCATTAAATCCGTATATCTGGTATTTATCAATGCAGTGCCTATGAGAGACTAAAGGGAATGGAGCAAACTTTGGCCAAGGGCAGGGAGATTCAAGATGACTGTGCTGCTGTGGTAAAGAAACTTCGAGCTATGCTCCATTCAACGGAAGAGCAGCTCCGAGTGCACAAGAAGCAGGCCTTGTTTTTGACTCAACTAACAGCTAAAACACTTCCTAAAGGTCTTCATTGTCTTCCCCTGCGCCTTACAAATGAGTACTATACATTAAATTCATCTCAGCAACAGTTTCCAAATCAAGAGAAATTAGAAGATCCCCGGCTGATCCATTATGCCCTTTTCTCGGACAATGTATTGGCAGCAGCAGTTGTTGTTAATTCTACTATTACTCATGCTAAGGTAATTCATATCCTTCTTTAAATGTTACTGCTCTGTCTTCAGTTTCCTAGAAAGATTGAAAAAACTAGACCTGAATAAAATTAGTATTTTCGTTTTCTTAGTTTTCTGAAGAAAAACTGGTTTGGAGCATTAATCAAGTTATTGTCTCTCTATTCAAAACCTTTTCTTTTTGTTGACATGTCAAACTTACCACAATTCATGTAATCCTCTGCAGCATCCTTCAAACCATGTTTTTCACATTGTGACTGATAGGCTCAACTATGCTGCTATGAGGATGTGGTTTTTAGTAAACCCACCAGGAAAAGCCAGCATTCAGGTTCAGAGTATTGAAGAATTTACATGGTTGAACTCGAGTTATAGTCCAGTTCTTAATCAACTGGGCTCTCAATCGATGATAGACTATTACTTCAGGACACATCGGGCAAACTCTGATTCAAATTTGAAGTTCCGGAATCCGAAGTACTTGTCTATCCTGAACCATCTTCGCTTTTACCTACCGGAGATCTTCCCAAAGCTTAAAAAGGTGTTGTTCTTAGATGACGATATAGTAGTGCGAAACGATCTTAGTGGTCTGTGGTCCCTTGATTTGAAGGGTAATGTCAATGGTGCTGTGGAGACTTGTGGGGAAACCTTTCACCGCTTTGATCGATATCTCAACTTCTCCAATCCTCTCATCTCAAAGAATTTTGATCCACATGCTTGTGGATGGGCATACGGAATGAATGTCTTTGACTTGGAAGAATGGAGGAGGCAAAACATCACAGAGGTTTATCATACATGGCAAAACCTGGTAAGTGATTTTTTTTTTAGATTTGGATACAAAATATGCATGAATCTCAAATTTTAAAACTTGGCCTTTCTGTTTGGTTTTTCTTTTTACTACTAGAGTTTATGGCAAACATGAGATTTTATTATTTCAAATGACATCATAAACTCAGATACACTCTTCTGCACCATGAATCTAAATTGTAGCAACTCCAGTACTCATCAATGCTAGGCTTAATAGAATGGTTTTGGTCTTATTTTTATTTCTGAACCAAATCTCTATATGCAGAATCATGACAGGCAATTGTGGAAGTTGGGAACACTGCCTCCTGGTCTTATAACATTCTGGAAGCGCACATACGCGCTTGACCAGCGTTGGCATGTGTTGGGCCTTGGCTACAATCCACATGTCAACCAGAGGGACATTGAACGAGCAGCTGTCATACACTACAACGGCAACATGAAACCATGGCTTGAGATAGGCATACCGAAATACCGGAACTATTGGACAAAGTATGTTGATTATGATAATGTGTATTTGCGAGAGTGCAACATCAATCCGTAGAACAGGGAACAGGAATCACCGTGTTAGAAGTTTATCCAGATCACCTTTGCCGGCCATAAATTTTTACAGGTCTACACACTATGCTTAAGTGTAGGTTGTTGTGTTGGAAAGCAAAAGCTCCGGAGTTTAATTCTTTTATGTATACATTTTGATTTTTGATTCTTTTCTGTGTTTTTGGGGGCATTGTAGAGTTTAGAACCACAATGCATGAAATATGTTTTTATTTGCAAATATGAAGCAGTTGTATTGTAAAGGAATCAAAAGCTAGAATTTTTTGGTCTCTATCATTAGTGTTTGGCAGCAGAAAGATGATGATGATGTATATTAATTATATCAGCGCATGCATTACAAGTGTTGTTGAACCCTTTTCTTGTGAGTTATTTGACAGGAAATGTAAGGTTGTTTGTGAGTTGGCAATGAATGGTAATGGTAAATTTGGGATGGATGAAAAGGAAGGGGTTCTGGGGTTGGTTGAAGAATGAATGAGGAGAGTTGGGTCCAAATACAGGCTGTCTTTCGGTGGTTGCATCAGTCTAAAGTTATGGTTATGGCTGTGGGGAATCACGTGGTGGGCAGTCACATCAATTGTGGGCAGGTCCCACCCACCCCTTAAAGAATATTTGATGATTTGGCTTTGGAAGGATGGGGCCTGGCCGGCTGGATTCATTTCTTTTGTTACAAGTTATTAAATAGAGTGCAGTGTTATGGTTGTGTCTACGAGTAAGAAACCACAACCCTTGTTTTGTTGTGGTGTAAGCTGTGATTGTAATTATTGGATTGATAATTTGATATGAATATTACAGGAAATTGAGTTTCCCACTTGAGAATAACAAAGTCATCAGATAGAAAGAGTATACAACCTTACTAAAAAAGACAAATACCTTAGTTTTATCGATTGATGAAAGTGAAATTGAAAGACAAAGTCCTGCATGCATACGGTGAACTAGCCCATACAAATTTGATGATCAAACGACAACAACAGAATTGTTTCCTTAAATATTTGTTAATAACCCTAATTCAAATTCCTTAAATTAACCATTTAATAAGATTAACCGCGGATATATTAATATTATATGTCTCTCTTCTCATCTTCTTCAACTGTTCATCATATTCCTATCCCAAAAATGTCCACCTCCTTCATCTTCCTTGTATTTTTCATCATCATCTTCTCCAATCATCCCACATATGCTGATGATCGGACGACTACAAACAACACAACACAACACAACTAGTTGATCGAGTCTGCAACAAGACCAACAACTACTCCTTTTGTGTCGAAGCCCTCTACACCGACCCTCGCACTCCGGATGCCGACACCTACACTCTGGCTTACAACACCGGCACCAACACCCTCCGCCAGATAACCCACCTACTCAAGAACAACGCCACCACGGACGGCCTCAAGAGATGCCTAAAGGATTACAACAAGGCCATTGAGGCTCTGGGGTCGGGCCTCAATGACTTGAACTCAGAGACGTTCTTCACTCTGCCTGGCTATGCCAATACCACTTCTTGGTCTGCTGAGGACTGCGAGGCTCATTACATGCCTCTGCTTTCTATCACTATCAAGTCTCTTTGTCAAATATGTGTTGTTGTCGCCAACCTCTTCAATGGTGGCGGCTCTTGATTATTGGTTTTCATTCATGTTCAAATTCATCAAAACATTATGGAGTGTGTCACACAACGAATTATAATATAATTTGCATGCATCTATATGATCATATCATACCAAATATTGATTATAGGCATGGCCAAAGTGCTCTATTTTTGCTAATTTTATTGGAATTAGTGTGTGCTTTTCCTTAACATGAATTTCTACTTCTTAAATTAGAAATGACTATTGAGTAATCAGTCTCCCCCAAGATCCTTTACAAAACTTGGAAACATATATGACGAGTTGGGCAGTGCGACACAAAATATGTTGTAACTAATTCTCAGTTGGGATGCCACGTCATTTCAAGGACTCAAAATGAGTCTCATCTAGTCAAAGTTAAGGGCCAAATTCTTTATAACTCGGTCATTATGCACAATGAAGAACTCAAGGAAAAAAAATAAGCCGAGTGATAAGTAAAAGATTGACCAACATTAACATTGGATTTGGATCTTCTATCGAGTTAATATTTTTTCTGATCTAATAACACTTAAGATAATACTCGGCATTTAAAGATAATGAAAGTGAAATAAATCACACTCATTGATTACATATATCATCTGAACTAGTTAGATTAGGACAAAGATTAACTCAATCGGATGATCCAAATTCATACAAACCATGGACACAATGACTGATTGACTGGTTCATATGAAGACAACTTATCAGCTATCTCGGGGGGAAGTTAAAACTTAATAACCTATGTGATCGCTTTCCATTAATATCTAATCATATCCCACTTGTAAAAACATGATTAGCGAACATGGTAGGAATTATACGTACGTGACATGCAAGATGAAACCGACTTACCACGTATCACGTAAATGGTAAATATGTAACAAACATGAGAGACTCAATTTGATGTGGCCCAAAACACTATAGTATTGACCACTCCTCTCTACAAATATGTGAGTCATACTAACAAGGCATTACATTCCAACTAAACAAAAATCTCTCTAGAATAATATTGATTTAACCGTATAAAGTCGACCACTTGCCAACACTCTTAACGATGTTTTTAGCTTTTCAGATCACCATATTTGTCAAGCAAGCCGA
The DNA here is from genome assembly GCA_954870605.1 of Acer campestre. Lineage (NCBI taxonomy): Eukaryota > Viridiplantae > Streptophyta > Magnoliopsida > Sapindales > Sapindaceae > Acer > Acer campestre. The sequence goes on from OX940799.1 coordinate 33,402,403, forward strand.
GCGACACGACAATTACCATTACAACATGAATACACTCATTCGATAGAGGTCACCGAAATTGTTGAACAAGCTGAGCATTACCATCTCAACATTTTGACTCAAAAAATTCGACATCGCGCCAACGAGTATTAGAGGGGTCTCGAAGCCCTTCCGATGATGGTAATTGGTTCCTCCTTAGATGTTGGGAGTGTTAAGACTAAGGACACGACATGTCCAAAGGCCTTGGGAACAGGTTCAACTTACCTCTGCTCATCGGCCACCAGATGCGAAATGACTCCAAAGTGAAGATTAGGTTCACCTTTGCCTTGACCCTAGGTAAGAGACGAAACTGATCCTACACATGCATGCACCGTGGTGAAATAGGCTCTAGGAGTGCCACAATCAAGACATTCAAGGCTTGATGGCTACGTTAGGCCTGGGCACCTCTGATTCTGCATCTATACAGTTCTGTCCATTTTCCACTCGCGGTCGCGCTAATTCTAGATTAGAATATAGGCCGGTTTATATGTTCCCTTCTTCGGTTCCAGTTTCCAATGCTTTTACAGCGATCAGTCCATTTGTCTCGGTTTATGATTCTTTGGTGGTTCATTCTTCTATGGATTGTGTACCGGTTGATAAATTAAGCTCTTTTCCTGATCTAAATATTTCCGTTCAAGATTCGCTTGTGATTCATTCTTCTGTGGATTTTGTGCCTATTGAAGGGACGAGTTCTAGTCCTAGAATGGATCCGATTTATCAACAGGATTTGAATGACCAATGGGTTTCGATTGATGGCTCTATTTATAGATCAGTTTGTTCCTCGGTGCAGGTTATTTTTGATTTTTCTATAACTACTCCAGTCACTTTTCCTCGGCAGAATCTGATTGATTGGCAGGCTTTGATTGACCAAAAAGTTTTGATTGATAGTGAAACAAATTAATGTGTGTTCTAATAATTTAATCTAGAGGAGGTGAATAGATTTTAACTATTTTTACCAAATTTTCGTGTTAGTCAATTTACCAAAATAACCCTAATCTAGTCAATATAATAAATCAAGTGTAATAAATGCAGAATTATAAATGACACTTGATTTTTACGTGGAAACCCAAACTGGGAAAAACCACAGGCTGTTATGTACGCCACACACGAACCTCGAATCAACTATTTGTGATAAAGTTTACAACCTCGGTTGACTTCAACCTCGAACGGTCAATAACCCGCTACCACTGCCCACAGGCTTGTAAAAGTGGATCTAGTCCAATTGCTTGATCCTCGCAATCACTACGTGTAATGATGTTTACAACCTAATCCCGGTATGTAACCCACCACTACTACCCACAGACCTGTAATAGCAACCCTAGATCAAGACTTAATTCTCCAAAGAGATCAAACAACCTATGTGAATATATATATATATATATATGATATTCAAAGTGAAAATAGAGTTAAGGAACCCTAAATGTTTATCTAGGATTATAAGATGACAATTAAATCAATCATAGATATCAAAAGCTAATTGACATGACATAAAGCTTAGCTATGTAGAGGATAACCAATCCTAGATACAATAGCTATCAAAAACAATCTCAATCATTTTTAATGAGATAAATTAGCTAGATGTTATATAAACATGAAAACCTAGCTATCAAAAACAATCTTAATCATACAATGAGATCAATTGACTAGATGGCATATAAGCATGAAAACCTAGCTATTCACAAATAACCTTATTAACCGGTAAAAATGGCAGGGGTTCAAAGAAGAATTTTCCATCAACATTGGAGAATAACCGAGATAGAAAGATACCATAGAAGAGCTTCATGGTACCCCGCCTTTAAAATTGACTAGGTACGACCTCCTACCAGTCCAGATCAGGATCAAGGGTTCCTAGACGCAAAGGTATTGGGCAACAAAGAAGCCAAGTTCCAAGGACTCCACTACTGCAGGATTCTAGTACCCCACTACCATCCGGCATCCCGGTATCCCGATACCCCGATACATTTATACTGAGTATAATAATAAAGTGGAAAGCGAGATGCCTATGTACCTCGATTCCTCCTAAGCCGGCCGACCAAGCAGCAAGTAGCAGATTAGCGGACCACCAAGTATTAAGGTAAGAGCAGGCATGCCAAGATCAAGCTACAAAGAAAGACAGTGAGACGTCAACGTTTTCATAATAGGGAAATTGACTTATTCCCTCCACTCAAGAGTTCTATTCAAAAGCAAAGTCAACTATATCAAATTCCGCCAAATAAGGGATCACTTGATTCCTAGAAGGAAGGCGACTATCTTCTCGCCAATCGCCATGGAACGTCCCGAAAATCTCTAGGTCACTAGACCGAATTTAGAGGAGTGCTCAGCAAGCACTGAGACTATATATATGACATGCTATCGTACAAAAAAGGGACTGCAATTTCGAATACTGAACCCTACTTTACGTTTTTTCACTTATCGATATGCACGAGAGCTCCATCGCCACCGCAGACTGAGTTTTTAACCCTATCACAATAGCCATATAAAATCTCCATTGTATTCTCATTATATGTGGATGATCAATAAAAAGAGTTATATATGATCCTATTGCTACATTATTTTTGATTCATTATTATCATCGTTTTTAACTTGTTTTACTGAGAATCTATAGGTATCGAACTACTTGATATCTCTCCGACTGAGATCTACTCCGATTTCAGTCACTAGAGTTGTTAATTGGAAAATCACCCCAAGTGACAATTTTCGGTTAACAAATCCAAACAATTAACACATAATCTCATTCTTGTAAGTAGAAATTAATCTAAAAGTATACAAGTTATAAATGAGATAAATTGATAAGTAAAAACACTAATTATGTAAGATAATAGTGTTCAACATACCATACCATATGCGATGAAGAAGACCTATGCATTAGCACATATTAGATGATCATAGATGATGCTTAGATGATGATTTATGCGTGTGGAAAAGGTTTGGATGATCAAAGATGAGTTCTTGGGTGAATTTCTCTCTTTGAAAATGCTCTCAATCAAAAATATGGGTTTTTTATAGTCATGGGATGACCTAAGGATATAACAACCTATATATAGGGCTCCCAAATGATGCAACGCCATTTTGTTAAAAACAGGGTAAACCGCTGCGAGTATCGCTGCCAAAGCTGTAACGGTATCCACAGCGGTCGCTTGAAATACAATCAGGTCAACAAAATGTTGCGCCGACCGCTGTGGCTTCCACAGTGGTGTGCACTGGGCACAAAACCACTGTGCCTACCACTGCGAAAACCCACAGCAGTTAGGAGGTCAGCCGAGATAAATATCTCACCGTTGTGGCTACAGCTACGGATTCCCACAGCGGTCGCCTGGCACATGCAAAGCTTAAGTAATAAACATGCAATATTAAGCTACTAAAGGCATGATTTGCATCCTAATGCCTAAACATGTCATGGTATTTTAATGAACAAGATGTAATCAATTAAACATACATGAATAGAATTCATGGCTTTGCATCATAATACCTAAACATGTTATGGCATTTCAATGAACAAGATGCAATCATTTAAACATGCATGAAGAAATATTCAAGAACATGAATGCACACATATAAAAACACACAACATACAAGAATTAGAGATATGCATGAGTTGTGAGTGTGTGCAACTAGATCTCTTCAAAGCAAGTAAGCATTAGAATATACATTTAGTGCTTCTTCTCTTGAGGTCTTGAAAGGGCATTGGTTGCGCAAATCACCAACTATCAAATGCCTAAGCTACCCTTACATCAACCCCAATATGAGGTTTGTCCACGAAATAAGACAATCAAAATATGAGACCTTACAATCTCCCCCTTTGGCTATTTCGTGACAAAACCACAACTAACATTAATCCTCACAACAAAATAGAAACTAAAGGTCAGCAATGATTTTCTAAATTACAAAGAGATAATTAAAAGCTAGATCTTCAAGTCTTCAATCTCTTGTAGAACAATCAATCCTTCAAAACAAAGTTTCTATACATTCCAATACAAGTATATGTGAGATAATCAAGGGAGATAAAATAAGCATTAAAGAAAATATACAACATCATGCAATGAATGTATAATGCAATACTACCCCTCAATGGGTTACTCTCCCTCATTATCTAAACTCCCCAATCATGCAAATTAGCTACTACATTTAGCAATTAGCATTCTCCCCCTTACTACATACTTCTCCCCCTTTTTGTCATGAGATGGGCAAAGGAGTATCCCCAACCGGGTCACTTGTGGCAAATAGAGATAGACGCATACAAGTCATTTGCATAATCATAAAATGCACTTTATGCAACTCAATTAATTGGAGAGAACAAGGAGATTTATTTAAAGAAAATATGTGAATAAAAATGTTTTGCATACAATACATATTGCATTTAAGTCCAAAAATCAATGGTATTTGGCAAAGCAAATGACAAAAGTTTCCTTTAGGAATTCAAACCAATTTCACCATTTGTCATGAGTAAAGCAAGGATATATAGTTATCAATCATTCAATTTTAATAAGCAACTATATCCAACTTTATAAGCGAAACATGGTATAAGCGACTTTGCACCCTATTCAATTTTTCTGGGAATGATACCTATATGATAGTAGCCATGTTCAACCAATGAAAAAAGAGAGACATTTGGATTTTAAAATCCGAACGGATACAAGATCCTTTATTCATTTGAGTCTCATAAGCTTTTCACACATTGTTTTGCATTTAAATATTGCAATCATCAATTCATGCTTTTTCATTTGAGCATGTCATTTGAATTTCATGATTTTCACATTTTAAGATGTCATTTAACAATCTTCATGTCATGGAGATCATTATAGGTCATTCAAAGAGTACTTCCTATGTATATCTCATAGTCTAAAATATGTTTGAACATAAATATGACATGGATTGTAATACAAGCATGGTTCACACTTATTGAAGTAAAAACATATAAGCATATGTCCAACCACGCTACTTAAGCAATTAATAAAGAAGCATAATATATTTCAATTTTTTTTCATGTAACAAGTATGCAAGTGCTCTCTTTGCTTGAGTTCCCTATATGGGGTCAAATCCGTACCGTATCAGGGCGAGAGACAATTCCCATTAGATACACTTGGTCCATTAAACTTGGTAGTATCCAAGGGTGTCATATGAGCACAAATGCTTGGGTGCTCATCTTTCCTATTCAACCTAGATTCCACCATATCATTTTTAGTGGTCAAAATATTGAGTTCTCTAGGATTCCTAGGATCATGCATAGCCCTACGGTTCAACCTTTTTTCTATTATGCTCTCTATTCTACACCTCTTGATGTAATTAAAGCAATTTGGTCTTAAGTGACCAATTATACCACAATAATGACAAGTAGATACAAAAGAAGAATTCATACCATTGCATTAAGTTCTCATTGAGGCATTGCCATGTTGATGAGTTTGTCTTTGATGTTGCACCGATTGGCTTGTCCTTGGACCATGAGCTGGAAGATGGTGCATTTGCGGTTTAGCTATTTGAGGTGAATGAGCCGATTGATGAGCATGCCTCAATGGTTGGTGAGACGTTGGTTGAGGCATCTTCAATGATAGAGGTTGATCAAGGTTCCTTGGAAACATCTTCAAGGATGAGCTCTTAGAGGATTCACCCACACAAAAACATTTCTTAGGGTCTTAAGAAGGCAGCAGACAAATATGAGATATCTCCTTCACAAAGGTGGTCTTTTCCAAGCATGGTGTTGTCTCATCATCTATAAATCCAAGCCCTCGCTTGTCATGTGACTTCTTGCCAATGCTTAACATGATGTCAAGCTTTTCTGATCCCGAAGTAAATTTGGCAAGTGACTTTCTTGCCTCCTCAAGCTCCTTCTCCAACATAACTTCATTCACTCTTACAAGTGACACTTCCTCATCTAAGTGAGTCACTTTAGTCTTTAGTTGGAGATTATCTTCTTTCAACCTTTAAACTTCATCATTTTCCTTCTTCAAATATTATTGAAGGTAGTCAATGAGATCAAGGTTTCTCCCACTTGTGCCTATGTGGGTCATGTCATCAAAGCTAGCTTCATTCAAGCTTGCTTCTCTTTGGTCTCCATTTTCCAAGTCACCCTTCTTGAATTCTTCAAGTGACAAACACTTGGTGAGGGTTTAAGCTTCTTCTTGGTAGGAGACAAAAAAGGCGAAGTAGTTGTTCTCACACTCAATCGAGCTTATGGAACATCTTTTAACTACTTCAACTTCGCTATCACTCCATGTAGCGATCATGGCTACCCTTCTCTTCTTGGACGAGGTCATCTTCTTTTCCTCTTTCACCTTAGAGGTCATTCTCTTCTTGTGAGATTTCATAAATTTCCTAAATCTCCTTATCAAGAAGTTACCTCATCATCGGAGTCAATTTCTTCTCTCTCAAATTCACTCATAGTGTTTAAGTCAAATGAAAGCAAAATGTATGAATGACCAAAAATCACAACACACCAAAATGAGCAAAGGATCACCTAAGTATATCTAGGAACCCGCTCTGATACCAATTGAAACAAATTAAGGTGTGTTCTAATAATTTAACTGGGGGGGGCGGTGGGGGTGGGGGAAGGGAAAGAATAGATTTTAACCCTTTTTACCAAATTTTTGCATTTACTCAATTTACAAAGATAACCCCAATCTAGTCAATATAATAAATCAAGTGTATTAAATGCGGAATTATAAATGACACTTGATTTTTATGTGGAAACCAAACTGGAAAAAACTACGGGTTGTTATGTGCGCCACACACGAACCTCGAATCCACTAATTGTGATAACATTGTTGTAATCCCGGTATGTAACCCACCACTAACCCTAAGTCAAGACTTAATTCTCCGAAGAGATCAAACAACCTATGTGAATATATATATATATATATATCTACATATATGATAATCAAAGTGAAAATAGAGCTAGGGAACCCTAAATGCTTATCTAGGATTATAAGATGACAATTAAATCAATCCTAAATATCAAAAGCTAAATGACATGGCATAAAGCTTAGCTATGTAGAGGATAACCAATCCTAGATACAATAGCTATCAAAAACAATCTCAATCATTTTAATGAGATAAATTAGCTAGATGTTTTATAAACATGAAAACCTAGCTATAAAAAACAATCTCAATCATACAATGAGATCAATTAGCTAGATGGCATATAAGCATGAAAACCTAGCTATCACAAATAACCCAAACAATCAACACATAATCTCATTCTTGTAAGTAGAAATTAATCTAAAAGCATACAAGTTATAAATGAGATAAATTGATAAGTAAAAACACTAATTATGTAAGATAATAGTGTTCAACATACCATACCATATGTGTTGAAGAAGACTCATGCATTAGCATATACTAGATGATCCTAGATGATGCTTAGATGATGATTTATGCATGTGGAAAACGTTTGGATGATCAAAGATGAGTTCTTGGGTGAATTTCTCTCTTTGAAAATGCTCTCAATCAAAAATATGGGTTTTTTTTTTAGTCATTGGGACGACCTAAGGACATAACAACCTATATATAGGGCTCCCAAATGATGCAATGCCGTTTTGATAAAAACAAGCCAAACTGATGTGGGTGCCGCTACCAAAGCAACAGTGGTATCCACAGCGGTCACCTGAAATACAATCAGGTTAACAAAACAATGCACCGATCGTTATGGCTTCCACAGCGGTTAAGACAGCGGTATGCACTGTGCACACTGCAGTGCCTACCGCTGCAAAAACCCACAGCAGTCAAAAGGTCGGTCGAGATAAATATCTCACCGCTGTGGCTACCGCTGCGGATTCCAGCAGCGGTACCGATAGTGGTCGCTTGGCACATGCAAAGCTTAAGTAATAAACATGCAATATTAAGCTACTAAAGGCATGGCTTTGCATCTTAATGCCTAAACATGTCATGACATTTCAATGAACAAGACGCAATCAATTAAACATGCATGAATAAAATTCATGGCTTTGCATCCTAATGCCTAAATATGTTATGGCATTTCAATGAACAAGATGCAATCATTTAAATATGCATGAAGAGATATTCAAGAACATGAATGCACACATATAAAAACACACAACATACAAGAATTAGAGATATGTATGAGTTATGAGTATGTGCAACTAGATCTCTTCAAAGCAAGTAAACACTAGAATATACCTTTGATACTTCTTCTCTTGAGGTCTTGAGAGGGTATTGGTTATGCAAATCACCAACCATCAAATGTCTATGCTACCCTTACATCAATCCCCAATGTGTGGTTTGTCCACAAAATAAGTCAATCAAAATATGAGACCTTACAGATAGTTCTAGGTCCCATAGTGCTTCTTCTATGCTAATCGTGGTTTTGTTGGAGCCCATGGTAAGATTGTAGATTCCACTTTCCAAGTTTTAGGCTAAACTTCATCCTACTGCTAATTTTTCCACCTCTTTAGTGAGATTGGATATACCTCTCCATGTTACTCAAACTAAGATTCGCCCTAATTTTGCGGCTTACACAGTCCAAATAGAATTAAGCCTTGTCAAGAATTGTGTCGCTCGGGTTAAGGATGAAGGGAATGATTTAGAGAATATCGTTACTCATCGGATGGCTAAGCTTAAGTCATCTCTATCTAATGATCATCTCTGATAGTGTTGTTCGATATCCGATGGTTTGGATAGATTGTTTAATTAGTTTAGTTCACGTTTCTTTGCCTTCGGTTGAGGCATGCATGTCTATTTAGATTAATGTTTCCTCTGCTTTCGCTTTTCTTTTCTATCTCATGTTCTTCCGTTTGTTTTTATTTATTATTATTTTTTATATATATATGGTTCTATTTTTTTTTTTTTTTTTGAAAAAAAAAACCTCACAGCAGCTTCTTCATATCTCTTCTTCCCCCATTGTCTCTCATAGATCGTCACTTGATTAGTATCTTAGGGCCTTTTTTTTTCTCTTTCCAATATAAGTCTTATCACCTCTTATGACTTAAATTAAATTAATAGGTTTGTTCGTTTTTCCAATTTATATCTTATTTTAACATATATATATCGGATAGAAAAAGTAAAAAATTTTGGCTTTTCACTTATGTGTGTGTGTGTGTGTATATATATATATTGTTAAAATTAGATTGACCTAAGGGGAAAAAACATTACAGACGATCATATATTGAAAAACTCCTAAGCAGTATATATATATATATAAAGTCAAGAAAGACATCCACCAAAAAAGCACAAAAAACCATGGGGATAACAGCCCCGAACAAAAAGTGTCACACATGCCACCCCAAAAAGAAGCAAAAAACATCAAGAAAACCAAAATGACTCTCGACCCATGCAATCATCGTCAACCAAAGAAGAACAAAATGTCGGGGTGGAGAACCACTAAGAAGTCCACCTCCAGCTCCGAAGTATGTTTAGAAAGAGCATCCACAACTCGATTCCCCTCCTTAAAAATATGGGACACCTAAAAATCCGTCTGTGAAATTTGGAAGATACAGCGTACGACACCTGACGAACCCTCCACGGAACACGAACCGAGCAAGAAAAGAGCAATTGAACCACATAGGAAGAATCACTCTCAAGCCAGTTTCGATGCCACTCATACTTCTAAGCAAATTAATGGCTAGAGACGCCGCAAGAAGCTCAGCCTCAAACATAAAAACCTGCCCAAAAGGAATAGAAAAATACTACAGTTCTGGAAAACACCCATACAACCACCAACACCTGGAGAACCCAAGGTAACACCATCTGTATTAACTTTGATCCAACCAGGAGTCGGATGTGGCCAAATCACACTCTTGATTACCGGAGCCTTAGTAGGATGACCACGAAGACCAAACCTCTTACGAACTAACAGATCATCTACACAATTATTCATACACCCAATCTCCAGGCGGTTAGCATTTGAAATAGCACACCAGACTAATGCAAGAGCAGACCTGTAATCCATAGCCTTACCTTTAAAAATCCAATGATTACGAGAAAATCACACACTCCAAACCACTGCATGGATAGCCGCCTTCCTTAAAACCTAGACTTGATCACTAAATGAAACCGACATGGACTACAAGAAAAAAACCTATCAAGTGTCTGTAGAAACGCGTCACTGAAAAGCCATGAAAACAGCCTCCCAAAGAACATCCGCTAGAGGGCAGAGGAGAAAGAGATGATCAGATGACTCACTACTAACCCTACACACACTACATCGGGAGGCCAACTGAAACCCAGACCTATATAGACAATCCTCTGTGGGAAGCCTATTCAACATAATATGCCAAGTCAAAGAAGGAAGAATGAAACGAGACCAAACATCTCTCCACCAAGGAACTTAAGGAGAATCACAAATAACTTGAGAATAAGCCGCCTCGCACGAAACCCGACCATCCCTGGAATGAGCCCAAACTAGAGAATCTGCCACAGGGGCGATAGCAATCCGATCAATCCGAAAACAAAGTTCCAAGAAACATGCACAAAAATGATCATCCAGCCACCATTTACCATCCTAAATGAAATTAGAAATTCTCACCCGAAAAGGATTAGCCAAATAATCTGGAATACCTAAAATGTCCAAATGGGAACCCTAGCCAACTATCACACCAGAAACCTCGCTAGGAGTTCTCGCCAATAAGCTAGATACCCTTTTTGAGAAGAGAAGTATAACCAGTCCAAAAGAAGGACCAAATTGAGGAAATCACATACCCCTCATCAGATTTCTGCAGTTGCCTAAGATACCTTTCTGTAAGGACCTCTATTTTGTGATTGGCTTATTTCATGACATACCACATTGGGGATAAGTGTGTAATTTTGCCCTCTAGCTAAGTCTATATGCATTGCATTTAGACATTGATGTGTAAGACTCCTTGATTGCATTTGTTAATTGCATATTTATAGTCATTGCCACGATTATTGACAACTTGCGTTGATTTGGCTTTGTTTGTTGACAATTAGGTTGTTAGAAATCTCTACAACTAATTGAGACCTCATGTATATGCATGTAGGCTTTGTTGATAACTAGGATGTTGATTTGTGTTATAACATCTAGTTAAGCATATAGTATTTAGTCTAGAACTCAGTGCATTTGTGCATTTTTGTGAAATACACTTAGACTTTTTATTCTCTTCAAGAGTCAAAGTCTTGTGGCTTCTAGGTGAAGTTAAGCAAACATTATACTAGCTCTTCTGTAAAAGGCTTGTGGGTATATTATAAGGTGCTCACTTGAGAGTGTAACCTTCTCTTCATATAGAGATTGTCTAGGGTTGGTCTAGGTTCACTATAAAAGGCATGCGGGTAGTAGTGGTGGGCTAGTAACCGAGAATGGTTGAGGTTAACCTAGGTTGTAAACATCATTACAGATAGTGGATTTGAGGATCGTGTGTGCTGCACTTATCAGCCCGTGGTTTTTCCTTGTTGAAGGTTTCCACGTAAAAATCAAGTGTTCTTTAATTTCTGCACTTTACACTTGATTTATTTTGTTGTGTGTTTTGGGTTTTTCATATGTTAACTTTGACTAATCGAAAAATTGGTAATAATCGATTAATAACCCATCAACCCCCCCCTCTAGGCTGTTTAGACACGCACGCTATATTTATTTTCACTTTCCCAAAGAGAAGAGAAAGCAAAACCATCAGAAGTCGTGAACTTCCAAGTGAACTTCCGCAAAAGCGAGTCATTCAAAAACCCTAAATCTTTCAAACTAATGCCACCCTGCGAGTAAGGTCTACAACAACGATTCCAAGCAACCCGGACCAACTTGGTTTCCTCACAAGAACCAGTCCACAAAAAATTCCTCAATTTGCAATTAATCACCAATGTCAACGAAGATGACCACTTGTAAATCATGAAAGAGTGCATGTAATAATCCATAATTAACATATTTATAGTTAATTTCACAATTAACCTTGTACAATTAATCTATTACTAAAAACAACCTTAAATAATAATAAAAAAATCCCTAATTTTCTATACAACTCTAATCATGACCTTAACCCTAACACTAACCTAACCTTAAATTGACCTAGGAGGAGATGGCGGTGCCGGCGCCACCTCCTTGGGCTTTGGTTGGAAGAGGCTGACCTGCCTTCTCCTTAATTCCGAAGTGAAGAGACCGTTTGTACTCAATAAAAATGATTTTTATAGATCATTTTGAAAACCATGTTTAACCACTTATAAATCCACTTAGGATGTAAAAACTAGTAAAACAGTAAGCAAAGGATTCGTTCCACAGGGAATTGGAGATAATATTTGGATTAATTAACTAATCTATAATGCAATAAAGTAAATCATAGTAGTTTTGATAGCGTATGGTTTGAGAAACCATCAAACATGACAAATAAACTAAATGTTACAAAAATAATAGGAAAAATAGAATGCTCAACAATCTAGATAAGATAATGGAATGAAATCAGTTAAGTGGAAACTAAGGAAATGATGGTGTTGTAAATGGATTATGGGCAATGCTTATCAAGCTACTTTAATGAACTAATCTCACAATTATGAACCAGTTGTAGTCTTAAGTGTGAATTGGCCGGTGAAACAAAACCAAGACACTTCCCACCAAAATGCATAACCGATTAAAGAGAGGGAATTAAGGTGGGATTGGTTGATTACAAATCAAGGCTTAGATGATCGGGGTTGATATACCCTCCAAAAATCTATCATATTCACTATGTGCCTAATCAATCAAGTGTGTCAATCCAAGATCAATTGTATCACAAATTATCCTAACAAGATTGTAATCAACTAGTGGCATACAAAGTCAATCACACAATGAATAGAATCTAATTAACAAGTGAATAGAACATAAAAAGAGATTCAAATATAATATAGCTTAAGCAAAACCCAAATCCAAATGTTACTCACATCAATCCCCTAGATTGGGGTTTAGTTGCACGTAGTTACAATAAAAGGAAAAAGAAGTGAAAGAATAGGAAATCACCCTTGGGCCACCTTCTTCAGTGCTTGATCCTTCCTTGCCTTGATGCTCATTATGCAAAGAGTGGTAGATAAGGATGTGTCAAGATGGATGGATATCTAATGGGTAGTGACAAAGCTGGGGAATGTAAAGAATGGTGTTATAGGTAAAATTCGCCACAAATGACACTTCAGCAGACAGCATGGACAGGGGCAAACCATGTAAGCTAGGAGTTTGATCGAGAGAAAAAAGTGACGTTCCATAGGCTGAGCCAAAGGATAGAGTTAGGACAGCAAGTAAGCATAAAACATCGAGTATACCGAATATGAAGAAGTGCCCGACCAGTCACACTCGGCGTGAGGGAAGAGATCGTCCATGGAAGTTCTTTCACCACCTGTATACAATATAATTAATAAAGATCAGCCACAAATCAACTACTAAGAAGCAGAATCCAACAAGGAAACAAAATGATCTCCTTGACAGCTCTCCAGAGTCCAAAACAAATTCGGAATCAATAACAATAAAGACGAGATCAACATCAAACAAGGAAAGAATCCTAAAACCAATTCTACAATCCCCTACTTGTACGTCACGATACTAAACCCTAGCAGGACCCCAGAAACCCTAATAGTTTCATGTATAAATATCCTTACAAAATATAAGTAAGGGGATCATCGAGAAAAGAGGCAAGAGAGAGCAGAGTGTATTATTATTAAGAACATTATAGTGGATTTGACTAAGTTGCTTAGGCGACAACCTGTGGATGTTTCTCCAATCACTGGAGTTTTACCACGTTATATCTCTTATTTACTTTCTTTAGTGTTTTACCATACATTTAAGTTATACTTGCAAACCAGAGATTGTTGACTGGTTAATTGACAAAAACCACCGTCAACAATTAGGAATAGAGGAATGATTTGGTGAAAGTAATCTAGATTTAGTGTTAAGTTTTGGGATGGAATAGATAGTTCAAGATTAGATATGGAGGAAATTGAGTTAGGGGTAAATGGAGGAGAGAATGGCGTTCCAATCTAAGAAATTTATGTTTGGTTTCCTACTATCTTTACAAATGAAGAAGACAACTATTTATATGGCTCATGATTCTATCCTATAACTGCTAGAAATGCTGAGGTATCATGTGTCGCAGTCATGGTTTCGTGGTCTTGGAGACAAAGACAGTGCTACGACAGACGATTATATGGTCTTTAATCTGGTTGTCGCGAGCATTTTCCATCTTTTCCGCGGTCATGCAGATAGCGACATTTGAATCTGAGATCTACATGAGTTATCACTATTTGAAAACACAATGACATTAGGTAGCGATGCTAGACCTGATTGATTTCTTGATTTTCCTCTTCTCTGTCGCGGTTGTCTTTATTGCGACAATACAACCGTGATAGAAGACCTAATTGTTTTATCAGGTTTCAAACTCTCTATCACGGTGTCCTTCACAGCGACATTTCCTTGGCCTTCATATTCATTGCTTCAAGCCCTCTGTCGCGGTGTCCTTATGGCGACACATAAACAACAACACTCATCTGAGTTGAGTCGCTATTGGCTTGTATGCGACATTACCGCAATAATGCCTTGTTTTTCACCTTTTTGCACTTTTAATATCCAATTCTTCTCCATCTTCACAAATGCCCTTGAGGCATTAATAATCCCGAAACACTTGATTAACATTGTTAAAACACGGGAAAATACCCGAGAATCAAGCAAAAAGAGTAGGAAATGTGGGCCAAAATTATGTCTATTTTGGCTCGATCATAAAAGGAGGAGACTGGCCGGCCGGCCTCCTCTCGATTGAAGGGAGGAGGCTTCTAAACTTAGCAACAGAGGCTGTCGGTCTCCATGGAGAAGGTTGTCAACCTCTGTTACCACCCTTAGAGGAGGCCGCTTGGCCAAAGGCCTCTTTTTGATACATCAATAGTTGCCATTTTTTACTATTTTTTTAAATAAAATATTAATTTATTATTATTTATTTATTTTTAAATAAAATATTTAAATTAATAAGTAATTATAAATGAAAGTAAATACATATTGAAAAGTAAAAGAGAGTGAAACACGTGAAATATATTAAAAGTTAAATCATTTCTTTAGATGAGGGTATAATAGTAAAACCAAAATCGCTAAATATTTAAGTTATATGACCTTAAATAAAAAACAAACAAATAAGAATATCTTGAAATTTAAGTGATAATTTAAGTGATATTAAGTGATATTAATGACTTTAATAAAATCAAGTCTTTTAATAAATAAATTATATATAAAAAAAAAAACAAACAAAAACAAACAGCACCATCTATGCTACCAAATCTTTCTCCGGTACTGTAATTCATTCTCAATTTTCACTGTCACACTCCTGTTTAGAAAACACCCTGTAGACTATAGTAGTGTAGTAAATGAATTAACTGGAAATTTCTTTCTCATTTTCACTTTCAAATTATATATATTTATCACCTCACGTGGATTAATGGTTCCACATTCGTTAGAGATTAGATTAGAATAGCCGCGAAATCACGAGCCCATCCATTGGAGTAGAAAAATCAAGAGAGGTTAATTTTTCCATTCCAATCTCAGTTGCATTATTTTAAGTGCTCATCAATTAACATAGAATGATTCTTGGGTAGATATGGTTAGACTTGGAGTGATTTCTTGTACTAGCTAGCAGAGGCGAATCCAGGATTTTCTATCCGACAGGGATAAACTGAATACTAGTTATAAAATTTTTTAAACAACCTTAGTAGGAAGATGAATTTCATTAATAAAAAGTAAATACACGAGTCATGAGACATTATAAATCTAACCCCTCAAAATATATATTCCAACAAAAAATAAAAATAAAAAAAGTCAAGAAAGAAAGAAACATACAATATAATGTAAATACAATCAAATAATTTTAGTGGAATCCACATCTATGAGGCTTCTCATCAAACTCATCTATTATTGAATCTATATCTATAGAATTAGTAAACTCTCTCTCAATATAAACAACCATGCAATTTGCAAGAAAATCATTCTCCATCTTATTGCGAAGAGGTGTCTTAAGAACTTAAGAAGATTCATGGCTAAAAATGCTCTCATTGTTGTTGCAGTGGAAACCGGAAGAGTCAACACTACGCAAATCAATCTATCAATCAAGAAAAAGTGTTCAGACCTTCTAGATTGAACCAATACTCGATATAACTCAGAAAGAGAAGCAATATTCTGAAATTCTACACAGTGAACTACTGCATGCTCATAATTCTCCAGCTATCTTCTCAAAGTATCTAACTCCGTTCGAGTAAAATCTTGAGGATAAAACTTTTGAGCAAGAGTACAAATATCATCAATTTTAAATGATTTGAACCCGTTAACGGGATCCAAAGTTGAGCTAAGAGTAAGGAGTTCCATTGTTTGTCCAGTGAATCTACTATTCAACTCCATCAAATGAAAATCTATCACAACATTAAATATGTTAACGTGATAATAATGCTCAACTGTGATATTATTTTTCTGCTGACAAGAACATCTTTTGCCTTCCATATATCGTGCACTCATGTTAGGCATCTCAATGTCATACCTATCAAAAAAATAAAATGTACCAATGTCATATACTATTTTCTCTAAAATAAATAAATAAATAAATAAATAAAAATCATACCTTTCACAAAATGACACCACGTCTCTTAAAAAGGTATCCCAACCATCTTCTCACAACTTTTGAAGAAGTATTTTGGTTGTTGAGACTAAATTGAGTGCATTTAATATGTCTTGAGATTTCATTTGTAATGCTTGACAAAGTATATCAGTGGATTGGCGTGTCGTGGGATTTTTGATGTTGAACTGTTTGGCTAATTTGTATATATACATTTTTTTTTTTTTTTGTATTTCGTGGTTTGACTTGTGAAAATGATCTGTGGGTTGCGGAAGTGTGTACGGATTGAGAGTTAGCTTTGATACCAAACTAATGTAGGACAAATGGTTAAGTGGGTACAAGGAATATAAGTCAATTAGCTTTTCCTTGAACAACATTGTTTATGACTCATTGACTCCAAGTGAGTTTGAAGAAGGTTGGATTGAAATGATCTAGAAATATAAGGTGTGCAGTGGCTAGTTGGAGAGCATATATAGTGAGAGACATCATTGGGTACTGGTATTTGTGAAAAACAGTTTTTGGGTAGGTATGTCTACTACACAACTAGTGAGAGTATGAATGCCTTTTTTATTTTTTTTTATTTTCTTATTTTTTTTATGGTCATGTAAACTCTAAGACTACTTTAAAACAATTTGAAGACCAATATGAGAATGCATTGAAGAAAAAGTTGGAAAATGGGACCATGGAAGATTGTAATTGTTTATCTTCATGTATGCCTTGTGTAACCCTTTTTGACATAGAAAAGCAAGTTGAGAGGGTGTACACAATTTCAAAGTTTAAGGAGTTTCAAGCTGAACTCATAGGCAAATTAAATTGTAACATGCTTTCGATGCAAAAAATGGATGATGAAACTCTACAGTACCAGATATCTGACTTTGTCATGATCTCAGAAATAAAAAAGAAGAAGGTCATTTTCAAGGTTTTATTCAAGGAAAGGGATTTGGAAGTTAAGTGCAATTGTTGCTTATTTGAATTTAGAGGAATATTGTGTAGACATGCAATTTATGTTTTAACTCATCGTGAAATCGACTTAGTATCAGCCAAGTACATTATCTAGAGATGGAGGAAAGATGTGAAGAGGTCTCACAAGAGAATCAAAGTTTACTATGATGAATGTACACCTGAAGCATAACGAGTTGCACAGATGCAAAAATATTTTGGTGAAATCAAGGAAGCAGCTAATTGTTCTGAAGATAAGTGCATGCTTGTTATGACTTGGATGCAAAAAGTAATAGGAGATATGTAATATCTATTCACCTGATAGTTGTAGACAACTGATGCCTAATTCACTAGTTGACAAGAAGTGTGAGAATTTTGCTAATGGAGTTTCAAATTCAAGTCAACGTATACTGAATCCATTAAATTAGAAGTAAAGGTTGGCCTCCTTCTAAAAGGAAACAATCCAAGATAGAACAAGTCAGCAGAAGAAAACAACAAAGAGACAAAAAGATCATGTTTGATGAATTCCTTACTCTGGGAGGAAATCAAGTTAGCAAGGTAATAATAAATTTTCTTGATTTCTATACTTATAAAATTAAATCATATACTTAATGTGGAATATTTATTTTGCCATAATTTTTAGACAATTGAAAGTGATGCAATTCACTGTAATATTGGTCTTCCACTCACTTATGAATGTGGTAATGTAATTGCAACACAAGAGAGCAATATTATTATGAAGGTATGCATGAGTTATAATTTTCGGATTGATGATAATTATTTGAATATCATGATGATTGAATTTCCACTCTTTCTAATTTAGGATTCTATAACTGATAACGGAGATCAAGTTTGTATGGCCAACAACCATTATCCTTCAGTTGGTGGTTGTAATGTAAGTGATAGTCTTGTTTGTGAGTGTTTCTTTTTCCTGAAAATATTACTTGTTTGTGAAATTCATTTTATTTATTATAGGAAATATGGCCTTATTAATGGGATTTACTCAAAGTGCTTATCCAAACAACATGTTTAAAGACTATGAGACAAGAATGATGACCAAGAGCCTCACGTCCGGTACATCTCCTTCGTTCAGGATATCATGATCCTTATCTGGTACCTCCTTACTAGGTTTGTTGGTCACATGCATGCATTGCTTGGCTAGTGCGGTAGAATTGGTAGACACCGTGTAGCATCTACAGGCTACTTGTTAATCTCCTTGAACTTCTCCCACCCCGGTTTCGATCGAAAATTTCAGAACGTTGTGGTAGATGGACAACACTCCCCTAATTCCTGATAGAAATGGTCTTCTCAGGATTGCATTGTAGGCAGACGGGGTATCAACCACGACGAAATCTGTCATTATGGTTTGCTAGAGAAGAGCTTCCCCGATTATTACTGGTAGGATCTTTGACCCCAATCGACATTAGCAAGTCACCCATGAATCCATACAAGGGCATGGTACAACTGTTGTAGAAGGAGTTCTTTATGTTGAACTTCTCAAGTGCTCCTTTGAATAAGATGTCAACATTGCTTCCGGTATCAATCAGGACGCAATGAACCTAGCAATTGGCTATCTACACTGTGATCACCATAGGGTCATCATGTGGTTGAACTGTGTTGTAGACACCCTCCTCTGTTAAAATGATCTAGCTTCCACAAAGGAGGTCTTGGGATCCCTTGGTGACCTAGAGTACGTCATAACCAGTAGTGAGTAGAGGGATCTTCCTAGCATGGTTCTTTCTTGAGTTCTTAGAGGTTCCTACTAGTGTAGGGCCTCCACTGATGGTGTGAATGATCTGGATCTGCTGCATCAGATCCTTCCTCTTATCCCTCATTCTCTCTTCTGCTTCATGTATCTCTTCATGTACCTTCTTCCCTATCTTGATGCTATCCCGTATCTATCATAAAAATTCAACCAAGAAACCTCTATTTACCAGCCCTTCAATCTGGTTATGGAGGTTGTAGCATTTTGACGTGTTATGTCCAACATCTTCATGGAAGTCATAGTACTTGTAGCGATGTCAACCGAGATCTTCATAGGACCGGGCTTTCTGAGTAAACCCTTATCATGGATGGCGAGGTATATGGTCTCTTGGGATGCGTTGAGAGGGGTGTAATGGTTGTACCTATCCTCCTCTCCTACTATCCGTGCAACCTCCCTTGGTGGAGGTGTTGTTCTTGGAGGACTCCTTCTTGCGGGGTACCTCTCCCAATGTTGGGGGAAATGAGGTGATCGGTAAGTAGACCGGATTGGAGGTTGATTCTAGAACTTCTTAATTGGTGCGGGCTTTGGAACCTCTTTCTTTGGGCATTTGGCTAATCGGCTTCATCATGCTCGACCTTGATCCAAAGCTGCTCATCTATCTCCACCTACTCTAATGCCCTGTCGTAGGCCTCCTGGTACGTTTCAAGTAAGTGTTTGGCAAACGATTGGAATGGCCTACTGGCCCATGGATTTCTTCAGAAGTTGGCCAAGGTCTCATTCTCAGTGAACACTCCCATTTGGATCACCTCTTTATGGAATTTCTCCATATAGGATCTCAACGTCTCACCACGCTCTAGGATCACGTATTGGAGAAGGATGGGTCTTTGGGACGAAGTTTGATTCCTTGAAACTGAGCATAGAAATCTTTAGTAAGCCGTGTAAAAGAATCCACGCTACTTGGGGGTAATTTTTTGAACCAAGTCTTGGCACAATCTGTCAGGGTTGAAGGAAACATCTTGCACATCGCTAACTAGGTAGTGTTATGTATCTCCATATGGTGTACAAAGCTATCCATGTGGCTCAAGGGATTCTCTGATCTGGAATACTTCTCAGATGGCATTTTGAACTTATGGAGTAGCTTTGCCTCCCTGATCCTTCTTAAGAAAGGTGCATTCATCTCCCTTAAGGGACTCTTCCGCGTTCCCCGATACTTTCCCTTCCCCAGCTCCTCGAGTTCCTTTGCCATCTTGGCCATTTGGTCTTCGAGGCGACTAGATCCTCCGTTCCTGGACTAGGCCTCTGAACCTTCATTGTCTGAGGTTTTTGATACAACAATTGCCTCTTTATGATCCTCTTTCGGAGGGCAGTTTCCTTGGGGATTCCTCCTAGGCCCAGTACTACCTTCAGCATCAGGCTATGGAGCCCTCTTCTTTGCTATCGGTCCTGCTGTTGGTTGGCTCCTCCTGGGAGGAATATCAACTGCTGATTTCACCTATCGGGGTCTAAAATCCCTGGTGAAATTCCCTTAATGCAATAGTGTTTTATATCTAGAGGGGGGGGGGGGGGGGGGTGAATAGGTATAGTTCCAAATTCTTCCAATATTAAAAAATGCGGAATATAATAATGAAATGAATACTTGAAAGATATAGCAATTGTATAATATGAATCAATACTGGAAAGCAACAATATATAAAAGAATCAATACAAGTAAAATAGGGAAGATTAACAAAAACTTAAAAGCGAAAAAGAGACACAAAGTTTTTACGTGGTAAAACCTCAAAAAGGAAATATCCACGGGTTGATACCACAACCACCGTCAAAGCAAATCCACTATACGAAAATGACTTACACACTCAAAGTTATCAACACTATGATATCCACTTCAAGCTATCACCTCCTAATCAACCCTCAGGCTAGTGATTCACTAAGCCTACTTTCTATCCAAGGTGTGTCCTACACCTCTAGAAAGCAACTCCCTATCCAAAGCTCACAAGCTCCTAGGAAGATTTCCTTACTTAGTAATCTAGATCAAGTGATCCTAGTTAAGCTCCCTAGCTCAACTATCCGAAGTATAAAAACTCATTGCTAAGACTTTTGCTTGGCTATCCGGAACTCATTCCTAGCCAAGTTTTCTTACTCAATACAAAGCTTCACTCACTTTGAAAGACACTTCAACCTATTATAAGACAATGATCTAAGTGAAGTGCACACAAGCAATATGATGCAATCACAAACAAATAGAACAATTAGATCAAACACACTCTATGAACATGCAATTAGGGAATCTAGATTATGGCTATTACAAATCAATCACAAAATATGTATAGAAACCTAAGCATGTGAATCAAACAAGAACTAGACTATAGAATGTCACAATCAGAGTATTCTAGCTCTTAGAACATGTAACTAAACCTAGAAATCAACAATCAAGCTCAAGATCACAATGTATTTCTAGAATCAAGTTCATGTTATTCAAGTTTATCAAAAATATGTTTATATGAAATCACAAAGGATAAACTCAAAAATCAATCAATTTTTTTATATTTATACAATATACCTCCCACCGGACCACCCCCCAATAACCAACACCGACCGTCGGACTGCCCCCAGACCGTATACCTCCCACCGGACCACCTCCTGATAATAATAACAATTAATTGTCATTAGTGGAAGTCGAACTTGGGTCTCAAGTTCAAAGGTTGTAAGTCTTTACCACTTGACTACAACCTTTGATGTGTTAACAATTGAACAATGTTTATATATAAACTATATGAGTTGTTAGAAATTAAATATAAATATATATATATATATATAAAGCCTTGTTAGAAAAATTTAAATTTATTCAACTAATCAAAATTCTAATTTAAAAGATAGACATATATTTAAAAATATTTATTAAAACTTTTAATAAAATTATATTTTTTAAAACATATATAGTCAAGTTATTGGTCAATACTCTATGGTCACGTTTGGTTACATAATGAAATGATAGTAAGAATGGTAATAGGAATGAGAATGAGAATGAGAATGCAAAGAAATGAAAAACTAAGTTTTTAGTTTGGTTAGAACTTTAGAATTAGTCTCTGAATTAGTATTATTTTGTTTGATTAACAACTGAATAGAATGGAATTAACTGTATTTTGATCAAAATACACCTAATTATGAATGTATAATAACATGATATATTATGGAAAATAATAATAAAATATAATTATATATTATTTAATATAATACATATATATTATATATATTATATAATATAACATATTTATAAATATATATAATATATATTATATTATACAATATATATTGTTAACCGCCAAAATTGGCGAAGGACCAAGGAAGAATTTTCCACCTCAACACATGGATAATATAGGAGTATAGACACCATCTGGCTACCCCGACATGAGGCGGACTCCGACTGATCCGAGTGCACACCTCCTCCGACGGGGTCCGACCCAGCCTTCCCCCAGCTACTTTAGGACCCGCCAACATCTCAATTCATAAGTAACATCCCCATTCGAAGTACTCGTTAGAGCCTACAACGGGGTCCAACCCCGTCAAACCCTGGTCTCCAATAAACCCCGCAGCACCCCGACACGGAGTTCGACTGAGCATCCCGCCATAGTATGAACCCCGCAGCACCCCGACTCGGAGTTCCGCTAAGCATCCCGCTATAATACCAGCTAGACATCCCCCATTTCATCAGCAGGATGCCTACTGGCTTACACTTTCTAATATAGCCACCCCGCTAAGCAAGAAGATACCAAGCAGTAAGATTCTCATACCATAAATTAGAAGCTCCATAAAGACTTATTAAAACGCCGTCATCCAGTTAAAACAGAGGAGGTGTACTCCTTCCCGCTAGAGAGTCCTATTTCAAGCAGGTCAACTCAGTCAGAGTCCTTCTATGAAGGAAAGATTTAATCACGAGATTGACTCCTCCTAGGAAGGAAAGACTGGATTATGCACGTAAAGCTCCGAGATTATCTCCTACAAGGGAGGAAGTCCCGCAATTGCCAAACCCTAGACCGAAATTATAGGAGTGCATGGCAAGCAAACATGACCTATATAAACAGTAGCTAATTCACTGGAAAAAAGGATTGAAAAAAGATCAGACCAAAAAGATTATCGCCAGAAACCCTACAATCAAGTTCTACTTATCGACATGCACGAGTTCACCATCTCCATTATCCACTGAATCTCCATACCCTACTGTTAATCCTGAATACATAGTTCATATATTTGTAGTGCAAAGTGACGATCAATAACAGACTTATTCTTATCTATTTTCTGGTGTTCCACGTCTTACTTGCATTGCCTAGGACAGTCGATATCGAACCACTTGATACCCCTCTGACCAGGGTCAACTTTGATCTTGGTCCTTGTAAAGTCATTATTGGGAATTTCACCCCCAGTGATGATTTTCAGATAACACTTTTGGCGCCGTATGTGGGAAGTTATTCCAACCATTGTTTGAAAACAGCCTATCTTTAGCCAGTAGTATTCAGAATGAGACTCCGATCCTCCCAGGGTCATCCCGAGCCATCAGGTCTCTAGTCCCTTGCTTCCACTGAAAGAGCCCAGAGGCGGGGTAAGGGCACCAGGAATGAGAATCCTCCACCAGTGCCCCCACCAGTTGTAGGCCCTGTCCTTTAAGACCCCGTTAGGCAAGAAGTCAATCGAGATGTCTTAGAACAGCACGCAGCAGCATACGTAAAAGCTATCTAACTCCGGATGATAGCCTAGGGGATCCCATTTGAAGCAGCCGGGATCCCAGGAGATGCTGAACCAAGTATCTGGGTACCAGTTTTCGACCGACTGGGTCCTCTTCTCCCAGTCTGACAGGCGAATCTTAGACGCAGATTAGTGAAGTCCGCGATTGAGGTTCCTCCTAGGAAGGTTCAATCCCCACCAAAACCAAGGGCAAAGGAGAGAGATCCACATCCCAATTTGGAAGGAAGCGCCAAATCTCGAAGGAGCTCCAGGGAAAGACATCAGAAAGCAAAGCGAAAGGAGGTAGTCATTGATTTAGAATCTTTGGATGAAGAAGTTTTAGTAGCCCGATCCGAAACCAAGAAATCTCAGCGCCTGGAGGATCAGATGACAAGGACGGCGAAGGAGTTGGAGTAGTTAAAAAAAGGAAAGCATCAAGGGATCTAGAAGAACCCCTTGGGCGAGATGAATGCACCTTTCTCCAAAAGAGTCAGGGAGGCGGGGTTACACCCCAAATTCAGGATGCCTTCAGAGAAATACTCCGGAATAGAGTGTTAGGGTTATGCTCAATAGCAAGAGTATAATGTTGTACTTGACAATCTTTTCATATTAATAAAGTGATTTCTGTTTGTTAACAAAATCTTATATAGCATTTATTTTTATAATTGTCAAAGTAAATAATCATAAGGTCAAAGGACTATGAAAAAAGAAGAATTGTTCGTACATCTGGATATGTATGAGGTAGACACAATTCTTTAGTCAGTCTTGAATAACGTTCACAACTTAAGTTAAAGGTTGGGCACCTTTATCTTGTTAAAGTTATAGAATTCTTTTACTAGCATTTGAGTGGGATCAAATGTGTTGTGATGAGTCTAAAATCATCGAAGGGTCTTCGAGTAAAAGAATCTAGTGCACTGGGTGCATTGAACTGGATCACAATGAAATACCTTTTCTAGAACCGTCAATAGATAAAAGTCGTTTCATTATCAGGACAATCGGAGAGTCTATCTTAATCCTGAGATAAATGATGGACTTATGGTTGTAAGTGTTATCATTTGAGCTATCAATGAGTACGATTATATAGCATAGTCTATCCTCGATAGTTTGGTGGTATTCATTTGTTAATCGATAGAAGACTTCATTTATAGATATGGACATCGTGGCTCCATTTATTAAATGTGAGTAGAATATCATCATATGGATGCTTTGTGGTTTTGGATATGAAATCTTAAAGTTGAGTTTTCAATAGTGTCTATTGAAAGATGACTTCTGGACAAGTCATAATATATATCCAAGTTCAAAGTGTGGTCATATGAGTAAATATGGTAACTTGGAGAGCTATAGACGGTCTATGAGCTCTTGGCGATTACTGATATTCTTCACGAGGATTCACTATCTCCCATATGATTGTCTAGGGTATGAATGAGTATCGTTAACTTATTCCATCTTTATTTAAAAGTGCAATTTTAGTTCTTTAGTGGAATGAACTAAAATTAATAGATTGAACCTAAGTGAATCATTTGTTGATTGTGATTGGGTTATGTCTATTGGAGCTTAAATTTAGATAGGCCCGCCAAGATCCCCAATCCGCACGGACTTGCATGAATCACTTGATATATTCTACCGGACTATTTGTGGGTCCATTTAGAATTGTATTTAATATATTAAGAATATAATTTGCACATTATTTATTTAATGGGCTGTTTAATTATATTATTATATTAATGAAAGGCATGTGAGCTTGTTTCTTTTAGTAAGAATGGGTCTAGTTCACATGTGGGTTTTTTATTAAAGTCCAAATGGATTAAATAAAATAAGAAAACAATATGAAGGCCCAAGTTCTAGTCATGGGCGGCAATGGTTAATTATTAGCCCATTATATTGTTTTATTTTATTATTTAATTAAATGGAAATTAATTAATATGTTAATTAATTATTTAATTAAAAATCAAATCTTTTTCTGATTAGGAAATATGTTTCCTGGTAGTATAATACTATTAGTATTATACTAAATATAAAAGACTTTATTTGTTTAGTCAAATTATGAAGTCTTTTATATAGTCACAAATACACTAAAGAGTTGGATTAGGGTTTGGACTATATATTTTAATGCAAGTTGAATTCATGCACTAGATATTTAATGCAAGTTAAAATCGTGCACTATAGAGTTTTAATGCACATTGAATTCGTGCACTATAGTCTTTATGCAAATTGGATTCATGCATGAGATAAAGATATATATATATAATATATTCGGTTTTTTTTTTTGGCTATATATATATATATGATATAGATTTGACCAAGATATATAGATATATATATATAAAAGAATTCGGTGCAGATATATATAAAATAGATTGGCAAGTTATTTTTGCGGCAACATATATATATATATTCTTGATATATTTAAAACCCTAGTTTTTGCAATTGAGAGTTTTTTTTTTCTCTTTTGCTAGAGAAAAATAAGATCCAACTCTAAGACTAGTGAGTGATTCGGCCTAGAGGTTTGTGAGAGAAGAATTGTTCTTGTTTCGATAGTGTGCTAGTGATCTTAATATCAAGAGATCTTGTACACACTTTCGAATTAGGTTCACGCGAATTTCAATCTTACGATTGTGAATTCAAAAGTGACCAGAACGTTCTTAGCAACCTATTGGAATTTTTGTGACTAACAGAAATCAGAAAAGTTTTGTAGTCCATTCTCAGGTATACAATTCAAAGAGAAGGGAGACCACGCTCCTAGGTGATTCACGTTCGTGATCGGATTGGAAGATCTTGCGGATTACCATCGACGCATAGTCAATCGGATCACGCGACAAATGTATGATATTTTTTGGTATATATTGTTTAATTAATTAAAGGGGTAAGGTTCAATATGGAAATGTTTTTTAAAATATACTAAACTCTCTTTTAGCCTCGCTACCGCTACGTGCAAACGTATTTTTTCCCCTACACAGAGGACCCTGTCAGCCACCTGGAAAGCTTTGTCCACCAGATGGAGGTTCAAAGTGCGACCAGGTCAGCCATGTGCAGAATGTTTCCTTCAACCTTGACTGACTGTGCCAAGACATGGTTCAGAAAGTTACCACCAGGTAGCGTTGATTCTTTTTCTAAACTTACCAAAGCTTTCTGTGCACACTTTCAAGGGATCAAGCCCCGTCCCAAGGATCCTATCCTGCTGCAATACGTGGTTCAGGAGCGGGGTGAAACTCTAAAATCTTATGTGGAGAAATTCCATAAAGAGGTCATCCAGATGGGTGTATTCAACAAGAAGGAAACTCTAGCCAACTTCCGGAGGAACTTATGGGCTGGCAGACTGTTCCGTTCTTTCGCCAAGCATCCACCAAAAACGTACCAGGAAGCCTACAACCTGGCTCTGGAATAGGTGGACATTGAGGAACAGCTCCGGATTAAAATCGAGCACTATGAAGCCCGATTAATACCACTCCATAAGAAGGAAGCTTCGAAGCCCGCACCAGCTAGGAAGTTCCAGAATCAACCTCCAAACCGGTCTACTTACAGGCCGCCTCCTATTCCTTCGAACCAAGAGAGGTATCTGGTTAGAAGATCACCTCCCAGAGAGATTCCCCTGAAGGAAGTATCCAGAGTAGCAAGAGAGGAAGAGGGGTATAATCACTACACCCCTCTCAATGCTTCACGAGAAACTATCTATCTCGCTATTCGGGATAAGGGTCTACTCTAAAAGCCGGGTCCCATGAAAATCCCGGTTGACAGGAGGAATCAATACAAATATTGTGACTTCCACGAGGATGTAGGGCACAACACCTCAGAGTGCTACAACCTCCGCAATCAGATAGAAGGACTGGTAAGGGGAGGACTTTTAACTGAATTTTTATAGCAGGTACGGGACAGCATCAAAGAAGGGAAGCGGGTTCAAAGTGAGATGCAGGAGGTAGCTGAAAGAAGAAAAGAGGGAGAAAAGGATCTGATGCAGCAGATCCAGGTGATCCACACTATCAATGGAGGCCCCACCTTAGCTAGAACCTCCAATAATTCGAGAAAGAACCACGCAAGGAAGATTCCTAGGCTTAATGCTGACCATGAGATACTAAAGGTCAATGGCGGACCTGGGGATCTATCCCGCTCCACCAAGATCATCTTCACAGAGGAGGACGTTTACAATACAGTTCAACCACATGATGATCCCATGGTGATTACAGTACAGATCGCCAACTGCCTGGTACACCGCGTCCTGATTGATACAGGGAGCAGCGTGGATATTCTATTCAAGGGGGCTCATGAGTAGCTCAACCTGAAAAACTCTTGCTACAACAGTTGCACCTCCCTTTTGTATAGGTTCATAGGGGACTCTGTAATGCCAACGGGGACAAAGATTCTACCAGTAATAGTTGGAGATGCTCCTCTTCAGCAAAACATAATGACGGAATTCATTGTAGTAGGCACCCCGTCTGCATACAATGCGATCTTAGGAAGACCCTTCCTGTCAGGGATTAGAGGAGTGCTGTCCATCTATCACAATGTATTGAAGTTTCCAGTGGGATCAGGAGTAGGGGAAGTAAGGGGGGACTAGCAGGCAGTCCGTAATTGTTATGCGGTGTCCACAAACCCCGCTACATTAGCCAAACAATGCGCACATGTGACCAATGACCC
Organism: Acer campestre; assembly: GCA_954870605.1. Classification (NCBI taxonomy): domain Eukaryota; kingdom Viridiplantae; phylum Streptophyta; class Magnoliopsida; order Sapindales; family Sapindaceae; genus Acer; species Acer campestre. The sequence goes on from OX940799.1 coordinate 33,430,909, forward strand.
TAACCAGTGAGCATCATAGCGGGATCAATATGTCTTGGAAGAAGGGGAGGTACCATACATAATTGTGGAGGAGCCAGAAGAAGAAGAACATGGTTGGACCAGTGAGCTCCCTATAGATCAGTTGGAGGAGATCCTTGATGTGTAAAATCATGTTATAAAATCCTAACTCGCAAGTGCATGAATCGTGAGATAAGTACATCGACAAGTAGGGATCGTTCCCACGAGGAAAAGTGATTTATCGACTAAAACTAATTCTAATTAAAGTTAAGCAATTAACAGTAACCAAGAGATTTCAGATTGATTTGATTGATTTGAGATTAAAACTAGATTAAACTAAGAAAACAATTAACAAGAATATGTGAATGTGATCAAGAGGTGAGAGGACTAGGTCATCAATGATCCCCAACTACGTTTACTCAATGCTTCAAATTGACTTTCACAAAGAATGTTAATCAAGTTAAGGGTTCATTCTTAAATTATATATAATTAGTGCTATGTGGTCCTGGGATAAATCAAGTACTTCTACTATAATCAATAGCAAACCCTGCATATAAATTATAACAGAAAATACATCAACCATACACCAAGCGTTCACAGTTGAGTCAATAGCAAACCCTGCATATCAACTATAACCTACAACCCACAAAGCACACAATCAAGTATTCTCAATCACAGTCATTAGCAAACCCTGCATAAAAACTATGATTGAGAACCCATTAAGCACAAGAACAAGAGAACCAAAGATAACGTGCAATAACCTGCTACAATAAATTCATTCATTCAATTGATTATTGGTTAAGACTGGTGAAACCCACACATCTCTCAACCTTAACATATAAACCCTAGATTCAAGACTAGCACTAACCATGCATAGACAAGAAGAAATCACAAATTGAATGAATCGAAACTTGAATTACGAAAACATAGTCAATTCTAACAAAGAGTATTCATAGAGGTTCACATTGAATCCCTAGTATGGATTTAATTACACATAGATGAAATAAAAAGACAAGAGATAGAAAAGATAAAACCCATTGAGGCCTTCAATGAATTCTTCAAATCTTCAATGATGAGTCTTCTTCGTCTTGCAAACCCCCGATGTGTAAAGATGGATGATGGTGAAGGGGGATGGCCCCTTTGGTGGCTGGGGACCTCCCTTGGCTGGCCCTCTCGATGGCTCTCTCTCTCCTCCCCCGAAATTAGGGTTCAAAGGGGCTTAAATAGGTGTAGATGCTAAGCCAAGCCCTTAAACGAAAAGGAAATCAACTTCCCTTTAGAACTCTACCTTTTTGGGATTCTATTTCTTTCCTAATCCATCCAAATTGATTGCTTATTGAAGGAAGATAAGGATTAGATGTCTAATCACTTTCCAAGACTCCCACACATGTCCAAGAAGGTAATATTTCCCGTTCCGACAACTTGCGAAGCAAATCCCGAAAGCATTCGCGGATTTAATAACTGACTGATCTGACCTTCGGACACTAAAACGGGCATAACTTCTTCTAGAAAATTCGGATTGACAAGCCGTCAATTGTGTTGGAAACTAGACTTCCGGGGATTCAAATCCATAGGTGGTAGGACACACAATTCAATCGGAGCTGAGAGTTATGTGGCCCGCAATATGGGTCATCTGCACTGACGGGCTACCGCTGGATGTACCGCTGGGTAGGTAAGTTGCCTACCCCGCGGAAAATACAAAGTGACACTCCTGGAGTTGACCGCTAGGTAGGACAGCAAGGTAGGTAGGTGCCTAGGGGGCGGTAATTTGGATGTTGCACCTCTAGACTTTGACGCAAGATGTTCCGCTCGATGAATATTTGCCTGAGCCGCGGTATTTGGCCAAATTGCCCTTTCTTCTCTGAAATACTTCAAATACATCACTTGGATTCAACAACCTGAAAATGCTCAAACACACAAATTAAAACTCTAAAAGACTCGAGAAACAAGCAATTGATTGGAGGAATGGGGATCGAAAACATATACAATAAATGGCCGATCAAATACCCCCAAACCTATCTTTTGCTAGACCTCGAGCAAAACTAAATAAAAACAAAACCTAAAAACCTAAAAACAAAAAATTTAAACTAAGCCACTTTCATAGGGAACACGATAGCATTGAGCGTATGCTACAAGCCTTTAAACCTTTAGGTGTCCCTAGTAGGAGGAGTTTTGTCTCCTGAGGGTTTACAGCTATGCTACCCACAAACATTTTTCTGCGAAGAACCGAATAATCAAGATACAAACTCACATGTACCATTCAAAGCCAATGCATGCTAGAGCCAATAAGTAAAGACTAAAATTAAGTCACAAAACTGAATGCATTGCTAGTTTTAATGAAAAGCCCAAGTTCAAGATATTCTAGCTTCAAAGACTCATTCGTCAAATACCATAGATATAATTCGCCTTGACTCTAACTCTCATAAGATATCGCTCATATTTTCACACAGAACCTAGGCAAAAACACTCATCAAGCATATGCGAATGGAATTTATGCACAAGAAATTTCAAGTTATTATCGCATATGAATATATCATTGAAAGAACGCTTGATTTGTAAGCAAAAGATCTCATGAAAAGAATCAATTAGATCTCATGAACAAGATAGAGCACATGTTTACCTTACTCTCGAGCTAGCATCCCCAAAAGATCAATTAGGTCTTTTCTTTGGTTGTAACGGGGCCATTGGGTGAAGGTTAAGAAAAAAAAAACGGAAAATTGGAATTCAAAAACCTAGGATCATACCATGAGAGTCTTCCATTACCTTTTCGGCTTCGCACAAGTCTCTTGGTCTCCTTTACAAGTGGGATGATGCCACTTGTTGTTGTTCAATTCTTCAAGATTCACCTTTCTCTCTTTGTCAAACTCCTTTTGAGTAGATACAAGCTTTGCAATTTAAATTGACTTTATTGCACCCATTAACATTCTATTCTCTTTTTTCTGCTTTTTTTTTTTCTTTTATTAATACAACAATTTTTCAATACATTGCTTCTTGACACCACTTTGGTGTTTGTCTTCTTGCTTTTTTCTTGGTACATGCACATCACAAGTCACCCATTTCGAACTCCCTTCAGTCACCTTCATCACTTCCTCTATATGATCCCAAGCTATAAGGTATGGCTAAATTATGGTTTATTGGGGTTAAGTTAATGTGGGTGATGAAAGAAAAAGGCTCATTGTGTTTGGCTTCAAACAGGGCTATGGAGCACACACATAAGGTAGGAAATATTTAAGGCCTTTTAAGTGAGTTCAAGCACACATTGCCTATATCACTTCTAATGGTTCAACCAAAACAAGAGCAAAGTTCACATGTGATATCTTTTTTATGAGAATTGTTCTTTAATGCTCAATGTACAACCTATAGAGATCAAATCTAATGCTAAGAACCTACTGAGTGTTTAAAGAGTAGAAACAACAGGACCCTCATAGTATGTCATTTATGTTCGCTTTTTGGTTTAGTGAACTCACAAGGGTAGTCTCCACTATTAATCATGACAATTCAACTAAGCTTCTTATCCACTATCATATCAAGAGCATGTCATAAGTTTTGAAAAATGCAATGCACTACTCTAAGTAGCAAGAAGTTAGTTTAAACTCAGTGAATAAAGCATATATTATGGCTCTTAACGCACACAAAAGAAGTATCTCAACATGGAGGACAAAAGTTCAAAAACTGATGACTTTCGAAATTGACCTATGTCTGTTCATTAATGCATATCTCTCAAATAAATCAACAAAAGTTAACCACATTTTAGCACAAGATACTAGATATGCAAAATCACACTTTTCATTTAGAAACCATTTCAAAATTCTCACTAGAAAAGTGAGAAAACTGACGACGAAAACAGTGCACGCACAGTTTCGCAATAACAGGGCATCGCCCATGACCTTTGGTTGAAGAAACAATCATAACTTTTAAAGTGCCGCCCAGAAATTTACGTTCTTTATACCGTTGGATTCGTATCAAAAAATCGAAGAACCCAACGTGGACGGAAAAATTTATTTCCTCACCAATCAATACAGTTTTCACAAAACGTTTGCCTCAAAAATTCTCAAAACAGGGCACTTTTTTCGCAGATTTGACAAAGAATAAAACAAACATGAATTCACACCCCCAAACCTAATCTAAACATTGTCCTCAATGTGTGTATGACATTAAAAGCATGGACAATGAACAAAGAAAAAGTATGGAAGGCAAGAACTCGAAACACAAAACAAAAGAAAGAAAGAAAACTAAAAACTAAAAACTAAAAACTAAAGCAAAAATTAGAAAGACATTACCTAGGTGGGTTGCCTCCCACCAAGCGCTTAATTTAACGTCTCGGCAAGACGGGTGTAAAGACGACTCATCAACCAAACTCCAATGTCTCGAATTTGCGCCTATATGTGATTAGGTCTTGGAAGAAATTTTCACGCGCCGGCATGTTCCTACACACAATAAGCAAAGGCAAGTAAATGTTCACAATTAAGTGGGATGAAATAAGTTCAGAAAACTACTTATTCCACTTGCTTTTGTGTAGGCGGCTCAGAAAAGTAATAGGAGGGACATAAGGCTTGAGTTCCTTGTATATGAGCGGTTCCTTGAAAGGGACATCTTCCGCTTCCTTTGATTTTTCTTTCGTCTCCTCTTTTTCTACTTCCGTCTCTTCATCTTCATCTGCAACACTAGAAAAATCATCAGAAAATTCAGGACTCACTATGTTATCAATAATCTCACCGTATAAAGGTAGGGTGGCAACATCTTCTTGCTCCAGTTCAGCCAATTGCCTAACTTGCACCTCTATCAATTGCCTAACTTTCACCTCTATCTTCCTCTGTGAAGCATGAATATTCTGAAAATGTACCTCATTCTTTTGTTCGATTTGCGTCATACGCTGCTCTAATTGCTGGAATTGATCCATTTGCTGCTGCATTTGTTGCTGGAATTGCTGTGATTGCTGCTGCATGTCTTGTGATTGCTGCTTGATTTGCTGCTGCAGTTGCTTCAGTAATTCTTCCATTGAATGTGAGATCGGCTGCTCATAGGTATTGACTTCATTGTGGCTCCATGAGAAGTCTTGATGATTCCTCCACTCCGGATTGTAGGTATTGTCATATGGTTCATAACTCGACCACTGATTGTGGGAATTTCCATACGGTTCATTGATAGGCCACGGATTGTAGGAATGTTCAAAAGGTTCATGCACAGGCCACATATTGTAAGAATTCATTGCTTGGGCTTGTTCTCTTGAAGGACAGCTCCACATATAACGCCCAACCATTCCACAGTGCATGCAAACCACAACTCTTACTTCGCTTTCCTCATCATAAGCATATTGCTCATAGAAGTCCATTGTTCCTGAAAAGAAAGAAAACAAAAAAGAAAAATAAAAAGAAAAATTAAACTTAAACTATTAACTATAACTAAAACTAAAACTAGAAATAACCAATAAATTCACTAATCCCCGGCAGCGGCGCCAAAAACTTGATGTGTAAAATCGTGTTATAAAAACCTAACTCGCAAGTGCACGAATCGTGAGATAAGTACAGTGACAAGTAGGGATCGTTCCCACGAGGAAAAGTGATTTATCGACTAAAACTAATTCTAATTAAAGTTAAGCAATTAACAGTAACCAAGAGATTTCAGATTGATTTGATTGATTTGAGATTAAAACTAGATTAAACTAAGAAAACAATTAACAAGAATATGTGAATGTGATCAAGAGGTGAGAGGACTAGGTCATCAATGATCCCCAACTACGTTTACTCAATGCTTCGAATTGACTTTCACAAAGAATGTTAATCAAGTTAAGGGTTCATTCTTAAATTATATATAATTAGTGCTATGTGGTCCTGGGATAAATCAAGTACTTCTACTACAATCAATAGCAAACCCTGCATATAAACTATAACAGAAAATACATCAACCATACACCAAGCGTTCTCAGTTGAGTCAATAGCAAACCTTGCATATCAACTATAACCTACAACCCACAAAGCACACAATCAAGTATTCTCAATCACAGTCATTAGCAAACACTGCATAAAAACTATGATTGAGAACCCATTAAGCACAAGAACAAGAGAACCAAAGATAACGTGCAATAACCTGCTACAATAAATTCATTCATTCAATTGATTATTGGTTAAGACTGGTGAAACCCACACATCTCTCAACCTTAACATATAAACCCTAGATTCAAGACTAGCACTAACCATGCATAGACAAGAAGAAATCACAAATTGAATGAATCGAAACTTGAATTACGAAAACATAGTCAATTCTAACAAAGAGTATTCATAGAGGTTCACATTGAATCCCTAGTATGGATTTAATTACACATAGATGAAATAAAAAGACAAGAGATAGAAAAGATAAAACCCATTGAGGCCTTCAATGAATTCTTCAAATCTTCAATGATGAGTCTTCTTCGTCTTGCAAACCCCCGATGTGTAAAGATGGATGATGGTGAAGGGGGATGGCCCCTTTGGTGGCTGGGGACCTCCCTTGGCTGGCCCTCTCGATGGATCTCTCTCTCCTCCCCCGAAATTAGGGTTCAAAGGGGCTTAAATAGGTGTAGATGCTAAGCCAAGCCCTTAAACGAAAAGGAAATCAACTCCCCTTTAGAACTCTACCTTTTTGGGATTCTATTTCTTTCCTAATCCATCCAAATTGATTGCTTATTGAAGGAAGATAAGGATTAGATGTCTAATCGCATTCCAAGACTCCCACACATGTCCAAGAAGGTAATATTTCCCGTTCCGACAACTTGCGAAGCAAATCCCAAAAGCATTCTCGGATTTAATAACTGACTGATCTGACCTTTGGACACTAAAACGGGCATAACTTCTTCTAGAAAATTCGGATTGACAAGCCGTAAATTGGGTTGGAAACTAGACTTCCGGGGATTCAAATCCATAGGTGGTAGGACACACAATTCAATCGGAACTGAGAGTTATGTGGCCCGCAATATGGGTCATCTGCACTGACGGGCTACCGCTGGATGTACCGCTGGGTAGGTAAGTTGCCTACCCCGCGGAAAATACAAAGTGACACTCCTGGAGTTGACCGCTAGGTAGGACAGCAAGGTAGGTAGGTGCCTAGGGGGCGGTAATTTGGATGTTGCACCTCTGGACTTTGACGCAAGATGTTCCGCTTGATGAATATTTACCTGAGCCGCGGTATTTGGCCAAACTGCCCTTTTTTCTCTGAAATACTTCAAATACATCACTTGGATTCAACAACCTGAAAATGCTCAAACACACAAATTAAAACTCTAAAAGACTCGAGAAACAAGCAATTGATTTGTGGAATGGGGATCGAAAACATATACAATAAATGACCGATCAATCCTGATTAGGGGCAAAGATTTGACAAAGATAGTTGTTAACCGCCTTTTCTGGCAGAGGACCAAAGAAGAATTTCCCATCCTTACCAAGTAGAGGGATGCCGCGAGAAGCATCTAGCTACCTCTGAAAGGAACCAAGATCAACACACATATCTATTTATCGTGGTCTAGATAGCCCAGTAGAAGGATGCTGCACCCGAAGGACCACGCGGGACCCCGCTGGACCCCGCAGATCCCGCAGTACCCCGCTGGACCCCGCTGATCCCGCAGTACCCCGCAGGACCCCGCAGATCCCGCAGGACCCCGCGGATCCCGCAGGACCCCGCTGGACCCCGCAGATCCCGCAGTACCCCGCAGGACCCCGTTGATCCCGCTGGACCCCGCAGATCCCGCAGTACCCCGCTGGACCCCGCTGATCCCGCTGGACCCCGTAGATCCCGCAGTACCCCGCGGACCCCGCGGACCCCGCCGGACCCCGCTGGACCCCGTGGTACCCCGTACCCTGTGACTAGTCCTCCAAAACTCCTCCCGACCACCTAGCATACAAGACATCGATAGAGGAGGTCGTAAATACCAAGGAAGAGCTAGACCACACCAAGAGTTTATGTAAACAAGGAAATTGCCTTGTTCCCGCCATTCAAGAGTCCTATATTAAAGAGGAGTCAACTCCTTAAGTTCAAAAAGGAATCACTTGATTACGGAGAATCAATCCCACGATCTTCTCGCCTATCAACGTGGAACGCCCCGTAAATTGCTAGGTTATTGGATTTAATTTAGGGGAGTGAGCAACAAGAAATAAAACCTATATATATGACATGATTTTCGACAGTGAGGAGGGGATCTTCGGCCTGCTTTTGATCTTCTTTTTGGCTTCTTTTCTTCTTCTTGTCTACTGGTTAGAGAAAAGGGCCGATGCCCACATATTATTGTAAGCTCTCTGGAGCACTTATGTTGTATTATTCTCCTACTTGTGTAAGCTCCCCGGAGCACGCCTTATTGATAAATATATAAATGATCTCTCTCCACCGGATACTACCTAGGGGTTTTTCAGCATATGATCATGCGTGATGCTTTTTCCCCCTAGGCCAGTCCACCTTCTATCAAAAAGACTTTTCATTCTCTCCCTCGTATATATTTTTATTACACATGTATGTAAGTTTATCACTGAAGAATTCCTATCCCATATCTTGCTTGCTTGCTTGCTATCCGGGTCGGGGAGTCACAAAGGAGATCTAGAAAAAAGTATGGGATGCGGGATACGGGATGCGGGGTATCGAGTACCGAACGCGGGGTATCGGGGTCCATAAAGAGGGATCACAACCCTTACTCCGACATGGGAACCCCCAAGCGCCATCTTCTCCATGTGCCTGAAGCCCCGACAGTCGGGATGATTTTTTCTCCTACCTACTGCACCTCACTCCAGAATTTTTTACTTGTACAAACCATGGTACCTAGAGGTACCTACCCCGCTGTAGCCTACCGGGTAGCAGTCTGAGGGTGTTAATTGAAATTCCTCATCCAGAGCGAATTTACGGTTAACAATAGTAAAAGTGGGAGGAGGTCTGGACCCCGAAATCAAGAAGGACCTGATAGAACTCCTCGGAGACTACAACGACATCTTCGCTTGGAGCCATAAGGAGATGCCTAGCATTCCTCTTAGCCTGGCTACCCATAGGTTGGTAGTGGATGCAATTTTCAATCCAATTAAGCAGAAAAAAAGACACTTCAATGCCGAACGGAACGCCGCGGTCCAAGAAGAGGTTGACAAGCTCCTAAAGACCGAATTCATCAGGGAATCCCGGTACCCCGAGTGGATCGCCAACGTGGTTATGGTAACCAAGTCTAACGAGAAGTGGCGAATGTGTGTAGATTACACCGATCTCAATCGGGATTGTCCCAAGGATTGCTTCCCCTTGCCTAAAATAGACCAGCTCATTGACTCCACATCAGGGAACAAGCTCCTGAGCTTCATGGATGCTTTCTCGGGGTACAATCAAATTATGATGCATCCTTCTGATAAGGACAAGACTAGCTTCATCACCGGACAAGGCCTCTATTGCTATAAGGTAATGCCATTCGGACTCAAAAATGCAGGTACCACCTACCAGCGTATGGTGAACAAACTTGAAATTCCCTTTAAAGCAATAGTGTTTTATACCTAGGGGGGTGAATAGGTATAGTCCCAAATTCTTCCAATATTCAAAAATTATGGAATATAAGAATGAAATGAATACTTGAAATGATATAACAATTGTATAATATGAATCAATTCATGTAAGCATCAATATACAATAGAATCAATACAAGTGAACATATGGAAGATAAGGAAATATAAAGCGAAAATGAGACACAATATTTTTACGTGGTAAAACCTCAAAGAGGAAACATCCACGGGTTGAATCTACAACCACCGGCAAAGTAAATCCACTATACGAAACGGCCTTACACACTCAAAGCTATCAACACTATGATATCCACTTCAAGCTATCAAAACCTAATCAACCCTCGGGCTAGTGATTCACAAAGCCTACTCTCTATCCAAGATGTGTCCTACACCTCTAGAGAGCAACTCCCTATCCAAGGCTCTCAAGCCTTTAGGAAGATTTCCTCGCTTAGCAATCTAGATCACTAGGATCCTAGTCAAACTACCCAAGCTCAACCATCCGGAGTACGCAACTCCTTGCTAAGACTTTTGCTTAGTTATCCGGATCCTCTTGATCCTAACTAAGACTTCTTGCTTGGCTATCCGGAATCCTTTCCTAGCCAAGTCTTCTTGCTCAAGACAAAGCTTCACTCACTTTGCAAGAGACTTCAACCTTTCACAAGGCAATGATCTAAGTGAAGTGCACACAAGCAATATGATGCAATCACAAACAAATAGAGCAAGTTGATCAAACACACTCCATGAACATGCAATTAGAGAATCTAGAATAAAGCTATCACAACTCAATCACAAAATGTATCTAGAAACCTAAGCATGTGGATTAACATCATTCATATTACTTTTCATCAATCAAATAAGAAACTTAAAGAGATGATCAATAATGAAAGTAAGAAGAAGATGAATCACTTACAAACAAATAAACCTAGATAATCAATCAAGCTCTATGAATATGCTTACATACATTCTAGGATATACTTTCAACAATCAATCACAAAAATACCTAGAAATCAAAGCATGTATATCAATAAGAACAAGGTATGAATATTCAATATATCACACTAAAAACCTAGTTCTTAGATCATGAAATTAAACCTAGAAAATGTCATAAAGTACATCACATATATCATTTCTAGAATCAATTTCAAGATTAATCAAGTTTAGCAAATATATGTTCAAGTAAAATCACAAAGCTAAAACTCAATTACCAAATGATCAACCACCCCTAGAATATGTTCTAACATCATTCTAAACACAAATCATCTATCAAATTGAAAGATTAAAGTGCAGATCAAAAGATGAAGTGAGAAGAAGAAGTTTAACATACAACAATGAAACTCGGACTGAAGAACAGCATGCTGCGACCAATCACGAATTCAAATGACTCTGAAAATGCTTGGGGTTTGTAGCTCTCTTCAAGACCAACAATTTTAGGTTTTGAATCACTCAATTTTGAGTTCGTATGAGAGAGTTATGATCAAAATAAGAAAACAAAAGTCAAGAACAATTCTGCAGAATTTCAGATTTGATGATGTTCAAGTTGTTTGAAAATGGAGGGAAGAGAGGTCATTTAAAGGAGAGGGAAGAGGGGCAATTTTGTCCAACCAAAAGAGGCATTTCAGCAATGTCCACGTGTGGGCAGCGTGTGCCACACGTGGCCAGAGAGCTGGCTGGGCCGTGTGGCACACGTGGTGACCATGCCATGGCCTTTGGCCAGCTTGCTCCTCTCGCGCACCTCGTACGTTCTTCGACCGTATTCGGTCATCCGAACTCCGAATTCAAATTCGTTTTCAGATTACGAACTATGACTCCCTCACGCACAACAAAGACTATGAAACTTTGATAAATGGTTGAGAATTCATCTCGGAAAAGGATGACGAACACAACTCAACGAATGAGAATGCAAAGTAGCATAACTACGTCGTATGGACTCGAAACTTAACGAATGAGTAACCGAAATGACCGGAACTTAATAAGGAATCAAATAAGATCATTTTCAAGTCCAAAACACAAGAAACACAAACAAATAAACACTATTGTTATCCAAAAATCGTTAATGGGATGGAATTTCAAATAACAACTTTAAGAGGACCAAGATCGAGATTGATCCTGGTCAGAGGGGTATCACGTAGTTTGATACCGACTATGTCCCTATCAATGCAAGTACAGTAAGGAATATAGGAAATCAAACAAAAATAAACTTTTATTGATCGTCCCTTTGCATTACAGTTATATGAACCATGTATTTAGGGGTTACAGCAATGTATGGAGATTTTGTAAGTAATGGAGATAGTGGCGATGGTGAATCTGTGCCTGTCGATAAGTAGAATTGGACTGTAGGGTTTTTTGGTCTCCTTTTCTCTCCCTCCCCTCTCGGTGAATTAGCTACTGTATATATAGGTCCTCTTTGCTTGCCATGCACTCCTACAATTTCGGTCTAATGTTTGGCAATTGCGGGACTTCCTCCCTTGTAGGAGATAATCTCGGAGCTTTACATGTAGAATCCAGTCTTTCCTTCCTAGGAGGAGTCAATTTCGTGATTAAATCTTTCCTTCCTAGAAGGATTCTAACTGAGTTGACCTGCTCGAAATAAGACTCTCCGGTGGGAAGGAGTACACCTCCTCTGTACGACAGCGCTTTATTGGATCTTTTACGAAGCTTTAGTTTCTAGTACGAGAATCTGGCTGCCTGGTATTCTCTCGCTTGACGGGGTAGTTTATTTCAGAAAGTGCACAACGGTAGGCCTCCAGATGATGGAGTAGGGGATATCTAGCTGGTATCATACCGGGATATTATCGTGGTACTCTATGTCGGGGTGTTGCGGGGTCTGTAGGAGACTGTGTCGGGGTGCTACGGGGTCTGTAGGAAGCCCGGTCTTAGCGGGGCTGGACCTCGCTGTGAATTCTAGTGAGAAGTCCGGCTCACGGCCAAATTTTTGAACTGAGATGCTGGCGGGGTCCTTGAGAAGCTGGGGAGAAGCCAGACTGGACCTCGCTGGAGGGAGTGTGTGCTTGGACCATTCAGACTTCGCCTTTGTCGGGGTATCCGGATGGTGTTTGTACTTCTATTTTATCCTTGTGTTGAGGTGGAAAATTCTTCTTTGGTCATTCGCCAATTTTGGCGGTTAACAGAAGTCCCCCCTAACTTGGACACTGATACCTTGTCGGGGTCGGGGTCGGGGTCGGAGTCAGGATCTTGTCGTTACTTGAAGAATTTTCTGCCTTATCTGCTTACTTCCTTGTCTGACTAGGTTTCCACTTAGGAGGAGGAAATCTTTATTTTGTACGTTACAACTGGTTGCGTGTCGATCACTGATTGGGTTCCTCATTTTCAAAAAGAGCCGTTTTGACGCGATTAATGCGGAAAAACGCCTCTACTTATTCTTTCGGTCACCGATTCATGTTTCCAGGTGTGTAACTGTCATCCCTCTTCTATAAATAGATCGGCTTCACTGGCGCTTTCTCTATCACTTTCAAACTTTCATAGTCAACTGAGAACAAAAACTCTTGCTTTCTTTCCTTCTTTGCTTTCAATCTTCCAGAAATTCCTCTTCCCTTTTTCTTCAATGGCTTCTCCTTCCAAACTTCCCACTTCTCATGAACTTGCCACTGAGCAAAACCCTTCTACAGCGGCGACCTCTGTTCATCCCGACCCCGTCTCACCACACCAATCTGATAGCATCGACGCCCTCTTCAATATGGAGGCGGCCGACGTGGTGGGGGATTCCCCGACCTCGGAAAAGAAGAGGCGGGGTTGAGAGGGGGATGATGTTGCTGATGATAACCCGTTGGCTCAACGCCGCCGTTCTACTCGAAACCTGTGAATCGGGTCGGGTTTTCACAATCAACCAGAAGACCCGGTCTTGATTGGTGACGATGTGGGCACCTCAAAGTCTGGCGGTGACGAGGAAGGTGACGGACCTGATATCACCCTGGTCGGGGTCCAAACTGGTTCATTCGCCGCCTTTCACGACGGTCGGATTATACCCGACTCTGTGTGCACAGTGGATACGCTCATCAAGCTACGGGAGGAGTATAAGATCCCGGAGTACATCACTCTCTCTCTCTCTTCCCTATAAGGGTTACGACGTATACACCCTGCCTCAAGACTGCCTGCTGATCCACAAAGCAGCTTTTGAGTGTGGAGTCCAGCTTCCGTTGCATCCTACTCTCCGCCGGGCTCTCGTTGCGCTTGAATTGGCCCCTCTCCAGATCTCGCCGGGCTTCTGGAAGCACCTAACAGGGTTCTTGGTGCTTTGGAATGAGCAGTACGAAAAAGATCACATAGAGCGAGAGCCAGGGTTGGACGAGCTTCGCTTCCTCTTCAATATTACGAACATGGTGCCCCGGGGTCAGTTCTACCTGTGGGCATCAAACGACTTGAAATTCACTATCCCAGGGGCAAATGTGAAATACTCAGCACCCTAGAAGGAGGAATGGCTCGTGGTGGAGGGCGAATGGGGGCGTACTGCCTTCGTTGGGGGACATGAGTACCCCGTCCCTACCCAATTTACGGTGAGGGACAAGTGGGCGAAAGGGGTGCTAGCTCCCGAGTCCCGGGACATTCTTGCAAGGATCCTGAAGATGGGGTACACCAACTTGCAGTATCCCACTTTGGATCCCTTTGAGGGAGCCCGTTTGGAGCGATACTTGAAGATATCCCTTGCTCTCTCTGGTGAGTTGATTGCATCTTGCTCTTCTGCTTTTTCTTTTACATTTTCTCTTTCTTTTTCTAATAATGCTTCCTTCCTTTTTGCAGTATCAGCTACCCCGATGGTAGCGGGGTCTCCTTCATCTTTAGAAGCGGGGATTTGACCCTGCTAGCTCATGCTTCTCCTGTCCCTTCGCCTACAATTGCTAACAAGACCGTGTCGGGGTCCATCCGAGCGGGAAACGATCCCAACCCTTCTCTTGCTCTCTCAAAAACAACTGCTCCTGCTCCAGCGGGGTCTAGGGCCAAGACTCCAGCTCACCTTCCTTCTACTCCTCCATCGTGCTCGAGGATCTTGGAGATGTTGGCTAGGGCGGCTAAGGCCCGAGGTTTTGGAAGGTCAGCACAGAAGAAAGCTGCCCCTACAGCAAAGACTTCACCTGCTCCTCCTCCTACTACTACAGACTTTTCCAAAGATCCAGCAAGAATCTTGGTAGAGGAGGCAGCTATCCCCATCCCTCCCCCGGTCGCTGACGTGGCTTCTGGATTGGGGTCAAGGGGTTCTACCTTTGAGGTGGTGTCTAGATTTGCGGCCTCCTGCCCTGGTGGAGACTTGACGAATATGGGTAAGCTTCCTACTGATATCTTGGTTGCTAAGGGAGCATCCATTTTGGCTAAGGTAACATTCTTCTTTTCCTCTTAATGTCCTTTCTTCCTTCTGCTAAGTACTGACTTCCTCCCGTTTTATTTATTTTTATTTATTATTTTTTTTTTGTAGGATTTCAAGTTCGCCTTGGCCATGGAGAGATAGATGCTAACCTTGAGGGAGGCATATATCGACCTTCAAGCGAAGTTAGAGGATACTCAGCAGGAGCTGGTCCAGACCCAACAAAGCGTAGCTCCTCTGCTTCAAGATGCCAAAGACACTGAAGAAGCGAGGCAGGAGGCCCTGGTGGCTCTTAGGCGTGCTGAACGCAGTCTGGATACTGAGACTGTCAGGTCCCTGCACCATCGGAAGGAGAGGGAGCGTGTGAAGAGAGAGAAGAAGCTGCTACAGAGCGAGAATCAACTCTTGCGGGAGACTATAGCAGGCTTGGAAGCTCAACAGGGGCCTTCATTCGAGGATGGCTACTTCACAGCCTGCTACGAGGTGGCCACAGCTTTGCCTCCTCCCTTCAACCTCGAGGTAGCCTTGAACTGGGACCGGGAGCAAATAATGGCAAGGGCTGTCCAGCTAGCAGGAGGGGATCAAGAAATAGAGGCCCCTCCACAAGAAGTAGCTCACCCGGGTCAAGGAGCTGACACGGCTGCTGAGGTCCAACTTGATGGTGCCGAGGGAGCTACTCTAGGTCCTCCTACCTTTGAAGAACAAGGGGTGGATCCCGAGTCTGCTACTGGAGTAGTCATCGTGGAGGAAGATGAGGGGTCAGCTAAATCCAAGGTCCCTGTGGTTGAAGGGATCCAGACTAGGTCTTCTGTTGTGAAAGAGGCGGTCCAAACTGATGCAGCAGCTGAGCCTTTGGGAGAAGTGGCAGCTGGCCAAGGAGAGCATCCAGAAGAAGAAAAAGAAGACTAACCTGGCCTCCCCTCATTTTTATTACATTTTTTGTAGCTCGAATTGGGAGCCGGGCACCCCATTTTATTAATAAAACAACTTCATGAATCATACTATGTCTTGCTCACTTTTGCACTTAGAAAGTTTCCACAACATATTAATTTGTTGATAATTGGACTCCTGATGAGTAACTGGACCCCGATGGGTAATAAAAATAAAGCATAAGATGCTTATATCTCGTAACCGTAAGAATCAGCGGGGTCTGATCATATCTTCCTTTAATCGGACTCCCTTAAACATGTAATAGTATAAAGTGTAGAGGAGTCAGTCGAGGAAACCTGTTACTTGCAAACAATTTGACTTGCTGAAGATAAACTTCTAAGTCTTTCTCTGACTGTTGGTCCTCTATCGGGGTAGTAAGTGGGGAAATAAAGGACGAAGCATCCCGATGAGTCACCCCGATGTTATTGTAGATCTGTCCTGGTAGGCAACTAGGGCCACTTTAGCACCAGGCATCTCGGAGGAGGGTATTCCCCGACCAAGGCAGCAGGAGCGCCCTGAGGCTATTTCCTGGTCTTAAGGCGAAGTAAGGAACCAGGTACCCTGAGGCAGCCCGATCTTACTGTAAGTCTGTCCTGGTAGGCAACTAAGGCCACTTTAGCACCAGGCTTCTTGGAGAAGGGTATTCCCCGACCAAGGCAGCAGGAGAGCCCTAAGGCTATTTCCTGGTCTTGAAATGGTGAAGTAAGGAACCAGGTACCCTGAGGTAGCCCGATCTTACTGTAAGTCTATCCTGGTAGGCAACTAAGGCCACTTTAGCACCAGGCTTCTTGGAGGAGGGTATTCCCCACCAAGGCAGTAGGAGCGCCCTGAGGCTATTTCCTGGTCTTGAAATGGCGAAGTAAGGAACCAGGTACCCTGAGGCAGCCCGATCTTACTGTTAGTCTATCCTGGTAGGCAACGAAGGCCACTTTAGCACCAGGCTTCTTGGAGGAGAGTATTCCCCGACCAAGGCAGCAGGAGCACCCTGAGACTATTTCCTAGTCTTAAAATGGCGAGTCAGTAATGGCGAAGTGCGAGTATTAAGTTGGACATACCAGAGAATCTAGTAGGAGACTTTGAACATTGAACACAGAAGAACCATATGGAAGAAGAAACTGCTTTTATTGAATTTCTTAAATCAGTACAATATAAAATCGGGGTGGGCATTCCCACTAATATGACCTGGTCTCCTAAGGGTAGAATTTTCGGAGGTGATTGGCGTTCCAAGTGTGGTCCACTGGGTATCCCTCCATATCTTCCAGCTTGTAAGCTCCACCCTGGAGCAATGCTTTAATCAAATATGGACCTTCCCAGTTTGGGGCTGGCACCCAGTCAGACCTTCTTCGAGTGTTCTGAGTTACTTTCCTGAGAACCAAGCCTCCTTCTCTGAAATTCCGGATCCTTACCTTTTTATTGAAATGTCGGGCTATCTTGCTCTGATATATAGCCACCTTTTCAGCGACCCTGCTTTGTCTTTCCTCTAGCAAGTCCAAACTAGCTCTCAATTTTGCCTCGTTGTCTTCCGGTTCATAATTTTGGACTCGGAAAGATTTGAGTTTATGCTCAATGGGCAAGACCGCTTCTGTTACGAATACTAGGGAGTAGGGAGTCTCCCCTGTTGCAGTCCGCCTGGTTGTTCTATAAGTCCACAGTACATTGGGTAACTCTTCAACCCATAACCCTTTCTTCTGCTAGAGCTTCTTAATGGTCTTATTGGTAGCCTCAACTAAACCATTAGTTTGAGGATGAGCCATTGATGCAAGATGAAGATTGATGTTCTGATCTTCATAGAATCCCCTGAAGTTGGCATTGTCGAATTGCTTTCCTAAATCAGTTATGATGGCCATCGGGGTGCCGAATCGGCAGACAATGTTTTCTTTGACAAAGTTGGTGGTTTTTTCTTCAGTTATCCGGGTGAGGGCCTTGCCTTCTACCCAACGAGTAAAATAATCTATAGCCATTACTGCATGCTTGGCTTGGCTGGGTGCAGTGGGAAGTGGCCCAACCAAATCTAGTCCCCAGATGGCAAAGGGGTAGGGAGTACTGATTGAGGAGAGTCTCTCTGGTGGGAGATGATGGAGGTTTGCTGTTTTCTGACAAGCCTCGTAGGATCACGCGAATTGCCTTGCATCCTGATGTATAGTTGGCCAATAGTAGCCCATCCTGATTACCTGGTAAACCGGAGTTTCGCCTGATACACGATTACCACAATCCCCTGAGTGTACCTCGTTGAGTGCCCATCTTACGTCATCAGGATGTAAACATCTGAGTAGAGGGAGAGACTTTCCCTTATGGTATAGGTGTCCTTCTACCAAGCAGTACCGGGTAGCTATCCTTTTGAACCGGCGGGCTTGATCCGAATCTGTAGGAAGAATGCCATTTTGGAGATAGTCTGCTATTGGATCCATCCAACATGGGAGGCGGTTCACAGGAAGGACATCTGCCTCTTTAGCTATGCTGGAGAAAGGAATCAATTGGAGGGGTACTCCTTTTGGCAGAGCATGTCCTTCTCCTGTAGCAATTTTAGCCAAGACATCAGCGCGATGATTCTTCTCCCTGGGTACCTGTTCTATCCTTACACCCCTAAATTTCTTCATAGCTTCCTGGACTTTAGCTAGATAGGCCACCATGTTGTCACCTTTGGCTTGGTACAAACCTGTCACCTGATTGACCACTAGTTGTGAGTCACTCTTGACCAGAAGGTACTCAACTTCTAGGGTTCCTGCTACTTTCATTCCTGCTAAAAGGGCTTCATACTCTGCTTCGTTATTAGTAGCCCTGAACTCAAACCTGAAGCAATGGCTGCACTCAGCTCAAACGGGGTCGATTAAGACAATCCCGGCTCCACATCCCGACTGGTTCGAAGCCCCATCGATGTAAATAACCCAAACCCTGCTGTCTTTAGGCCATTCCGGGTTGGTTCGATCCGAATTTGGGTCTGTTGAGTTACCCGGGTTCGGAGTCGGACTAAACTCCACTATGAAATCTGCCAAAGCTTGGGCTTTGATCGTGGTTCTTGCTTTGTATTTGATGTCGAACTGCGTGAGCTCTAGGGCCCATATGACCAATCTGCCCGACACATCTGGCCTCTGGAGAAATTGTCTCAATAGTTGGTCTATGACAACCATGATGGCATGAGCTTGGAAATAAGGTCGGAGCTTTCTGGATGCGGTCACCAAGGCGTAGGCGAGCTTCTCTAACATAGTGTAGTTTTTCTTAGACTTAGTAAAAGCCCGGCTCTCGTAGTAGATTGGTCTCTGCACCCCGTCATTGCATTCTTTTACCAAAACTCCACTCGAGCAATATCAGAGACTGCGAGGTAGAGTAGGAGCTCTTCACCCGGGGTCGGTTTGACTAGTAGTGGCGGGCTTGACAAGTATTTCTTCAGAGCTTGAAAAGCCTGCTCGCTTTGCTCATCCCACTTCATCTTTTTCCCCTGCTTGATGACTTTGAAAAAGGGGAGACATTTATCTATGGAGCGGGATATGAAGCGGTTCAGGGCTGCTATTCGTTCGGTTAATCCTTGAGCCTGCTAGAGAGTTATAGGGGACTCGAGATCTAGAATGGCTTTGATCTTTTCAGGATTAGCCTCAATTCCCCTTTCATGTACCATGAATCCTAGGAATTTTCCTGCTGCTACCCCGAATGCACACTTAGCTGGGTTCAGCCTCATCTGGTTCTGCCGTATTATCTGGAAGGTCTGGCGCAAGTCCCCTATATGTTGTCCAGCTTCTAAAGATTTCGTGATCATGTCATCTATGTAAACCTCCATGGATCTTCCTATCTGCTCCTTAAACAGTTTGTTCACCAAACGTTGGTAAGTGGCACCTGCATTTTTGAGTCCGAATGGCATTACCTTATAACAGTAGAGGCCTTGTCCGGTGATGAAGCTGGTCTTGTCCATGTCAGAAAGATGCATCATGATCTGATTGTATCTCGAGAAAGCATCCATGAAGCTTAGGAGCTTTTTTCCTGCAGTGGAGTCAATGAGCTGGTCTATCGTAGGCAGAGGAAAACTATCCTTAGGACAAGCCCGGTTGAGGTCGGTGTAATCCACGTATATTCGCCACTTCCCGTTAGACTTGGTTACCATAACCACATTGGCGATCCACTCGGGGTATCGGGATTCCCTGATGAATCCTGCCTTCAAGAGTTTGTCAACTTCTTCTTGGACCGCGGCATTCTGCTCGGCATTGAAGTGTCTTCTTTTCTGCTTAACTGGTTTGAAGGTTGTATCCACTGCCAACCTATGGGTAGCCAAGTTAAGGGGAATGCCGGGCATCTCCTCATGGCTCCAAGCAAAGATGTCGTTGTACTCTCTGAGAAGCTCTGTCAAATCCTTCTTAATCTCTGGGTCCAAACCTCCTCCCACTTTTACTGTCTTTGTTGGATCTCTGCTCTAGATAAGGACCTCTTCTAGCTGCTCCGCGGGGTGCCCACTGGTCCAACCTCACTCCTCTTCTTCTGGCTCCTCCATGACCATGTCTGGTACCTCTCCTTCTTCTAAGATATAATCATCCTGCTCTGTCGCCCTTGGACTTGGGTCTCCGGTTACCTGCGCATATTGTTTAGCTAATGCCGCGGGATTGGTGGACACCGCGTAACAATTGCGAGCTGCCTGCTGATCTCCTCTCACTTCTCCTACTCCTGTTCCCACTGGAAACTTTAACACATTATGGTAAATGGATAGCACCCCCCTGATCCCTGACAAGAAAGGCCTGCCCAAGATCGCATTGTAAGCAGACGGGGTGTCTACTATGATGAATTCCGTCATTATGTTCTGTTGTAAGGGTGCTTCTCCGACTATCACCGGTAGAATCTTCGTCCCCATCGGCATCACTGAGTAACCTGTGAATCCATATAGAAGGGAAGTGCAACTGTTGTAGCAAGAATTCTTCAAGTTGAGCTGCTCATGAGCCCCATGGGGTCATCGTGCGGCTGAACTGTATTGTAGACGTCCTCCTCTGTGAAGATGATTTTGGTGGAGCGGGATAGATCCCGGGAACCACTACTGACTTTGAGTATCTCGTGGTCAGCATTGAGTCTGGGAATCTTTCTTGCGTGATTCTTTCTTGAATTATTAGAGGTTCCAGCTAGGGTAGGGCCTCCACTGATGGTGTGGATCACCTGGATCTACTGTATCAGATCCTTCTCCCCATCTCTCCTTCTTTCTACTGCTTCCTACTGCTTCCTACATCCCGCTCTGAACCTATTTCCCTTCTTTGATGCCATCCCGTACCTGCTGCAAAAATTCAGTTAAAAGACCTCCCCTTATCAATCCTTCAATTTGATTGCGGAGGCTGTAGCACTCTGAGGTGTTGTGCCCTATATCCTCGTGGAAGTCGCAATACTTGTATTGATTCCTCTTGTCAACCGGGATTTTCATGGGAATCGGTTTCCTGAGTAGGCCCTTATCCCGAATGGTGAGAAAAATAGTTTCTCGGGAAACATTGAGTGGGGTGTAGTGATTATACCTTTCCTCCTCTCTTGTCACCCTGGATACTTCTTTCAGGGGAATCTCTCTAGGGGGTGATCTCCTGACCGGATACCTTTCCTGGTATGGAGGAATGTGAGGCGGCCTGTAAGTAGACCGGTTAGGAGGTTGATACTGAAATTTCCTAGCTGGTGCGGGCTTTGAAATTTCCTTTTTAGGGCGCGGTGCTAATCGGGCTTCATCGTGCTCGATTTTGATCCGGAGCTGTTCCTCAATGTCTACCTGCTCCAAAGCCCGGTTGTAGGCTTCCTGGTACGTCTCTGGAGGATGCTTGGCAAATGACCGGAATAGTCTACCAACCCATAAATTCCTCCGGAAGTTGGCTAGAGTTTCCTTCTCGTTGAATACTCCCATCTAGACAACCTCTTTATGGAATTTCTCCACATAAGATCTCAGAGTTTCACCCCGCTCTTGAACTACGTACTACAGCAGGATAGGATCCTTGGGTCGGGGTTTGATTCCCTGAAACTGTGCACAGAAAGCTTTGGTGAGTTTAGAGAAAGAATCGACACTACCTGGTGGTAACTTTCTGAACCATGTCTTGACACAGTCAGTCAAGGTTGAAGGGAACATTCTGCACATGGCTCGTCTGGTCGCATTTTGGACCTCCATCTGGTGAACGAAGCTTTCTAGGTGGCTGACAGGGTCCTCTGTCCCAGAATACTTCTCTGATGGTATCTTGAACTTGGGGGGCAATCCTGCCTCTCTAACTCTTTTGGAGAAAGGCGCATTCATCTCGCCCAGGGAGTTCTTCTGGCTTCCTTAATGTTTTCCCTTCTTCAACTGCTCTAACTCCTTCGCCATCCTTGCCATCTGATTCTCCAGACGTTGAGACTTTTTGGTTCCGGATCGAGCTACTAAAACTTCTTCATTCGAAGATTCTGAATCAATGACTACCTCATTTCGCTTAGCTCTCTGATGATTTTCTTTGGAGCTCCTTCCGGATTTGGTACTTCCTTCTAAATCAGGATGCAAATCCCTCTCCTCTGCCTTTGGTTTTGGTGGAGACTGAATCCTCCTAGGAGGAACCTCAATTGCGAACTTTACTAGCTTGGGTCTGAGTTCCGCCTGTCGGACTGGGAGAGGTGGACCCAATCGGTTGAAAATTGGTACCCGGATACTTGGGCCTGCATCTCCTGGGACCCCGGCTGCTTCAAAGGGGATCTCCTAGGCTATCATCCGGAGTCGGATAGCTTCTACGTAGGCTGCAGCGTGCTGCTATAAGACATCTCGATTGACTTCCTACCTAGCGGGGTCTTGAGGGACAGGGCCTGTAGCCGATGGGGGCACCGGTGGAGGATTCTCATTCTTGCTGCCCTTACCCCGCCTCTGGGCTCTTTCAGTGGAAGCAAGGGACTGGAGTCCTGATGGCTCGGGATGACCTTAGGAGGATCGGAGTCTCATTCTGAATCTCTCTGGATGAAATAGGTTGTCTTTAAACAATGGCTAGGATGGTTTTTTCCCACAGACGGCGCCAAAAGTGTTATCTAAAAATCGTTAATGGGATGGAATTCCAAATAACAACTTTAAGAGGATCAAGATCGAGATTGATCCTGGTCGGAGGGGTATCACGTAGTTTGATACCGACTATGTCCCTATCAATGCAAGTACAGTAAGGAATATAGGAAATCAAACAAAAATAAACTTTTATTGATCGTCCCTTTGCATTACAGTTATATGAACCTTGTATTTAGGGGTTACAGCAATGTATGGAGATTTTGTAAGTAATGGAGATGGTGGCGATGGTGAATCTGTGCCTGTCGATAAGTAGAATTGGACTGTAGGGTTTTTTGGTCTCCTTTTCACTCATTTTCTCTCCCTCCCCTCTCGGTGAATTAGCTGCTGTATATATAGGTCCTCTTTGCTTGCCATACACTCCTACAATTTCGGTCTAGGGTTTGGCAATTGCGGGACTTCCTCCCTTGTAGGAGATAATCTCGGAGCTTTACGTGCAGAATCCAATCTTTCCTTCCTAGGAGGAGTCAATTTCATGATTAAATCATTCCTTCCTAGAAGGATTCTGACTGAGTTGACCTGCTCGAAATAGGACTCTCATGTGGGAAGGAGTACACCTCCTCTGTACGGCAGCGCTTTATTGGATCTTTTACGAAGCTTTAGTTTCTAGTACGAGAATCTGGCTGCCTGGTATTCTCTCGCTTGACGGGGTAGTTTATTTCAGAAAGTACACACCGGTAGGCCTCTAGATGATGGAGTAGGGGATATCTAGCTGGTATCATACCGGGATATTGTCGTGGTACTCTGTGTCGGGGTGTTGTGGGGTCTGTAGGAGACTGTGTCGGGGTGCTACGGGGTCTGTAGGAAGCCCGGTCTTAGCGAGGCTAGACCTCACTGTGAATTCTAGTGAGAAGTGTTAGGATTATGCTCAATAGCAAGAGTGTAATAATGTAATTAACAATCTTTTTCATATTAATAAAGTGATTTCTGTTTTTAAACAAATCTTATAGCATTTATAGTTTAATAATTGTCAAAGTAAATAATCATAAGGTCTAAAGACAACGAGAAAAGAAGAATTGTTCATACATCTGGATATGTATGTGGTAGACACAATTCTTTAGTTAGTCTTGAATATTGTTCACAACTTAAGTTAAAGGTTGGGCACCTTTATCTTGTTAAAGTTGTAGAATTCTTTTGCTAGCATTTGAGTGGGATCAAATGAGATATGATGAGTCTAAAATCATCGGAGTGTCTTCGAGCAAAAGAATCTAGTGCACTGGGTGCATTGAACAGGATCACAATGAAATACTTTATCTATAACCGTCAGTAGATAAAAGTAATTTCATTATCAGGACAATCAGAGAGTTTATCTTAATCCTGAGATAAATGATGGACTTATGGTTGCAGGTGATATCATTTGAGCTATCAATGAGTACGATTATATCGCATAGTCTATCCTCGATAGTTTGGTGATATTCATTTGTTAATCGATAGAGGACTTCATTTATAGATATGGACATCGTGGCTCCATTTATTAAATGAGAGTATAATATCATCATATGGATGTTTTGAGGTAATTGGATATTAAATCTCAACGTTGAGTTTTCAATAGTGTCTATTGAAAACATGGCTTCTGGACAAGTCAAAATATCCAAGTTCAAAACGTGGTCATATGAGTAAATATGGTAACTTGGAGAGTTATAGGCGGTCTATGAACTCTTGGCGATTACTGATATTAATCACGAGGATACACTATCTCCAATATGATTGTCTAGGGTATGAATGAGGAAACATCTTCCTTTTCTGTCTTTATTTAAGAGTTCAATTTTAGCTCTTTAGTGGAATGAGTTAAAATTAATGGATCGGACCTAAGTGAATCATTTGTTGATTGTGATTAGGTTATGTCTACTGTAGCTTAAATTTAGATAGCCCGCCAAGATCCCTAATCCACACGGACTTGCATGGATCACTTGATATATTCTACCGGACCAATTTAGGGTCCATCTAGAATTGCATTTAATATATTAAGAATATAATTTGCACATTATTTATGTAATGGGCTGCTAAATTATATTTATATATTAATGGATGACATGTGGGCTTGTTTCTTTTAGTAAGAATGGGTCTAGTTCACATGTGGGCTTTTTGTTTAAAGTCCTATGGTTTAAATGAAATAAGAAAAATAATATTTGGCCCAATATATTATATGGGGCGGCAAGGTGCTATAATAACCTTAAATATTATTTTGTTTTCATTGTTTAATTAAATAAGAATTAATTAATTTATTAATTAATTGTTTAATTAAGAAACAAATCTTTTCTGATTAGGAAATATGATTCCTATTGGTATACTATTGGTAGTAGTGTACTTAAATTAAAAGACTTGTTTGACAAGGAAATAAATAATTAATTTTATTTATTTAATCAAATAAGAAGTCTTTTTATTTTAGTCAAATAAGGAATAAAAGATTTATGAGTTGGATTAGGGTTTGAACTCTTAGAAAGTGAATTAGGGTGCAACTAAAACTCCTATATTTTTGGAGTAAAAATTGCGGCAACCCTAGTCCATTTGAAAGAAAGAATTCGGCCACCCTTAAAAGAAAAAGAAGAGAATTTCGGCCATAGGGTTTTTTTGGTGCAGAAATTTTATTTTTCCTTCTTCTTCTCAACTCATAGATAGAGAGCTTTTATTCTACTAAAAAACAAAAGGAACATAGATTATTCTTTGATGGTATATTGTTTGCTTATTCATCAATAAGCTTGTGTATACTACATCGATCTAGGTTCACGCGAGTTTCGATCATAAGATTGAGAACTCAAAAGTGACCGGAATAATCTTAGGTTTTTTTAGATTGTTTTTGGGACTAACGAATCAAGAAAAGTTTGTTATATCCGCTCTCAGGTTTGCAATTCAAAGAAAGGGAGACCACGCTCCTAGGTGATCCACATTCGTGCTAGGATTGAAGATCTTGCGGATTACCATCGACGCAAGTCAATCGGATCACGCGACAAGAGGTATTAATCTTTTGTTTATTTATTATATATCTTTAATTAATCAAAAGGGTTTAAGGTTCATAAAATTGGAAAAATTTTAAAAGCTACTCAAACTATTTTTTTTAGTCTCGCTTCCACTGCGGGTATATTTTTCCCTACAATTGGTATCAGAGCCAGGTTGAACCCTTTTAATTAATTAACGTATATATACATGGATCGATTTCTTTTTATTGTGATTATGCATGTTTTAGAAAGAGATGGCACTCTAGGTATTCGCATATATAATTACATGTGATGTATGGATTTATATATGTTTTATGTGGATTGTTATTGCTCGATTTTGGTCCTAGATTTTCTATGTAATTTTGTTTTCGGAATTGTAACAAGAAGGGTGGTCTATCATCGCCATAATTCCTTCTTGGTAGTTGCTATATTTTTTTTTATGTATTAAATATTGCTGCAGTTTTTTAATGTATTAAAAAAAAATAAAGTGCAGTATTTTTTACTGCTGTGAATAATTTTTTTTTTCTGCAGTATTTTTTATTTTTGTTTAAATTAAATTTAACACGTTCTACATCGAAGAATCGAAGACGTGAAGCAACCGGAACCGAGAACGAGCACCGTGCGCACCCTAGGAGTGGATTGGGCTGCGCATGGCAAGCCCAAAGCATGGTGGGCTGCGCACGGCAGCCTTGCAAAGCCTAATGGGCTGCGCATGGCAGCCCCTTATGTGGGGTTGTGGGTCGTGCAATCCCAAGGGAGGAGGCCGAAGGATGAGCGTATGGTTGATGGGCCACTTGAAGATCTTGTATTCCAAATTCATTGTAATTTACTTGTTTTTCTAGGATGGGCCAAAATTGTTGCTATTTATTTTATGCTTAAATATTACAATATTTGTTATTGTATGATAACATGTCATATAGAATAGGAGTGCCACTCATATATCTCTTTTGGTATGAACATGCATTGAATGATTTAGGTATCTAAATTGGCATCTAGATAACTTGGTAAATCATTCTATGGGATTTAATCACACACCTTAGATAATTGAGTGGGAGAAGATGTTTTTGTAACACCTATGGCCTCCAAGGTTAGTTGAGCTTAATTATTTATTGGTAATCCCCCCAAGGGGCGTCCATGAATGGAATTTAGCAATATACTTCCTTACAAGGATAGACTAGACAATGGACTCAAACGAGATCTACTCCCCAAGGAGGGATTTTCGTGAGAGAAAATTGAGGGTCGATATCTTGGTAACACACTCATTGTAATTTTATTGATATCCTCCCAAGAGTTCTTGTCAGTAAAATTGCAAGGCTAAAATTGAAAACGCTGGTTGTTATGTTAACAATTAGGTGGGACCTAGTCTAACTAGTAAATGGTGCGAACTCCCAAAGGAGGCGTAACATTTATGGGTGTTAGATCACCGTTGAATTTTTATGATTGAGTTATTCATTTAATTCAAGATAAATATTTAAAGTGCTTTATCATGATTATTTACTTAGATATGCTTTGTTTTTATTCAGAAATCATGACCCCATCACTTATGAACATCCTGAAAGATAACACCTTAACTGGAGATAATTATGTAACATGGAAAAGGAAAATTGGGTTGTTGCTGCAAAGTGAAAAACATAAGTTTGTTCTAACTACTCCTAAACCACCTGCTCCTAATATTGAATCAAGCATGATGCAAAGAGATGAGTATGAGCAGTGGAAGACTTCAGATGATATGGCTAAATGTTATATCATGGCCACTATCTCCGACGTGTTGCAACAGCAGCATGAAGGAATGGAGTCTGCTGCTGATATAATGATGTCTCTAGAGGAGATGTTTGATATGAAGTCTAGGACGACTAAGAGAGAGGCAGTGACTGCTTTTATGAATCTTAGGATGAAACCTGGACAGGCTGTGAAGGATCACATGATGAAAGTCATAGCACATCTCAACATTGCTGAACTGCATGGCGCTGAGATAGATGGTGAGATAAAAATTGATATGGTTGTCAATTCATTGTCAGATTCCTTTGATCAGTTCAAATTGGACTACACTTTGAACAAGAAGGAATACACCTTACAGAGCCTGATGCAAGATGTTCAAAGTGCTGAAAAGATCCTTGTGAAAGGCAAAGGTCAAGAGATTCATATGGTTGGTAAAGTTGCTACTGTTAAGGCCCGTCAAAAGGTCAAGAAACAACAGAAGAAAAAGCAACTTGGGCCTACCAAGAAGGAAACCAAGAAAGTAACCAAGATCAAAGGGAAATGCTTCCTTTGTGGTGAAAAGGGACATTGGAAGAGAAATTGCCCAAAGTCCCAGAACAAGAAGGAAGAAGGTAATTTGAATTATCTTGAAACATGTTTTTTGGCTGATTCTACAGATTCTTGGATCATAGACTCAGGAGCCACTAATCATGTTTGTTATTCCTTGCAGGGGTTCCAAGAAAGGAGAAAGCTGAATAAAGATGAGATCAATTTGCGCTTGGGCAACGGAACGTTAGTGTCTGCAAGTGCAGTGGGAGATATTAGAGTTTGTTTGGATTCTAGAAGACATTTAGATTTAATAGATGTTTATTATGTACCTCAATTCAAGAGGAATTTAATTTCAGTTTCTTGTTTGAATAAATTTGGATATTCGGTTACTTTTAATAAAGTTTTTATTATTAGTAAGAATGAAAAAATTATTTGCCAAGGTACATTGGAAAATGGTCTATACTTTTTGTATAGAAATATCTCTCACTCGTTAGACACAGAAATAACGGAACCTAATCATAAAAGAGTTAAATTATCAAAAGATGAAACCTATATATGGCATTTACGCCTAGGTCATATTAACCTTAATAGGATTAAAAGATTGGTATGTGACGGACCTTTGAGTGACTTAAAGGTTGATGATCTACCAACTTGTGAATCTTGTTTGGAAGGTAAAATGACCAAAAGGACGTTCTCTGCCAAAGGTGCCAGAGCTACTAAATGTTTAGGATTGATACACACTGATGTATGTGGACCTATGAGCATTCAAGCTAGAGGTGGATATGAGTACTTCATCACTTTCACAGATGATTACTCAAGATTTGGCTATGTGTATCTCATGCGACATAAGTCGGATGCTTTTGACATGTTCAAAGCATTTAAAGCTGAAGTGGAAAATCAGCTTGAGAAACACATAAAAATCTTGAGATCTGATCGTGGTGGAGAATATCTATCTGATGAGTTTCAGCAATATCTTATTGATAATGGGATAGTTTCTCAGTTTTCTGCACCAGGTACACCTCAACAAAATGGGGTAGCAGAAAGGAGAAATAGAACTCTTTTGGATATGGTTAGGTCTATGTTGAGTTATTCAACACTTCCTATTTCTTTCTGGGGATATGCTTTACAAACTGCTATATACATTCTAAACGATGTACCGTCTAAGTCTTTTCCTAAAACACCGCATGAGTTGTGGACTAGGCGCAAGCCTAGTTTACAACACTTAAGGATATTTGGTTGTCCTGCGCATGTGTTAAAAGGAAAGACAGAAAAGATGGAGTCCCGTTCAGAAACATGTATATTTGTAGGGTATCCGAAAGAAACTAAAGGATATTATTTTTATAGTCCTTCAGATCTTAAAGTATTTGTTTCGACAAATGCTAAATTTCTGGAAAAGGACTATATGAATGATTTTGTGCCTAGAAGTAGAATTGACCTGAATGAGATGTCAGGAGATACAATTCCACGAGAGGTTACACAACCAAACCCAATTGTAAGTTCCGATCCAACACAAGATCAACAACCTACCATTCCTCGTCGTAGTGGGAGGGTTAGAACACAACCCAAAAGATACATCGATCTGGGAGAATCAGTAGAGAATCTCCTGGACGACGATGATCCCTATACGTACAAGGAAGCTATGGAGGATGTTGATAGTCGCCATTGGCAAAAGGCAATGCAATCTGAGATTGAATCTATGTTCAATAACAAAGTCTGGTCCCTTGTAGACTTGCCTAAAGGGATAAAACCCATTGGGTGCAAGTGGGTATACAAGAGGAAAAGAGGTATGGATGGAAAGGTGGAAACCTTTAAAGCTAGATTGGTAGCTAAAGGGTATACACAGAAAGAAGGTATCGATTATGAGGAAACCTTCTCTCCTGTGGCCATGCTTAAATCCATTAGGATACTCTTATCCATTGCAGCATCTTTAGATCTAGAGATTTGGCAAATGGACGTCAAGACAGCTTTCCTAAATGGAAGTCTTGACGAGAGCATCTACATGATGCAACCAGAGGGATTCATTGAAAAGGGCCAAATGGAAAAGGTATGCAAGTTACAGAAATCCATATATGGATTAAAGCAAGCATCCAGATCCTGGAACATAAGGTTCGATCAAGCTGTCAAAGGTTTTGGATTTATTCAGAATCTTGACGAACCTTGTGTATACAAAAGGATTAAGGGCGACAAGTTGGTTTTCCTGATTCTTTATGTTGATGATATACTACTCATCGGAAACGATGTAGGTGTATTGACATCAGTAAAAGAATGGTTAGCAAAACAATTTGATATGAAGGACTTAGGAGAAACAAGTTTTATTCTTGGTATCCAAGTTATAAGGGATAGAAAGAATAGAACGATTGCATTATCCCAAGCTTCATACATAGACAAGATCTTGTCTAGGTTTTCCATGCAGGATTCCAAGAAAGGTATGTTACCTTTCAGACATGGAATCAAGCTTTCTAAGGAACAAGTTCCTAAGAATGAGCATGAAGAGCAATTCATGAGTAGAGTTCCATATGCCTCGGCAGTTGGAAGTCTCATGTATGCAATGCTCTGTACTAGACCAGATATTTGTTTTGCTATTGGCATAGTTAGCAGGTTTCAATCGAAACCTGGTCCTGATCACTGGATGGCAGTCAAGCATATTTTCAAGTATCTTAAGAGAACGAGAGATAATATGCTAGTATACTCTTGAGGGGATTTAATTCCCGTTGGGTATACAGATTCTGATTTTCAATCAGATTCTGACTCCAGAAAATCCACATCAGGGGCTGTGTTTACTATTGGAGGAGGAGCAGTCATATGGAGGAGTATCAAGCAATCTTGTATTGCTGATTCCACCATGGAAGCTGAGTATGTTGCTGCATGCGAGGCTGCCAAAGAGGCTGTTTAGCTCTGCCAATTCTTGATTGACTTGGAAGTGGTTCCCAGTGCGAATAAGCAGATCACTATCTACTGTGACAACAGTGGAGCAGTGGCTAATTCGAAAGAACCAAGAAGTTACAAGAGAGGTAAACACATTGAAAGAAAATATCATCTTTTAAGGGAGATTGTTCAAAGAGGTGACGTGACGATTACCAAAATCGCGTCAGAAGAAAATCTAGCAGATCCCTTCACAAAGGCTCTACTTCAGAAGAGTTTCGATGGGCACCTAGAGAATATGGGCTTGAGAGATATGACACATTTGCTATAGCGCAAGTGGGAGATTGTTAGGATTATGCTCAATAGCAAGAGTGTAATAATGTAATTAACAATCTTTTTCATATTAATAAAGTGATTTCTGTTTTTAAACAAATCTTATAGCATTTATAGTTTAATAATTGTCAAAGTAAATAATCATAAGGTCTAAAGACTATGAGAAAAGAAGAATTGTTCATACAACTGGATATATATGTGGTAGACACAATTATTTAGTTAGTCTTGAATATTGTTCACAACTTAAGTTAAAGGTTGGGCACCTTTATCTTGTTAAAGTTGTAGAATTCTTTTGCTAGCATTTGAGTGGGATCAAATGAGATATGATGAGTCTAAAATCATCGGAGTGTCTTCGAGCAAAAGAATCTAGTGCACTGGGTGCATTGAACAGGATCACAATGAAATACTTTATCTATAACCGTCAGTAGATAAAAGTAATTTCATTATCAGGACAATCAGAGAGTCTATCTTAATCCTGAGATAAATGATGGACTTATGGTTGCAGGTGATATCATTTGAGCTATCAATGAGTACGATTATATCGCATAGTCTATCCTCGATAGTTTGGTGATATTCATTTGTTAATCGATAGAGGACTTCATTTATAGATATGGACATCGTGGCTCCATTTATTAAATGAGAGTATAATATCATCATATGGATGTTTTGAGGTAATTGGATATTAAATCTCAACGTTGAGTTTTCAATAGTGTCTATTGAAAACATGGCTTCTGGACAAGTCAAAATATCCAAGTTCAAAACGTGGTCATATGAGTAAATATGGTAACTTGGAGAGTTATAGGCGGTCTATGAACTCTTGGCGATTACTGATATTAATCACGAGGATACACTATCTCCAATATGATTGTCTAAGGTATGAATGAGGAAACATCTTCCTTTTCTGTCTTTATTTAAGAGTTCAATTTTAGCTCTTTAGTGGAATGAGTTAAAATTAATGGATCGGACCTAAGTGAATCATTTGTTGATTGTGATTAGGTTATGTCTATTGTAGCTTAAATTTAGATAGTCCGCCAAGATCCCTAATCCACACGGACTTGTATGGATCACTTGATATATTCTACCGGACCAATTTAGGGTCCATCTAGAATTGCATTTAATATATTAAGAATATAATTTGCACATTATTTATGTAATGGGCTGCTAAATTATATTTATATATTAATGGATGACATGTGGGCTTGTTTCTTTTAGTAAGAATGGGTCTAGTTCACATGTGGGCTTTTTGTTTAAAGTCCTATGGATTAAATGAAATAAGAAAAATAATATTTGGCCCAATATATTATATGGGGCGGCAAGGTGCTATAATAGCCTTAAATATTATTTTGTTTTCATTGTTTAATTAAATAAGAATTAATTAATTTATTAATTAATTGTTTAATTAAGAAACAAATCTTTTCTGATTAGGAAATATGATTCCTATTGGTATACTATTGGTAGTAGTGTACTTAAATTAAAAGACTTGTTTGACAAGGAAATAAATAATTAATTTTATTTATTTAATCAAATAAGAAGTCTTTTTATTTTAGTCAAATAAGGAATAAAAGATTTATGAGTTGGATTAGGGTTTGAACTCTTAGAAAGTGAATTAGGGTGCAACTAAAACTCCTATATTTTTGGAGTAAAAATTGCGGCAACCCTAGTCCATTTGAAAGAAAGAATTCGGCCACCCTTAAAAGAAAAAGAAGAGAATTTCGGCCATAGGGTTTTTTTGGTGCAGAAATTTTATTTTTCCTTCTTCTTCTCAACTCATAGATAGAGAGCTTTTATTCTACTAAAAAACAAAAGGAACATAGATTATTCTTTGATGGTATATTGTTTGCTTATTCATCAATAAGCTTGTGTATACTACATCGATCTAGGTTCACGCGAGTTTCGATCATAAGATTGAGAACTCAAAAGTGACCGGAATAATCTTAGGTTTCTTTAGATTGTTTTTGGGACTAACGAATCAAGAAAAGTTTGTTATATCCGCTCTCAGGTTTGCAATTCAAAGAAAGGGAGACCACGCTCCTAGGTGATCCACGTTCGTGCTAGAATTGAAGATCTTGCGGATTACCATCGACGCAAGTCAATCGGATCACGCGACAAGAGGTATTAATCTTTTGTTTATTTATTATATATCTTTAATTAATCAAAAGGGTTTAAGGTTCATAAAATTGGAAAAATTTTAAAAGCTACTCAAACTATTTTTTTTAGTCTCGCTTCCGCTGCGGATATATTTTTCCCTACAAGAAGTCTGGCTCACGGCCAAATTTCTGAACTGAGATGCTGGCGGGGTCCTTGATAAGCTGGGGAGAAGCCAGACTGGACCCCGCTGGAGGGAGTGTGTGCTCGGACCAGTTGGAGTTCGCCTTTGTCGGGGTATCCGAATGGTGTTTGTACTTCTATTTTATCCTTGTGTTGAAGTGGAAAATTCTTCTTTGGTCCTTCGTCAATTTTGGCGGTTAACAACTATGCAACACAAGCATGCCATATCTAAGCGATAGTGAGAAAACATGCAATTTTACAAGATTGTCAACAATGAGATAAATGCATGTGCATACTAAATCTGTGTGAGAGTGTTATACCAAATGTTTGAACTACGATGCAGGGACACACATGTATGAATTGTGTGTGTGTGCGCTTATGCCTTGCAAGAGGAAGAAGAATCTTGATACCTTAGCATCCAAGTATGCGATGTTCCCCTTGAAGACGATATTTGCACAAGATGTTGCTTCTTCACCTTTGAGGCTCCTTTCTTCTAAGAAACTCCTAAGCAACTACTAATACAAATATAGAGAGTTTTGCAATGGAATCAAGCCAATACAAATAAAGGATCTTACAAAACTGTTCAAGGAGCAGATAGGAAGATCCATGGAGGTTTACATAGATGACATGATCACGAAATCTCCAGAAGTTGGCCAACATACAGGGGACTTACGCCAGACTTTCCAAGTAATAAGACAGAACCAGATGAGGTTGAACCCCGCTAAGTGTGCATTCGGGGTAGCAGCATGCAAATTCTTAGGATTCATGGTGCACGAAAGGGGGATCGAGGCTAATCCTGAGAAGATCAAAGCTATCCTAGACCTCGAGTCCCCTACGACCCTCAAGTAGGCACAAGGATTAACAGGAGGGATAGCAGCCCTGAACCGGTTCATATCTCGCTCCATAAATAAATGTCTCCCCTTTTTCAAGATCATCAAGCAGGGAAAAAAGATGAAGTGGGACGAGCAAAGCGAGCAAGCTTTTCAAGCTTTAAAAGAATACTTGTCAAATCCGCCACTGTTGGTAAAACCGACCCCGGGTGAAAAGCTCATACTCTATCTAGCAGTTTCTGAAGTTGCTGCTAGTTGAGCCTTGGTAAAAGAATGTAGTGTCGGGGTGCAAAGACCAATTCACTATGTGAGTCGAGCTTTCACTAAGTTTGAGAAAAACTACACCCTCTTGGAGAATCTCGCCTACGCCCTAGTAACTACATCCCGAAAGCTTCGGCCTTATTTTCAAGCTCACACCATCGATGTTGTCACTGATCAACCATTAAGACAATTCCTCCAGAGACCGGATGTATCGGGCAGATTGGTTCTGTGAGCCCTAGAGCTCACCCAGTTCGATATCAGGTACAAAGCAAGGACTACGATCAAAGCCTAAGCCCTAGCTGACTTCATAGTGGAATTCTACACAATTCCGAGTCCGGGTCAATCAGTAGACACGGATCCAGAACAAACCAACCCTGGATGGCCAGAAGACAGCACGATCTGGGTCCTTTACACGGATAGAGCTTCGAACCAGTCGGGATGCGGAGCCGGGGTCGTCTTACTTGACCCCAAAGGAGTCGAGGTAAGTCATTGTTTCAGGTTTGAATTTAGAGCCACCAACAACGAAGCAGAATATGAAGCTCTGTTTGCAGGAATGAGAGTAGCAGGGGCTCTGGGGGCTGAGTACCATCTGATCAAGAGTGACTCCCAATTAGTGGTCAATCAGGTGACAGGGTTGTACCAAGCAAAAGGTGACAACATGGTGGCCTATCTGGCTAAAGTTCAGGAAGCT
Organism: Acer campestre; assembly: GCA_954870605.1. Lineage (NCBI taxonomy): Eukaryota > Viridiplantae > Streptophyta > Magnoliopsida > Sapindales > Sapindaceae > Acer > Acer campestre. The sequence continues at coordinate 33,466,078 of OX940799.1, forward strand.
ATGAAGAAGTTTAAGGGTATGAGGATAGAACAAGTACCTAGAGAGAGGAACCATCGCGCAGATGTTCTGGCCAAAATTGCTACAGGAGAAGGACATGCTTTACCAAAAAGAGTACCCCTCCAGTTGGTCCCCTACTCCAGCATAGCTAAAGAGGCAGAGGTCCTTCCCGTGAACTGTCCCCCATGTTAGATGGATCCAATAGCAGATTATCTCCAAAGTGACACTCTCCCAACAGATTTGGATCAAGCCCGACGGCTTAAGAGGATAGCTACTTGATACTGCATGGTAGAAGGATACCTATACCGTAAGGGGAAATCTCTCCCTTGATCAAGCCAAAATTGGTATGATTTTGGCCCTCATTTTCGATTCTTTTCGCTTGATTCTCGGGCATTTCCCTGTGTTTAATGTTGTTAAAATGAGTGTTTCAGGTTTTATCAGGTTTCGAGAGCAATTGACATGAAGTGAAGGACTTATGTGAAAAATGCCTCACAAATGGGAAGAAACAGGGCATTTTCGCCACTTAAACATGAGGAGGTCGCTACATGGGTGCCATGGCGACAGAGGATTCTCCAAGCCATCAGAAGATCGCCATATGGGCGCCACTTAGTTGCCATGGCGACAGAAGGACTCCAAAAGAATCAGGTGGGTCGCCACTTGGGGTCGCCATGGCGACCACCCTTGCAAGTGGTGACCTCTTTCAAACAAGGCAAGGTCGCCACTTATAGTCGCCATGGCGACCTTGATGCTGCAAGTGGCGACCCCTTCACACTTTGCAGGGTCGCCACTTATGGTCGCCATGGCGACCTCGAGATGCAAGTGGCGACCTCTACACAAATTGCACTTGGTCGCCACTTGCTAGATGGCGAAAAAGATGGTTCTCATAGAGACCTTAGCATCTAACCGTTTTATGCACCTAAGGTCGCCATAGCAACGAAACTGCGAACTAGGCGCCACATTAGCGAATCAAGCAGTTATCAGTACAAGTCCAAGAGTGTGTATAAATAGAACAACCATTCATTTTCAAAGGATCGGATTATCTGAGAAAAAAAGAACAGAGAATACATCTTGAGATCTAGCTCTTCATCCATGGAACACCATTCATCATCCTCCATTTCTCTCCTTGAACTCATCTAATCCATCCAAACCTCAACACAAAGCCTTGATTCCTTCCCTACATCATTCCTCATCCCACCATTTCTCCACCAAAATCCTTAGTCACTTTCCACCAAAACACCTACATTCCAAGACATATCCTCTACTTCCATTCCTTGCATCTAGGAGCATAGAGGAGAAGAAGGATCAAGTTTAACGAAGGTGACCCAAGGGTTATTTCCTTACTATTTACTTCTTTTCATTTATTGCAAATATGTGTAACTAAACCCCTAATCTAGGGGATAGATTTGAGGATCAATTGGTTGTGGGTTTATCTTAGCTTGTAATGAATCTCTTATGTGTTCTATTCATTCAAATTAATTAGATTTCATTCATTATAATTGACTTGTATATCACTTGTTAATTGCAATCTTGAGTGGAGTAATTTGTTATATATTCATATGAGGTTTGACACTCCTTGTGTGATTGAGAACCCATTAGATAGGATAGATTAGTGGTGGGTATATCAACCCCACTAATCTAAGCCTCTAAGTGGTTAACATAATGAGATTGGTACATTAAAGTAGCTAGTTAGCTTACCCACATTCAATTGTTAATCGATCTATTCCTTAGCTATTCTATTAATTGATTTTATCACTATTCTTATCAAGGTGTTGAGTATTCTATTTTTCATAACATTTTTGTGTATTTTCATTTTAGTAGTTAGCATTGGTGGTTTTAGAAACCATACATCTATCAAACACTATGATTTATTTTATTGTTCAAAGATTAGTCAATTTATCTAATTAACACTCCATTCCATGTGGAACAAACTTGCTCACTATTTTGCTATCAAATCACATTTTAAAAAGGATTAAGTGGCTTAAAAGAGTTTTCAAGAATCAACCAAAAAACCATATTACTATTTTGTTGAGTACACAAACAACCTTATCATCCCTCTACTCAGATGTCTCCATCCCGATGATGCGCGTTGGGCGCTCAACGAGGTACACTTAGGGGATTGTGATAATCATGTGTCAGTTGAAACTCTGGCTTACCAGGTAATCAGGATGGGTTACTATTGGCCGATTATACATCAGGATGCAAGGCAGTTTGCGCGATCCTGCGAAGCTTGTCAGAAAAAAGTAAACCTCCACCATCTCCCACCAGAAAGGCTCTCCTCAATCAGCACCCCCTACCCCTTTGCTATCTGGGGACTAGACCTGATCGGGCCACTTCCCACTGCACCCAGCCAAGCCAAACATGCAGTGGTGGCGATAGACTATTTTACTCGATGGGTATAAGCCAAGGCCCTCACCTGGATAACTGAAGAAAAAACTACCAACTTTGTCTAGGAAAACATTGTCTGCCGATTTGGCACCCCGATGGCCATCATAACTGATTTGGGAAAGCAATTTGACAATGCCAACTTCAGGGAATTCTATGAAGACCAGAGGATCAATCTCTGTTTTGCTTCGGTGGCTCATCCTCAAACCAATGGGCTGGTTGAGGCCACTAACAAGACCATTAAAAAGCTCCTGAAGAAAAAGCTCCAACAGAGGAAAGGGTTATGGGTTGCAGAGTTGCCTAATGTACTGTGGGCTTACAGAACGATTAGGCGGACAGCAACAGGAGAAACCCCCTACTCCTTAGTATTTGGGACAGAAGCGGTCTTGCCTATTGAGCATAAACTCATATCTTTCCGGGTCCAAAATTATGAACCGGAAGGTAATGAGGCTAAGTTAAGAGCTAGCTTGGACCTGCTGGAGGAAAGGCAAAGCAGGGTCGCTGAGAAGGTGACTGTGTACCAGAGCAAGATAGCCCGACACTTCAATAAAAAGGTAAGAATCCAAAACTTCAAAGAAGAAGACTTGGTTCTCAGAAAGGTAACCCAAAACACACGAAGAAGGTCTGACGGGGTGCTAGCCCCTAACTGGGAGGGTCCGTACTTGGTTAAGGCATTACTCCGGGGTGGTGCTTACAAGCTAGAAGATATGGAGGGCTACCCTATGGATCACACTTGGAATGTCGATCACCTCAGGAAATTCTACCCTTATAAATTTTGTTCGTATCGGCGGGAATACTCACCCCGATTTCATATTGTACTAATTGGGAAATTCAATCAAAGCAGTTTCTTCTTCTATATGACTTTCATGTGTCCAGTGGTCGATATCTCTTACTAGGCCCTCCAGTATCTCTTACTAAATATTCATACTTCGCCATCACTGATTCGCCATTTCAAGACCAGTAAATAGCCTCAGGGCGCTCATGCTGCCTTGGTCGGGGAATACCCTCCTCCGAGAAGCCTGGTGCTAAAGTGGCCTTAGTTGCCTACCAGGACAAACTTATAGTAAGATCGGGCTGCCTCAGGGTACCTGGTTCCTTACTTCGCCATTTCAAGACCAGGAAATAGCCTCAGGGCGCTCCTGCTGCCTTGGTCGGGGACTACCCTCCTCCGAGAAGCCTGGTGCTAAAGTGGCCCTAGTTTCCTACCAGGACAGACCTACAGTAAGATCGAGATGCCTCATCGGGATACTGGATCCTTTATTTCTCCACTTTCTACCCCGATAGAGGATCCACAGTCAGAGAGGGCTTAGAAGTTCATCAAGTCCAATTGTTATAAGTACCAGGTTACCCCGACAGAGGATCAACAGTCAGAGGGGATTTAGAAGTTTATCTTCATCAAGTCAAATTGTTGCAAGTATCAGGTTCCCTTGACAAGATGCTCTACACTTTATACTGTTACATGTTCACGAGAATCCGATCAAAGGAGGATATGACCAGAGTCAGATCTCGTTGATTCCTACGATTACAAGATACAAGCATCCTATGTTTTGTTTTATCTTAGTACAAATTACTTATTCGGGGTCCAGTCACTCACAAGTTCATATGCTTTGGGAAGTTCTTGCAAGATACAGTATGAAGCGAATAAATAAAGTTATTGTATTAAATAAAGCGGGATGCCCAGATCATTCTTCATTCTCCTCCTCTGGCTGCTTCTCTTGGCTGTTTGTTTCCACCCTTGTGCTAGCAGCTTCGGAGTCATCCCGGGTCCCTTCAACAGCCGGAACCTGAGATCTAGATGGATCTTCCTCCTGGGCAACAGAGCCCTCCTCCATGGTAGCCAACTCAGTCTGGGTCCCTCCTACTACAGGAACCCCGGATCCATCTAGCTCCTCATCTTCCTCCACAAGGACCACTCTCGAGGTAGTCACGGGGTCCACCACTTGATCTTCTTGGATATGAGGATCCTGGATTACTCCCTCAGCCCCCTAGTTGGTTTGATCCGTGTCTTGTGTAGTAGCTTCTGCTTCTTGATCTCCACCTGCTAATTAGGCAGCCTTTGCCATTATCTGGTCTCGGTGCCAGTTCAAGGCCGCTTGGAGGTCAAAAGAAGGGGGTAAAGAAATGGCCACCTCATAGCAGGTCGTGAAGTAGCCATCCTCAAAGGTTGGGCCCTCTTAAGCTTCCAGGCTTGCTACAGTATCCCGCAGGAGTTGGTTCTCACTTTATAGCAGCTTCTTCTCTCTCTTCAAACACTCCCTTTCCTCCTATCAGTGCAGGGACCTAACTGTCTCAATGTCCAGGCAGCGCTCAGGGCACCTAATAGCCACTAGGGCCTCCTGCCTCCCCTCTTCAGACTCTTTGGCTTCTTGAATTAGAGGGGCCACATTCTGCTGAGTCTGGATCAGCTCCTGTTGAGTGTCTTCCAACTTCGCTTGGAGGCCGATGTAAGCTTCTCTCAGGGTTAGCAGCTGCGTCTCCATGGCCAAAGCAAACTTGAAGCCCTATACAAAGAAGAGAAAGTTAGTAGTTGACAGAAGGAAGAAAGGATAGTAAGAGAGAAAGAAGAATTTTACCTCAGCCAAAACGGATGCTCCCTTAGCAACCAGGATGTCAGTAGGAAGCTTGGCCATATTCGTCAAGCCTCCACCAGGGCAGGAGGCTGCAAATCTGGACACCACCTCGTCAAAGGTAGCACCTCTTGACCCCGATCCAGAAGCCACATCAGCGTCAGGGACAGGAAAGGGAATAGTTGCCTCCTCCTCCGAGGCTTTGGCAGGGTCTTTAGAAAAGGTTGTAGTAGTAGAAGGAGGAGGAGGAGGAGTAGGAGAAGTCTTTTTTGAAGGAGTGGCCTTCTTCTGTGCCGACCTTCCAGAACCCTGGGCCTTAGTCGTCCTGGCCAACATCGCCGTAATCTTTGAGTGCGATGAAGGAGTATGAAAATATATGCTCGCGTGTGTCTAAACAACCTAGAGGGGGGTGAATGGGTTGTTAATCCGTTATTACCAAATTTTTCGGATTAGTCAATATTACAAATAAAGCCCCAGTCACACAAACAATAAAATCAAGTATAAAATGCGGAAATAAAAGAACACTTGATTTTTACGTGGAAACCCACACGGGGAAAAAACCACGGGCTGTTATGTGCGCCACACACGGTCAACGAAATCCACTATATGAAAAGGAATTTACACCCTCAAGTGATTCTCGGACTCTCACCCTAGATAACCTCAGGCTATGGACACTACCACTCGCCACTCTTGGTTCAATCCCTAGTGATATCCCCTGATACACTACTCTTGGCGTGAGCAACTCCTAATATACCCAGCAGGCCTTTTACAGTGGCACTCAACCAATTGCTTGAGCACTACACACCGGTAGCCACAAGACTTTCCTTGCTTGTGCAACTTCACCTAGAAGCCACAAGACTTTGACTCATGAAGAGAATTAAAAGTCTATGTGAGTATGGCAATAATGATGCACAAATGCAACAAGTGCTAGACTAAACACAAGATGCTTAACTAGATGTTATAATGCAAATAAACATCCTAGTTATCAACAAAACCTACATGAACATGCATGAGGTGTCAATTAGTTGTAGAGATTTCTTACAACCTAATTGTCAACAAACAAAGCCAATTCAACACATGTTGTCAATAATCATGGCAATGACAATAAATGCAATTAACAAGTGCAATCAAGGAATTGCCAATCAACACATGTTGTCAATGAACATGGCTAGGACTATAAATGCAATAAACAAATGCAATCAATGAGTCCTACACATCAATGTCTAAATGAAAATCATATAGACTTAGCTAGAGGGCAAAATAGTCCTAAATGCTAGCTATCAACAAACAACTCATCTCAACCAAAATCAAAGACTCAAACATGTTATAAACAACATTAAGTAAAGAGTCATGCATTTAATTAACCACTAAATGCTAATCCTAGGCAAAACATGTCATATATATGAAACAAAGAGATGTAGAACATGTAGAGATTACCTAGTCAAAGAAATCAACAAAAACCATGCTTGGATGATGCTAGGAAGAAGCTAGATGCACATGGGAAGTGGTTTGGTTGAGTAAAGGTGAGTTCTTGGGAGCTTCTCTCTCTAGGGTTTGAGTTTCTCACTCTAAGTTCTGATTTTGAGCTCACAAAAACGAGCTAGGAAGAAGATGGTACTTATATAGGACCCCTAGAAGAAATGACGTCGTTTTGGCCTTTGGAAAACAAAAAGACACGCACGACCGCTGCCAAAGCCGCAGCTGTCCGGCAGCGGTCCGGCAGCTGTCCGGAAGCTGTCCGGCAGCTGTTCGCCCAAACACTTGCGAAATCAGGCAGCTGTCCGGCAGCGGTCAGGCAACTGTCCGGCAGCGGTCCGGCAGCTGTCCGGCAGCTGTTTTCCCTATCAAGCCAAAACGCTGCGGAAAAATGGCAGCGGTCCGGAAGCGGTTCTGGAGCGGTTTTCTCTGTCCGAAAAACGCTTTCCTAGCACTGGGAAGAAAATCACAGCAGTCCAGGAGCGGTTTGAGGTAAAAATTTACCTCTAGAAAAACCTTCAAGCAACTCTCAAGGCCAAAAAACATGCCAAAGAATAAATGCACAATGATAGAGTGATCAAGCATGAAAACGAATATGCAACAACACAAAACACACAACAAGGTATATAGAACATAAGATCATGAAATGTGTGTGTGTGTGTGCAACTAAATCTCTTCAAAAAAAGGTTAAGCACATAACTAAATAAAAACACAAATGCAATCATATAAATGCAATGAAAGGTGTGTGTGTGTGTGCTAAATGACATAGATGCACAAAATCAATGAAACACACATGCAAGGTAATAAATGCAAGATAGGTAAAGATGCATGCAAGTGTGTGTGTGCTCCTAATCTCTTCAAGAATCAAGGTCAAGTGATATACCTTTTGAAGCTCTTGATCTTGAAGTCACCGGGATGCTTGGAAGCTTGCCTTGATAATCATCAAGATGACTTAAGCTACCCATTACACAATCATCCCCAATGTGGTATGTCATGAAATAAGCCAATCACAAAATAGAGGTCCTTACAGAGTAAAAGGAAGGCGGGCAAGAGTCTTGGCCCTAGGCCCCGCTGGAGTAGGAGACGAAGTAGTGACACCAACAGGCATCGTTGATGAAGCATGAGGTGGAGTGGAACCGGTTCTAGATGGTGTAAACCCCAGTACGACCCTGAAAGTGGTAGTAGGAGAAGGAACAGGAGAAGTATGAGCCAATAGAATCATATTCCCCGCTCCAGAGGAGGATGGAAACCCAGCTGCCATCGGGGCTGCAGACACTACAAAAAAGAAAGAAGCTTAATGAGAAAAAGAAGGAGAATACATACATAAAAAACAGGTGAGTTAGATGCAGTCAACTTACCAGGCAGGGCAACAGAAATCCTCAAGTACCATTCTAGGCGGGCTCCCTCAAAAGGATCTAGAGTGGGATACTGCATGTTGGTGTACCCCCTCTTCATGATCCTTGTAAGAATGTCCCGGGACTCAGGAGCCAGCATCCCCTTTGCCCACTTGTCCCTCGCTGTGAACTGAGTAGGGACGGGGTATTCATATCCCCCGATGAAAGCAGTACGCCCCCACTCGCCCTCCACCACGAACCATTCTTCTTTCCAGGGCGCTGAGTACTTCACATTTGCTCCTGGGACAGTGAACTTCAAGTCATTTGATGCCCTTAGGTAAAAATGACCCCGGGGCACCATATTCGTAATGTTGAAGAGGAAGCGAAGCTCGTCCAACCCCGACTCCCGGTCTATGCGATCCTTCTCGCACTGCTCCTTCTAGAGCACCATGAACCCCGTCAAATGCTTCCAGAACCCCGGCGAGATCTGGAGGGGGGCTAACTGATCGAACCAAAATTGGGATGATTTTGGCCCTCATTTCCTTCTCCTTTTGCTTGATTCTTGGGCATTATCCAGTGATTTAATGGTGTAAAATCAAGTGTTTCAGGTTTTATTAGGTTTCAAGAGCATTTGGGATGAAGATGAGGACTTGGGTGCAAAAAGGCTCACAAATGGGAAGAAACAGGGCATTTTCGCCACTTAGACATAAGGAGGTCGCTACATGGGCGCCATGGCGACAGAGGATTCTTCAAGTCATCAGAAGGTCGCCATTTGGTCGCCACTTGAGCGCCATGGCGACAGAGGAAATTGCAAAGCATATCATGGTCGCCATTTGAGGTCGCCATGGCGACCTACACTTGCAAATGGCGACCACATAGGAATTCCAACGTAGGAATTCCAAAGTGGGAAGGGTCGCCACTTGGTCGCCATTTGGTCGCCATGGCGACAGAAGAACCCATGAGAGGTCGCCATTTGAGGTCGCCATGGCGACCTAGAAGGACAAGTGGCGACCACGTTGGAATTCCAGCGTAGGAATTCCAGTGTTGGCATTCAAGAGGGGTATTCTTGTCATTTCATACCCATTTCATACCCTAGCTTCTCACACCTATAAATACATCACTATTTTTCCTCTTTTAGAAAACTCTTGACCACCAAGAAACCTCTTTTCTCCACCATTCCTTTTCTCTCCATTTTCTCTCCTACCTAAACTCAACATCTAGATTACCTCCCCTAATCATTCCTTTTCTTCCCATCTTCTCCACAAATCTCCTTAGTCACTTCCCATTTGACTCCACCTATCTAGACACATCCTCATCATCCACTCTTTACACAAAGAGCATCAAAGGCAAGGAAAGGATCAAGCTTACAAAAGGTTGTAGGAACCCATGTTTACAGATTGCGCAGCGGAAGGGTTTTTAAAATTTTTTTATGCAATCATAAACTAAACCTATTTGTACAGTAATAATCGAAAGCAATTAAAGAAGGTGAAACGATTTCATACCTACGTAGGAGGCTCCTTCACTTTAATTCGATCTGCTCCAAGATTTGAACCACAAGATCTTCCTCGCTATGACCCGGGATTGATATCAGCGTGTGGGCGCGTCACGGTACTCAGGAACAAGGAGGATGAAAAAGACACACGAAAGCAACACTTTGCTATGTGTATAGAATGCAGCCCCCGAACTTATAAAACAAAAAATATATGTATATCTTTTAAGTAATTAGGCCGCACCTACTTTTGTTTTGTTTTATGCAACTCTTTGCAAAACCAAAAACTTTTCTTTTTTCTTTTACCTAACAAAAGACCTGATGCTATTTTTAATCTCTTGTTTTGTGTAGTTTTTCCAATCTCATTCGGTTGTGCTTTTTTTTTTTTATTTAAAAAAAAATATATCTCATATATATTTGTTTAAAAAACCGAATCAATTGAAAAAATCAAATATCTCCAATATCTCATATGGTTGTAAAAGATATTTAAACATTAATTTTTGAATTTAAACATTTTAAATTCAATTTCAAATATTTAATTTAATAAAATAAAATAATCATATTATCTTATTTTATTCAAAATCAAATATCAACTAACACCCTCCATTTAGTGATTAACAACATAATTGAATAATCTTATTATTTAATTTATTTAATCACCATTATTCATTAATTAAATAATCTCATTATTCAATTAATTCCCGAATAGATACGTGTCACTTTCGTAACACAATTAATTTGGACAATCCAATTAATTAACCGTGATCCTCGTTACCTAAATCGATCGGGCTAGCAAGGGGACCTAATGGACCCACAATATTTTGAGCTCCAATAATCTTTAGAAATAATTAATTAAACTCTTTAATTAATATTTCATGATTATTAACTTCGGTGTTATTCCACTAAAAACCCGAAGTTGCACTCTCTCAACTGTAGACGTTTTTACACAAACCAACAATTCTTGGTGTCCATCGATATAGCTATTACATATGGTATAATCCTCCACAGGTAGTTCATAATTAGAGCTGGGTCATAATGTCCGTTATACCCCTCTAATTATATCTTTCCATTAAGTACCATTGATTCTCTAATGAACAATAAATCCTACATTCCTTACGGAATTAGGAGAGCGCTCATATTGTTCAAGCCCCGAATCAACCCTTAAGGGAACTACTATCTACTTCTCACAAGAAGGAGTGGATTCCACTATTGTGTGCAGACCTTCCCAGCCACAAGCCAAACCGTGATCCCAACATACGGAGCATATTGATCAGGAATGCAACTCCGACCTCACCCATGGTATATCAAAGACCACGATCTAACCTGAAGGAGTCGATAAGACACTCAGGATTAAGATCACCCATATATAGCCATCATTTGTTGATATATATGAATCTCATCATGTAACGGATATTATTGAGAGATTCATATAGATCATGGCCCAGTCCTATATGATCACATCATACAAGGTGCCTCCATTCTCATATCTCCATATGAATGATCTAGGATAAGATCACTGTACATTACGGAATGGACCGCAGCTATAGATTGACCACAAATAAAGTACCCAGCTTTATTTGCTATCTACGGACTCTTTAGATTGCTCGTTTCAAACTGAATCCATCTTTATATGACATTCATATACTCGGTTTGAAATTACATCCGGCAATCTTGGATGTTAAGTACATATGTTATTATAAATGTATGAGATAATTTTAATGAATAAACTACTTCTTTTATTTATATTCAATTCACATTTACAAATTACAAGCTTTAGGGCAAAAACCCCAACAATCTCCCACTTGCACTAAAGCATGTGAGACATGTCTTGTAAACCTAGACTCTCTAGGTGACCCGTAAACACTTTAGCCGGTAAGGTCTTCGTAAGTGGATCAGCAATCCGTACATCCTAACAGGATCAAATCCTGTCATGAATACACTAGCATATAGTTTCTCGTTCTCCGAAGATACTTGAGAATAGTCTTGACAGCAACTCAAGGATCCAATCCTAGGTTAGACTGGTATCTGCTGGCTACTCCCATTGCGAAGCAGATGTCCGGTCTCATGCATAACATAGCATACATGAGACTACCTACTGCTGACGCATAGGGAACTCGTCTCATATCCTCAACTTCTTGAGGTGTCTTAGGACACTGTTCCTTAGACAAGTGAACTCCATGCCTGGAAGGTAAATTACCTTTCTTGGAGTTTTGCATCGAAAATCGCACAAGTATTTTGTCGATATACGATGCTTGAGACAGTGCTATAAATTTGTTCTTGCGATCCCTTATAAGTTGGATCCCTAGAACATAACTCGCCTCTCCCAAATCTTTCATTTGGAATTGGCTGGCCAGCCAGCCCTTTACATCAGACAATACTCCCACATCATTCCCAATGAGTAGGATGTCATCTACGTATAGGACCAAGAAAACTACTTTCTTGTCAATGATGCGCTTGTAGACACAAGGCTCATCAACGTTTTGCTCAAACCCATAGGTTTTGATCACATCATCAAACCTTATGTTCCAAGATCTAGATGCTTGCTTAAGTCCATAAATGGATCTTTGCAACTTGCAAACTTTTTGCTCTTGATCTGGAGACACGAATCCCTCTGGTTGCATCATGTAGATGCTCTCATCAAGATTGCCATTCAAGAATGCAGTCTTGACGTCCATTTGCCAAATTTCGTAATCAAAATAGGCAACAATGGATAAGAGAATCCGAATAGACTTAAACATAGCTACTGGCGAGAAGGTCTCTTCATAATCTACCCCCTCATTTTGGGTATAACCCTTGGCCACTAGCCTTGCCTTGAAGGTCTCTACCTTCCCGTCTACTCCTTTCTTTCTCTTGTAGATCCACTTACACCCTATGGGTTTCACCCCATCCGGTAAGTCTACAAGTTCCCAGACTGAGTTAGAGTACATGGACTCCATCTCGAGATTCATGGCTTTAAGCCATTCCTCTTTATCAGGATCTTCCATTGCATTCTTAAATGTCAATGGATCATTTACACTATCAGCAGAGACAACATCTTGTCCCTCACTTACACCCAAATAGCGTTCAGGCTGTCTCACAACCCTCTCACTACGTCTAAGTGGTAGTATATCCTGACTAGGAATCATCTGACTCTCAGATGTTAATGGATCAACAACTCTTGTTGACTGAGAACTGGTCTCACCAGGCTCCAACTCATTCAATACAATTTTAGAACGAGGCTTATGGTCACTAATATAGTTATCCTCAAGAAATGTTGCATTTGTCGATACAAACACTTTGTTATCTTCAAGACTATAAAAGTATCCACCTCTGGTCTCCTTGGAGTATCCTACAAACAAGCAGACCACATACTTGGGCTCTAGCTTTCCACTTCTGTTCTTCAACACGTGTGCTGGACACCCCCATATGCGAAAATGTCGCAAACTAACTTTACGACCATTCCACAACTCTAGAGGAGTCTTAGGAACAGATTTGGATGGCACTACATTCAAAATATATGCCGCTGTTTGTAATGCATATCCCCAAAAGGAATTTGGTAACGATGAGAAACTAATCATAGATCTCACCATTTCCATTAGGGTTCTATTTCTCCTCTCCGCGACACCATTCTGCTGAGGTGTACCAGGAGCAGTGAGTTGGGACACTATCCCATACTCGACCATGAAGTCTTCAAACTCTTGGTCAAGGTACTCACCTCCACGATCTGATCGTAGAGTCTTGATAGTCTTTCCTAACTGATTTTCAACTTCAGCTCGGAATTCTTTGAACTTTTCAAAAGTTTCTGACTTTCGTTGCATTAGGTAGACATATCCGTATCTTGAGTAGTCATCTATAAAGGTGACATAATACTCATAACCACCCCTTGCTTTAACATTCATCGGTCCACAGACGTCTGAATGTATAAGCTCTAATGGTTCTTTAGCTCTCAGCCCTTTTTCCAGTAAAAGGTCTCTTGGTCATTTTACCTTCTAAACATGATTCGCAGACAGGAAAAATGCCAACCTTTAACTCACTTAAAGGTCTGCTTTTCACTAGTCTATCTATCCGGTCAAGGTTGATATGGCCAAGTCTTAGATGCCATAGATACGTTTCGTTTTCTGGAGAAATCTTTTGTCGTTTAGTTTTTTTTTTTTTTTTTTTTTTTTTTTTTTTGGTTTTTCAACCTTAAACATTTCGGTGTTGAGCAGTGTTGTATGTATTAACGGTCTTAACACATATAAATTGTTTTCATTAATTCCTGAACAAATATTCAGACCATTCTTTGCAATAATAACTGATTTATTATCAAAAGAAACAGAATATAATTGTTCTAACAATTTAGAAACGGAAATTAAATTCCGTGTAAATCCAGGAATGAAAAATACATTGTCCAACAATATGAAATTATTATTACAAAAACGCAATCTAATTACGCCCACTGCTCGTGCCGACACGACATCCCCTGACCCCACACGCATAGAGAAAGCTCCCTCCTCAAGCTGTGTCCAAGAATCAGTCCACTGCAAAGAAGAACAAACATGGTTAGTGGCCCCCGAATCAACTATCCAAGGTGAAGAATCATCTTCCACTAAACACGATTCAAGAACAAGTAAATCATATTTACCTTTCGTTTTCTTCTTCTTGGCTACCTCCTCCAGATATTGAGGACAGTTCCTCTTCCAGTGCCCGACTTTGTCGCAATGGAAACATTTTCCTTTGCTCTTGTCGATGGAGGCGCCTTTCTTTTTGCTCTGGGCTTTCTTGGGTTTGGGCTTACCCTTCGCCTTCCCAGCAGACCTCTTCCTCTTTTTGTTATTGGAGGAAGATGGTTCGGCAACATTTGCCTCACCGGTCCTGCCCTTGCTGTCCTTAGTCAAGGACTCAAAGGTAGTGAGCTCATTGAGCAACTGTGTGAGACTGAACTTAAGTTTGTTCATCCCATAGTTGCTCCTGAACTGATCGAAACTCTTCGGAAGAGTCGTCAGTATGATGCGCACTTGACTGGGTTCATCAATGGCCCCGCCATTGATTTCTGCCGTGTTGAAGTAGGACATCATGTTCAGGACATGTTCCCGAACTGATGCACCATCCTTCATACGAGCGAGCATAGTGGAACGAACAGCTTCGTGCCGCTTTTGCTCAGAGGGTTGCCCGAACATAGCCTGCAATGACTCCATTATTTCAAATGCAGTACCCATTGCTTCGTGCTTAGTGACAAGCACGTCTGTCATACTTGCTAACAGATATGTTCGAGCTTTCTCATCTGATGAGACCCATTTCTCATATGCCTCACGAACAGTTCGTGCAGCATTGGCAGTAGGCGTTGGAGGACATTCCTCCGTAAGCACAAACTTAAGGTCCTTGGTGACCAAAATTGCATTGATATTGTGTTTCCATTTAGTGTAGTTATCACCAGTTAATTTGTCATTGGCTATGATTTGTAATAGTGCAGTTGACATTGCTGAAAAAACATAAATAAAGAATTCATTCATTCATACATTCAAAACATGTGCGAATGTTCGGCATAATATTAAACATGATGCATGAAAATGTTTAATGAACAAGAACAACCCTAAAAAGTGTTTCTATGCCACGACAATCCAACATACCACAAGCAAGTGCCGCCTTAGGGTCAGTCAAATTCTTGCATGTTGGATCGAGACATTCTCAATCAAATGTTATACCGAAATAACTCTTATTCCTCTAACATTCAACCATCGTATATTTCAGTCAGGTTTCTAATTAACCAATTTAATTTAAAAACCTTGTGAGCGTAACCCATCATTTCAGATCTCATGAGCTTAACTCGAGAATTGCCGCCTTAGGGTCGGTCAATCCCGAAATCCCCTCAGAAATCCTATCCGTTAGGAAGTCAACCTTGATATCGATTCTTATGGAAACCCTCCTTAGGGAGGACGAAAACAATGCCGTCACGAGGCCCCACTCGAATCTTACGGTGTTGAACTAATGATGGAGACCGCGGGATATAATGTCATATATCCCTCTCCCACTCACTATTTTATAATTAGGGTTTTCTATTAATATTAATGCACCTAGAAAAAAAACTAGATTAAATGGCTAATTTCAATCTAAATGTCAAGTGCATTAATCACAATTTATTAGAATCCTATTCCAATAGCTAATAAACTAATTTGATTTTTAACTCTTAAAAATCTAGTTCATTAGTGATAATTCTAATCTATGTAAACTATTTACTAAGACTAGAATTATTAAATGTGTATTTACCAAGTTTTAACTATTAAAACTAAACACATTATTAGGTCCAATTATTATTAGGGGCTTAATCAAATTAATCCTAATATATATTAAAGGACCCTACTAATCTAAGTAATTAAACTCTTTAAAAATTAGATTAGTGATTAATGAGAATTACCAAGTTTTTACTCCTAAAAACTAATCCCATTAATTTATAGCCAATTATGTGAATTACCCATTTTAATCAAATTAAAAAATATATATATATATATACACATAATTTAGATGGCTATAATGCATGTATGACATATCAACATATATATGTGTAGGCACACCTAATCTAAATGATATGTATATGCATGGCAATGCTTTAATTATAACATAATAAAAGCATACATGAGTTGACCGAGTACAATGGGTTATCTAACTTAAAAATTTCTAATTACAAAAAATTTAATCCAAGGCATTCCTTGGTCTTCTTGTAATTCCAAAAATCTTCAAGTCCATTTGTAATATCTTCTGCGTCTTTCAGGCCCAAAAATCAAGTCCAACTTGATTTATTTTATTAGATCCATCTCATGAATTAAATCCCTTAAAGCCCAAATGTTACTCTAACATTTTTCAGTGGCCCGGGATTTTCCAAATTCGGCCCAAACCGTTGACTGTTGCACCATGCGCAACAATTAATATAACAATTATATTATAGCAGTGCAGTGCGCAACACTTGTGCTAGAGACACCACTGCACAAACGTAACAGCATGCGCAACATCAATATGCTGCATGTGGTGTGCACAAATGAGAAAACATTGTCTGCACTAATTTATGCGTTGCTGCACATATGCTGCACACTTGCACAAATATATATATATATATATATATAGCATAACAATTATGCATGTGCTTTGCACATCTCATGTGCGCAACATGTATTGCTGCTTTAATTTTTATTTTTTTTAATAAACGTGCAACACTTGCACTAGCAACAGTTTGCATAAAAAAAAAATAATAATAAAAAATCAAGTGACTTGTGCACATGCGCTTTTGAGTGTCCAACACACGTCCGATTTCTTCGTCTTCTTCTACTGATTTCTTCGTACATATTTTACAATAAAATACATAACAAAAAATTACAGTAAAGAAAATACAGCAGAAAAAAAAAATTAAAAATACATCCCGAAATTAATATTACATTAATATTACAACCAATGAAAAGAAGACTAAAACCCATTGTACCATACAATTAACGATCAACCATGTTTATAATAAATAAATAAATAAATAATTATAAACACCATACAATCATTAGAAAAGTGCCTACACATTCATACATGCAATCAGGAGCAATCGAATTCGATTATACTGTACAAAAATTGGCTCTGATACCAATTGTAGGAACCCATGTTTACAGATTGCGCAGCGGAAGGGTTTTTAAAATTTTTTTATGCAATCATAAACTAAACCTATTTGTACAGTAATAATCGAAAGCAATTAAAGAAGGTGAAACGATTTCATACCTACGTAGGAGGCTCCTTCACTTTAATTCGATCTGCTCCAAGATTTGAACCACAAGATCTTCCTCGCTATGACCCGGGATTGATATCAGCGTGTGGGCGCGTCACGGTACTCAGGAACAAGGAGGATGAAAAAGACACACGAAAGCAACACTTTGCTATGTGTATAGAATGCAGCCCCCGAACTTATAAAACAAAAAATATATGTATATCTTTTAAGTAATTAGGCCGCACCTACTTTTGTTTTGTTTTATGCAACTCTTTGCAAAACCAAAAACTTTTCTTTTTTCTTTTACCTAACAAAAGACCTGATGCTATTTTTAATCTCTTGTTTTGTGTAGTTTTTCCAATCTCATTCGGTTGTGCTTTTTTTTTTTTATTTAAAAAAAAATATATCTCATATATATTTGTTTAAAAAACCGAATCAATTGAAAAAATCAAATATCTCCAATATCTCATATGGTTGTAAAAGATATTTAAACATTAATTTTTGAATTTAAACATTTTAAATTCAATTTCAAATATTTAATTTAATAAAATAAAATAATCATATTATCTTATTTTATTCAAAATCAAATATCAACTAACACCCTCCATTTAGTGATTAACAACATAATTGAATAATCTTATTATTTAATTTATTTAATCACCATTATTCATTAATTAAATAATCTCATTATTCAATTAATTCCCGAATAGATACGTGTCACTTTCGTAACACAATTAATTTGGACAATCCAATTAATTAACCGTGATCCTCGTTACCTAAATCGATCGGGCTAGCAAGGGGACCTAATGGACCCACAATATTTTGAGCTCCAATAATCTTTAGAAATAATTAATTAAACTCTTTAATTAATATTTCATGATTATTAACTTCGGTGTTATTCCACTAAAAACCCGAAGTTGCACTCTCTCAACTGTAGACGTTTTTACACAAACCAACAATTCTTGGTGTCCATCGATATAGCTATTACATATGGTATAATCCTCCACAGGTAGTTCATAATTAGAGCTGGGTCATAATGTCCGTTATACCCCTCTAATTATATCTTTCCATTAAGTACCATTGATTCTCTAATGAACAATAAATCCTACATTCCTTACGGAATTAGGAGAGCGCTCATATTGTTCAAGCCCCGAATCAACCCTTAAGGGAACTACTATCTACTTCTCACAAGAAGGAGTGGATTCCACTATTGTGTGCAGACCTTCCCAGCCACAAGCCAAACCGTGATCCCAACATACGGAGCATATTGATCAGGAATGCAACTCCGACCTCACCCATGGTATATCAAAGACCACGATCTAACCTGAAGGAGTCGATAAGACACTCAGGATTAAGATCACCCATATATAGCCATCATTTGTTGATATATATGAATCTCATCATGTAACGGATATTATTGAGAGATTCATATAGATCATGGCCCAGTCCTATATGATCACATCATACAAGGTGCCTCCATTCTCATATCTCCATATGAATGATCTAGGATAAGATCACTGTACATTACGGAATGGACCGCAGCTATAGATTGACCACAAATAAAGTACCCAGCTTTATTTGCTATCTACGGACTCTTTAGATTGCTCGTTTCAAACTGAATCCATCTTTATATGACATTCATATACTCGGTTTGAAATTACATCCGGCAATCTTGGATGTTAAGTACATATGTTATTATAAATGTATGAGATAATTTTAATGAATAAACTACTTCTTTTATTTATATTCAATTCACATTTACAAATTACAAGCTTTAGGGCAAAAACCCCAACAAAGGTGGCACATGGGTGATTTCCTAATCTTTTACTTGCCTTCCCTTTGATTGTAATATGTGTAATTAAATCCCCTTTCTAGGGTTTTGATGTGAGAATATTTGGATTGGGATTTGCTTAAGCTTTTATATATTTTAATCTCTATTTGTGTTCTATTCATTTTATAATTAGATTCTTTGCATTATGTAATTGACATGTATACCCACTAGTTGATTATAATCTTGCTTAGGATAATTTGTTATATAATCTTGATTGGATTGACAACCTTGATGGATTAAGAACTTAGTGAATAGGATAGATTGTCGGAGGGTATATCAACCACGATAATCTAAGCCGTTAATTGTAACAAATCGATCCCGCCATGACCCCCTCTCCTTAATCGGTTAGGCATTATGGTGGGAAGTTGTTTAAGGTTCATAATAATGGCCTAAACACATTTTAGAAATCAATTGGTTAACATATATGAGATCCGTTCACTAAAGTAGCTTGATAAGCATTTCCCGTAATTCATTTGTGATCCCATTAATTCCCTAGCTATTCTCTTAATTGTTTATTCCATTATCTTATCTAGATTTGTTAAGTATTCTTTTATTAGTTATTAGGTTTATTTTTCATGTATGTTTGATGGCTTGACAACCCATTCACTCATCCATATTTTTATGATTTATTTTATTGCATATAGATTAATTAATTTATTCAACTAATCACTCTAATTCCCTGTGGAACGAATCCCACTTGCCACTTTACTAATTTTCTATCTAAGTGGTGAAAATCGGTTTTCAAAACGATCACATTTTAATATCATTTTGTTGAGTACACAAACGACGCTCATCACTAACTCCAGCGCGACAAGAGCCCGGCGGGGTGTGGGATGAAGTGGCAAATGAACACCACATTCGAAGGCCGCCTTATAGATCAGCAGGCGATCTTGAGGCGGGGTGTATACATCGTAACCACTATGAGGAAGAGAGAGAGTAATGTTATTTGGAATCTTGTACTCCTCCCTCAGCTTGGCCAGGGTATCCAGAGTGCTTACAGAGTCGGGGACTATCCTCCCGTCATGGAAAAAGGCCAAAGAGTCGGCCTGGACCCCGACTAGAGAAACCCTTTCATCACCACCTCCATCGCTACTGCCCAACTTTTCCGCGTCTATCGGGTCACTGATAATGATAGGATCCTCGGGTTGGTTGTGAAAACCCAACCCGATTCGTGGGTTTCGAGTGGAGCGACTGTGTTGAGCCCGCGGGGTGCCATCAGTCGCCTCGTCTCCATCTCGATCTCGTTTCCTCCCTATTGATGTCAGGGAGTCCTCTACCAAATCAGCCTTCTCCGTGTTGAAGAGGGCATCGATACTATCTGAAAGAGACGGAGATACGGGGTCAGGATGGGAGGAGGCAATCTCGGGAGGGGGATGATCAATAGGAGTTTCCTGTGAAGTGGGAAGTGGGAAGTTTAGAAGGAGAAGCCATTGAAGAAGAAGAGGGTAGAAGAGATTTCTTGAAGATTGCTAAGAGAAGGAGAAAGAAAGCAAGGGTTTGTTCTCGGTTGTAATTTTGAAAGTTTGAAAGTGATAGATAAAGCACCAGCAAAGCCGGTCTATTTATAGAGGAAGGGTGGCAGTTACACACCTGGAAACCAGAGTTAGTGACCGACGGAATGGGTTAGAGGTGTTTCCGCATTACGCGCCAAAACGGCTCTTTTTGAAAACGAGGAAACCAATCATTGATCGACACGCAGTCAGTATTAACACATCAAGTAAAGATTTCCTCCTCCTAGGTGGAGAACTAGTCAGACAAGGAAATAAGCAGATAAGGCAGAAAATCATTCAAGTATAGACAGGATCCTGACTCCGACTCCGACTCCGACCCCGACCCCGACCCCGACCCCGACCCCGACCCCGACAAGGTATCAGTGTCCAAGTCAGGGGTGACTTCTGTTAACCGCCAAAACCGGCAAAGGACCAAGAAAGAATTTTCCACCTCAACACAAGGATAATATAGGAGTACAGACACCATCCGGTTACCCCGACAAGAGGCAGACTCCGACTGATCCGAGTGCATACCTCCTCCGACGAGGTCCGACCCAGCCTTCCCCCAGCTACTTAAGGACCCCGCCAGCATCTCGATTCATAATTAACATCCCCAGTCGAAGTACTCGTTAGAGCCTACAGTGGGGTCCAACCCCGTCAAACCCTGGTCTCCAATAAACCCTGCAGCACCCCGACACGGAGTTCGACTGAGCATCCCGCCACAGTATGAACCCCGCAGCACCCCGACTCAGAGTTTCGCTAAGCATCCCGCTATAATACCAGCTAGACATCCCCCACTTCATCAGTAGGATGCCTACTGGCTTACACTTTCTAATATAGCCACCCCGATAAGCAGAAAGATACCAAGCAGTAAGATTCTCATACTAGAAATTAGAAGCTCCATAAAAACTTATTAAAACGTCGTCATCCAGTTAAAACAGAGGAGGTGTACTCCTTCCCGCCAGAGAGTCCTATTTCAAGCAGATCAACTCAGTCAGAGTCCTTCTAGGAAGGAAAGATTTAATCACGAGATTGACTCCTCCTAGGAAGGAAAGACCGGATTCTGCATGTAAAGCTCCGAGATTATCTCCTACAAGGGAGGAAGTCCCGCAATTGCCAAACCCTAGACCGAAATTATAGGAGTGCATGGCAAGCAAACAGGACCTATATATACAACAGCTAATTCACCGGAAAAGGGGATCGAAAAAAGATCAGACCAAAATATTATCGCCAGAAACCCTACGATCAAGTTCTACTTATCGACATGCACGAGTTCACCATCTCCATTATCCACTAAATCTCCATACCCTACTGTTAATCATGAATACATCATATATTTGTAATGCAAAGTGACGATCAATAAAAGACTTATTCTTATCTATTTTCTAGTGTTCCATGTCTTACTTGCATTGCCTAGAACAGTCGGTATCGAACCACTTGATACCCCTCCGACCAGGGTCAACTTTGATCTGGGCCCTTGTAAAGTCGTTATTTGGAATTTCACCCCTAGTGACGATTTTTCGATAACATATATAATAATATAATATATAATATATATATTATATCTAATAATATAATATATAAACGTATTATATTATATATATTTATATATTATAATAATATAATATATAATAATATAATACATAGTGCATATATATAAAATATATATTTATATATCATTAATATAATATATAATATAAAATACATATAACAACGGAATTATATATCATTAATATAATCACTAACTGTATTTTGACCAAAACACCCCTAATTATAAAACATTCATAATATATAATATAAAATACATATTGTTATCCGAAAATCGTTAAAAGGACGATAATCCAAATAACCACTTTAAAAAGGGTCAAGATCGAGATTGATCCTGGCCGGAGGGGTATCAAGTAGTTCGATACCAACTAGGTCCCTGCCAATGCATGCATGATAAAGAATACGTGAAATCGAATAGGGATTCGTCTTATTGATCTCTCTTTTCCATTACATGAATACACCAACTATAAATCTACTAAGACACTAGATTACATGAAGGTTTCGATTGAAAATATGGATCATGGTAGCGATATGGAGATTTCGGTCGATAAGTGGGATGATGATGGAGATAAATCTGTGTCTGTCGATAAGTAGAGTGTAGGGTTTCTTTTTTTCGATCTCCCGCTTCGATGAATAAGTTGTTATATATATAGGTCCTATTTGCTTGCCATGCACTCCTACAATCTCGGACTAGGGTTTGGCCGCTTGCAGGATCCTCCTTTTTAGGAAACAAAATCGGAGCTTTAATGCGCTAAATTCAGTCTTTCCTTCCTAGGAGGAGTCAATCACTTACCTTCCTAGTAGGGTTCCTACTGTAATGTCCTGCTCAAATTAGGACTCTCTGGCGGGAAGGAGTGTACCTCCTTTGTACGGTGACGTTTTACTGGCTCTTTTGTGGAGCTTTTAGTTCTTGGTGTTTAGGATCCTGCTTCCTGGTGCTCCTCTGCTCTAGCGGGCTGCCTACATCTAGTAAGCATCCTACTGATGGCAGTAGGGGGATATCTAGCCAGCTTTGTAGTAAGGTGATCAGTAGAACTCCGTGTCGGGGTGCTGCAGGGTCCGTAGGAAGCCCGGTTATAGCCGGGTTTGATCTCGCTGTGAGTTCTAGTAAGTATTTTTGGTTCTCGGCCACTTTGTTGAGCTAAGATGCTCAGCGGGGTGGACCCCGCTGAAGGAGGTATGTGTTGGGATCAACCGGGGTCCACTCTGTCGTGGTATCCGGGTTGGGTACTGTTATAGCCTTCTTATGTCGAGGTGGAAAATTCTTCTTTGGTCCTTCGCCGATTTTGTCGGTTAACACATATATATTATATATAATACATATAATAGTATATTATATATTTATTAAATAATATTTATTATATGTTTATATTATATTAATATATTATTATATATATTGTTTAACAACGGAATGGAATTGAGTTAACTATATTTTGAATAACGTAAATAGAAAATGAATAGAGATAGGAATCCGATACAAACAACTTAGATAAGAAAATGGGTTTAAACAATTAAGAGAGGTTTAGGGAAATAATAGAGTAACTAATGGACTATTGAGCAATTCATACATGGCTTCGTTAATGTGCAATCTACACAATCAAGGATCAATCTCATTTGGAAGTGTTGTTTAGGCCGACACTACGAATCCTAAACAACTTCCCAATAAAATGCCTAACCGATTAAGGAAAGGGGGTTAAGGTGGGATCGGTTAGTGACGATCGAATGGCCTAGGCAATCGAGGTGATATCTCTACCAACAACCTAACCTACTCAATATGTGCTACAATCAATCAAGTGTTTCAATAACTCAATCAATTTTATCACAAATAAATCCTACAACAGATTGTAATCAACAAGTGTGTCAATACTCATTTAATCACATATGTGCAAGATCTAATTAAAAAGTAAATAGAACTATAATTTTGCAAACATAATATTCAAAGCTTTAATAAATACTCAATGTCCAAAAGTCTCTCAAATCATCCCCCTAAAATGGGGGTTTAATTACACATAATAACAAACAAGAATAGGAAGTAAAATGTAGAGAAATCACCCTTGGGTCTCTCTTGTAAGCTTAATCCTTCCTTGAACTTCCTTGCTTGAATCTTGTGCAAAGATTGGGTGTTGAGGATGTGTCTAGATAGGTGGAGTCAAATGGAAAGTGACAAAGGAAATGGGTGGAGAAGATGGGAAGAGAGGAGTGATTTAGGTGGAGTAACCTAAGTGTTTATTGGAGACCATAATGGTGGGATTAGGAATGGTGGAGAAAGGAGGTTTCTTGATTGTCAAGAGTTATCAATTCTCTATAAAAATGGTGTATTTATATGTTGTGAAGGCTAGGGTTAGAAATAGGCATGAAAGGACAATATTACCCCTCTAAAATGGCTTGAAAACATCCATTTTGCTGAGCTGGAGAGTGCAATTCGCGGGTAGCTCGCGGGTGGTTCGCGGGTAGCTCGCGGGTGGTTCGCGGGTAGTTCGCGGTTACTAAAATGAGCATAACTTCCTCTAGAAGACTTGGATTCACAATCCATAAAAATTGCTGCAAAGAATACTTTAGGGGCTTTCCGAATATATGTAAACTGAAATATGATTTAATTTGAAGAGTCAGATATGCCTCATTGAAGTTGAATGATCTGCACACACTTTTTACAATTTCAGCCTCTTTTGCCACCAAATCTCACGTTTTGCTAGAAATGCACTTAATGCCTGTAATTGAATAGAAACGAGCCATTATACACCAAAATACACTCGAAAACAAGCTAAAGGTTACAGAGTTGAGGGCCAAAATCATAACAATTTTGGTTCGATCAAATACCCCCAAACCAAACCTTTGCTCGTCCTCGAGCAAACTCAAGACAAAACAAACAAAACATAAGACATGACAAAATGACTCAATCTAAAAATTTCCTAGACACCAACAAACATTTCAATTGGCCACATGTCCAACCGATGGTGAGATACAAAGATGTGTAATAGAGAGAAGTAGACATATGCAAAATGTTCTAAAGCAACTCGAAGGCACTAAAGGGAAACTCGCACAATCACAAATCCCACACCTAAAAGTTCTCTCATATTAGGAACTACTCACTCTCACACCTCGAGCGTAATTCGCTTCGACTCTAAACGTCGCATGAAAACTCTATTTTCTTTCCACTCGGAGTCCTAAGTTCACACTCATTCAAGGTATGCAAAGATAGAGTTTGTGCATAAAAATCTAATGCATTGCATACAATATAATATTGAAAGACCGCTACTATCTTTGTGAACTAGCCTAGGAAGGAATCAAGTGCCATGGACATGGAAATATCATGCTTTCAACAAACAGTCCCAATCTATATTTCTTTGAAGATCAAATAGGTTTTTCCCTTTGGTTGTAATTGGGGCCATGGAGTGAGATGTGGTGACACAAAGAAATAAGAAAAATTTTGAATTCAAAAGTCACCAACCATGCTAAGACTCATTACATTACACACCCATAATATAGCTCTACTTGCTTGCTATCTTTAAACACTAGCATCTAGGCATAACTTTACATTGCACTTGTGTTTCACATTTGCACTCCAATTTCTTTGAGTACATTTACATTTAATTCTTCAAGACTCTTTTTGCTTCCTTTCTTTCATTGCTTTCATTCTTTTCTTTTCTTTTTCATCTTTTTCTTTTGACATTTTGAAGCTCATAAGTGCTCATTTTTAGCACTTTTATATTTTTGAGTCTTTGCTAGCACACTACACTCTTTTGCCTAAGTACATGCTATTTTGACATGTTAGAGCTTTCCCTTTCAAGACCACACTACACATCCTAACATGATTGATAACAAGGGTAATGCATGTGTTTAGGCTTGTGGCTATATGGTTATGTTGTTGTTCAAAATGAAAGGTAAGTGTTTGGCCTCAAAGTTGGCTATGGAGCACACATTAGGGACATGGATAAGTGTTTAGGCTAAATATGGTAGTTAATGCACACACATTGCCTAAAATCATCTCAACCAATCAATCTATCAAGGGAATGTAAGTTTCCATCAAGCAGTCTACAAAATATAATGTAATATCCTATGGCACATGATGCACATGACGAGAAAAGTGTTTAAGATTAGAAAAATGATAACACTCAAGTGCGTTCTTTAAGGCTTGTGTTTGTGAACTCACTAGGTAATCTCCACTATTAGAACAAGGCGCAAGAGCATCGAGTCCCCACAACTTAAGCACAAAGAGGATGGGACTAGTCCATGAAAGTGCAAGTGAGACCCTAGAGTGACAACAAGCTACATCATAAGCTCATCAAGCAAAAGAAAACTCGCCACAAGCACACGCTCAAGGCATCACACCCAAGCTATTTAAAGCTTGAAATTTTGGTCATGCGACAATTTTAAAAAAATTGACACTAAAAAGTCTCAAGACTCAAAAAGATGGTTACACCCCCAAAACCAAAACTCAACATTGTCCACAATGTTAGAAACAAGAGAGTTCAGCCTAAAGGTGCGCACCTAACATGACACAAAACACAAAAAATACAATGTGAAAGACCATCTCAACATAGAGGATAAAATTCCAAAAACTGGTGACTTTTGAAATCGACCTATGTCCGCTCTTCAGTGCATATTTTCATAAATATTCAATAAAAATTTCTCAAATTTGGCACAATAAAATAGACATGCAAATGCACACTTTTCATTTAGAAAAAAAATTCAAAATTCAAATTGGAAAAATGTGTAAACATACGTCAAAAATGGTTCACGTGTAGATTTTCAAAACAGGGCATCGCCCATGACCTTTGGTCGAAGAAACATTTATAACTTTTGAATCTACATCTAGAATTTTACGTTCGTTATACCGTTGGAACCATTTTGAAAAATTGAAGAATGCAATGTAGGAAAAATAATTTATTTCCTCACCAAGAAGTACAGTTTAAATGAAACATTTTGCCTCAGAAATTTCAAAACAGGGTACTTTCGCAAAGGTCAAAGAAAAACTTGAAAAAGTAAAATGAAAAATGAATCAAATAATGAATCCACACCCCCAAACCACTCATCATCATGGCAAAAGGTATATCAATGTAAGATCATCAATTGTTCTCATCACAATCCAAGTGGACAAAATAATGTGATCATCAAAGCCTAAATCCACTATCACAATCAAATCATACCCTTATTCTAAACAATAAAACTAAAAAGCAAGAAATGAAACTAATTAAAATAAGCAAGAAAGAAATTGTACCTAGGTGGGGTGCCTCCCACCAAGCGCTTGGTTTTACGTCCTTGCTAAAATTGCTACTTGGATCGGTCAACCGAATTCCAAGGCTTCGAATATGCGCCTATATGCGATTAGGTCTTGGAAGTATTTGTCGCTTGCTGGCGTGTTCCTAATCACATAAACAAAGGCAAGTAAATGTGCACTTGAAAAAGTGGTTTAATGAGTTTAAGAAAATACTTGCTCCATTTGCTTTTGAGTAGGCGGCTTGGAAAAATAGTTGGAGGGACATAAGGCTTCGGATCCTTCATTTCATTATTCGTCTCCTCTTTTCCTACTTCTTCACCTGAAAAACTGAAAGAATTGTTAGCAAAATTGTGAACATAATTGTGCTCTACATTCTCACCATTCCAATAGATGGTGGAAGCTTCTTCTAGCATTGGTGGGCTTAGGAACTCCTGACTCTCTTTCCCTTGCATGGCTTCCATGATGGCTCCAAAGTGCACTTCTATTCTTCTCAACAAAGCTTATAATCCCAAAAACCTAAGTGCACTTGCCTCCAAACATCCATTCAAAGTATGCTCGTATGTCATTTGTGATGCTCGGATGGCCTCTAGCATTTCTTCCTCAGGATTCCTATCCTTCGACCCCGTATTGGAAGAATTCGAGTCATAAGCTATTTCTTCCTTCGAGTGCCTTGAGGCAAATAACTCTATGTCCTGATTGAATATGGCCAATTGCAAGTCAAAATGATCCATTGTTCCTGAAAAAAAAACAAAAAAGGAAAACAAGAGAAAACACAAGATACAAAAGAAAACAAAACTAGAAAGTCTAGAAATAACAAAAATGACACATTACCTAAAAAAAATCGAACTACAAAAAGAAATAACACAAATCAACTAATCTGAACACCAATCCCCGGCAGTGGCGCCATTTTGATGACTCACTTTTCGTGTCGTTACCAAATTGCAAATTTTCAAAAAATGTTTATAAATAAATTCTTACGCAATATACTTTAAGTTTTGAAAACCAGCAAAGTGGTAAGCTTAAGATTCGTTCCACGGGGATTATGTTAGATTAATCTATTTGCTATCTAATCTAGGTTAGTCTAACTAGTGTGCAAGAAAATAAATAATGGTTAGTTTGATAGTGTGTGGTTTGAGAAACCACCAAACAATGCATGTAAAATAAATGACAATAATGTAAATAGAAAATGAATAAAGATAGGAATCCAATACAAACAACTTAGATAAGAAAATGGGTTTAAACAATTAAGAGAGGTTTAGGGAAATGATAGAGTAGCTAATGGACTATTGAGCAATTCATACATGGCTTCATTAATGTGCAATCTACACAATCAAAGACTGATCTCATTTGGAAGTGTTGTTTAGGCCGTCACTACGAACCCTAAACAACTTCCCACCAAAATACCTAATCGATTAAGGAAAGGGGGTCAAGGTGGGATCGATTAGTGACGATCAAATGGCCTAGGCAATCGAGGTGATATCCCCACTAACAACCTAACATATTCACTATGTGCTACAATCAATCAAGTGTGTCAATAACTCAGTCAATTTTATCACAAATAAATCCTACAACATATTGTAATCAACAAGTGTGTCAATAATCATTTAATCACATATGTGCAAGATCTAATTAAAAGTAAATAGAACTATAATTATGCAAACATAATATTCAAAACTTTAATAAATACTCAATGTCCAAAAGTCTCTCAAATCATCCCCCTAAAATGGGGGTTTAATTACACGTAATATCAAACAAGAATAGAGAGTAAAATGTAGAGAAATCACCCTTGGGTCTCTCTTGTAAGCTTAATCCTTCCTTGAGCTTCCTTTCTTGAATCTTGTGCAAAGATTAGGTGTTGAGGATATGTCTAGATAGGTGGATTCAAATGGAAAGTGGCAAAGGAAATGGGTGGAGAAGATGGGAAGAGAGGAGTGATTTAGGTGGAGTAATCTAATTGTTTATTGGAGAGGAGAATGGTGGGATTAGGAATGGTGGAGAAAGAAGGTTTCTTGATTGTCAAGAGTTATCAAGAGTTATCAATTCTCTATAAAAATGGTGTATTTATATGTTGTGAAGGCTAGGGTTAGAAATAGGCATGAAAGGAAAACATTACCCCTTTAAAATGGCTTGAAAACATCCCTTTTGCTGAGCTGGAGAGTGCAATTCACGGGTAGCTCATGGGTGGTTCACGAGTAGTTCGCGGTTTCTGCGCAGCGGTTACTAAAATAGGCATAACTTCCTCTAGAAGAATCAGATTCACATTCCGTAAAATTGCTGGAAAGAATACTTCATGGGCTTTCCGAATATATGTAAACTGAAACGTGATTTGATTTGAAGAGAGAGATGCCTCTTTGAAGTTGAATAATCTGCATATACTTTTTACAATTTCAGCCCATTTTGCCACCAAATCTCATGTTTTGCCCGAAATGCACTTAATATCTGTAATTGACTAAAAACGAGCCATTAGACACCAAAATACACTCAAAATCAAGCAAAAGGTTACAGAGTTGAGGGCCAAAATCATAACAATTTTGGTCGATCAGATAGCCATTTAGGTTTTTATAATCTATGTTTAGCTAAGATTTTTGACATGTCATTTAGCTATTGATATCTAGGATTGCTTTAATTGTAATATCATCATCCTAGATAAGCATATAGGATTTCCTAGCTCTAATTGCATTTTGGATATTTCATATATTCACTTAAGGTGTTAATCTCTTTATTGAGAACTAAGTCTTGTATAGCTTCCGGATTAGGTTGCATAAATCACAAGCAATTGAACTAGGTTCACTTATACCGAGATTTGTGTGATCTTTAACACATTAGGTTGTAATCTTTAACACATTTAATGGATTCAAGGTTCTAGTGTGGCGCACTTATTAGCCCATGGTTTTTCCCGTGAGGGTTTCAGCGTAAATATCAAGTGTTATTTAATATTCTGCACATATTACATTTGCTATTTTATATTGACTAGTTAGGGACATTTTCATAATCTTGACCTTATTCGAAAATTGGGAAAAATTGGATAAAATCTATTTACGCACCCCCCCCCCCCCCCCACCCCTCCCCCCCTCCCAAAAAAAATAAAAAAATTAATATTAGTGCACACGGTAATTTGTTTCAAGAGGCTTAGGTTTTGTTGATGAGGAATTCACACCATCATCCAACAAGACAACTTTTGTGAAGGAAATTGTTCTTAAGTTGCCTCATAAATCTTCTTACCACAAGAAGACTCTTGAAGTGGGTGAATCTTCTAAGAGTGCTCCTTTAAAGATTGTCAAGGACAAAGAGATGAGGTATCTAGAAGTTTTGAAGAAAGCTAAGATCAAGCAACCTCAAGCTCAAGGAAAAAGCTTAGCTTCACCTCCTCCACACTCTAGGAGGAAGATTAATCTTGGAGAGTGATGAGCCGTCGTTGTGTGCTCAACAAAATGATATTTAAATGTGATCGTTTTGAAAACCGATTTTCACCACTTAGATAGAAAATTAGTAAAATGGCAAGTAGGATTCGTTCCACAGGGAATTAGAGTAATTAGTTGAATTAATTAGCTAATCTAAATGTGCAAATAAAATAAATTATGGTAGTTTGAATGGTGTATGGTTTAAGAAACCATCAAACATACATGGAAAATAAAAGCAATAAAATGTAAAGAGAATATGAATAGATAGGAATCCAATAACAACAACCTAGATAAGAAAATGGATTAAAAAATTAATTAGAAGTCTAGGGAAATGATTGAGTAGTTAATGGACTTTGAGCAATTCATCAATGGCTTCATTAATGTACTATTCACACAATCAATGACCGATCTCATTCAAAAGTGTTGTTTAGACCGTCACTACGAACCCTAAATAACTTCCCACCGCAATGCCTAACCGATTAAAGAGAGGGGGTCACGGCGAGATCGGTTAGTGACGATTGAATGGCCTAGGCAATTGTTGTAGGCCTACCCTCCAAAAGCCTATCCTATTCACTATGTGCTATAATCAATCAAGTGTGTCAATAACTTAATCAATTTTATCACAAATTATCCTACATCATGTTGTAATCAATAAGTGTGTCAATACTCATTTAATCACATAAGTGCAAGATCTAATTAAAAAGTAAATAAAACTCTGATCATTCAAACATAATATTTAAAGCCTTAATAAATACTCATTGTCCAAAAGTGTCTCAAATCATCCCCCTAGAAAGGAGATTTAATTACACATAATCACAAACAAAGAAAGGAAGTAAAATGGAGAGAAATCACCCTCGGGTCTCTCTTGTAAGCTTGATCCTTCCTTGAGCTTCCTTGCTTGAGTCTTGTGCAAAGATTAGGTGTTGAGGAGGTGTCTAGATAGGTGGAGTCAAATGGAAAGTGACAAAGGAAATGGGTGGAGAAGATGGAAAGAGAGGAATGATTTATGTGGAGTAATCTAGGTGTTTATTGGAGAGGAGAATGGTGGGATTAGGAGTGGTGGAGAAAGGAGGTTTCTTGGTTGTCAAGAGATGTCCAAAAGAGGAAAAATGTGATGAATTTATAGGATTTTCAAATTAGGCCTCGGGTGGTAAATTACCAAACACCCCTAACCATGGCAAATTACCATTTAGTCCACCAGAGGGGGTCATTTTGTAATTTTTCACACCAAACACAGCCAATCAGAGATGGTCGCCATTTATGTTCACGGTTTGGTTCATGGTGAAACTTGGGAGCGACCACATCAGGTGCTAAAATAAATCCCTGTTGCCATGGCGACCTCGGAATACAAATCGTGACCTCGATTTACGCAATTTGGTCAAGATTTGGGATTGGGGGACTTAGGGAGGATTTAGGCGTGATTTTGGTGAGGCGATTCCGACCATTTGGGGCACTGCAACTGGAACGACTAGCCAGCCAGTGAGGTTGCCGTTGTTTTTCCATCAGATTTGGTCGACGGTAGGTTGGTGATGAGTGGATTTCGGTGGCAGCTCATGCTTGGGTTTAGGGTGCCAAAAATTGGTCTACACGCATAAGGAGGAAGGAGAAGATGAATAGTGTTAGGGTGCATTCAGTAGAGAGATGGGATGTACATGGGCTGCTGCTCTTTTGACTTGAGTGGGGCGCAATTAGAAAAGAACTAGGGTGCACACAGAGCTGCTCCTTGGCTTGATTTGGGCCACACGTGGAGTGGTTGTTTGAGCCTGTCTGATTTGGGCCCTCTCTTCCTTGTGAAACGCATTGTTTCACTAATACAAGGGAGTTGGGCTGTTGCATTTTGGGCCCCACCTGATCGCCCCACCCAACTAAAACGCACCGTATCAACATACTGACATGGCACTTGCTGACTGATTTGGGTGGCAAATTGCCGTTAGGCCCTTGATCTCTTCCAATATCACAATAACTTCAGTTCTTCCTCCAATAATTACTCTTTTGCCCATATTTCACCAAAATTACTCCAATACCCCTGAACTCTATAAATTCCTAAAAACACTTAATTTACACCATTAAATCACGGGATAATGCTCAAGAATCAAGCAAAAGAAGAAGGAAATGAGGGCCAAAATCATACCAATTCTGGTTCGATTAGAGAGTCATCCAAGAATGGCCAAATAAAGATGCCAAGAAAAGGTGAAGCTCAACCTTAACATACAAGAGCTTATTACCCAAGCTTTAAACAACCAAAGAGGCACATTCAACCGGCTCAACCACCTCAACAAGCTAGACCACAAAGGTGCCACCAATCGGCTCAAGCTCCAAAGAGAAGCAAACTGATGCACCATCAAAGACAACCTCATCAACATGGCAATGCCTCGATGAGATCTCAATGCAATGGTATAAATTCTTACTTTGTACCTACTTGTCATTTTTGTAGTATGATTGGTCACTTAGGACCAAATTACTTTAAATACATTAAGAGGTGTAGGTTAGAGAGCATGAAAGAAAAATGGTTGAAAAAGAGGGCGAGTTTGCATGAACCTAGGGAACTTAGAAACACGTCTATGACCATTAGAAATGAGAAAGTGGAACCTAGGTGGGTTAGAAAAAATGAATCCGCTTGCCATTGTGTCAATGTGATACCCGTAGATGCAACTAGGTCCAATGGACTTGGTAAGTCTATAAGGGCTCATGCTTCATTTTGACTTGGTTGGATTTGACCCCAATAAGGGGAGCTCAAGCAAAGAGAGCAAACTTGCATGAATTCTCATATGCAAAAAGTTGATTAAATTTATGCTCTTTTGATAATTGCTTGAGATTGTTGGTTGCACATATATACTTATATGTTTTCTTAATAACTGTGCACAATTGCTTTACTTGCAATCCATGTCACATTTATGCTCAAACATGCATTTTTTGACTAGGAGAATTATTTGGGAAAGTACATATGAATGACCCATAATTTATCTCCATGACATGAGAATTCTATGACATGCTTAAAATGATATGCATGATATATTTTTGATTGCTTATATGCAAAATATGTGTGAAAAGCAAATGAGAAGACTAAAATCAATAAGGATCTCGTATCCACTTAACCAATAAGGATTTTATATCCAAATTAGTCTTCTCTCTCTTCTTAAAGGTGTAAACAAGGCTACTATCATACGGATGTTTCATCCGAAAAAATCAAATAGGATCTTCAAATCCATATCTTGGTTTGCCTTTAAGGATTGATATAGTTTCTCTTAGCTCAAAAATATTTTTTTTAAAAAAAAACTATATCTTGCTTGTTTATGTCAAAAGGGCACAAATTGGTTTGAATTCTCTTGGAAACCCTTTTGATGTTTGCTTTACCAACTACCATTGATTTTGGACTTAAATGCAATATGTCTTGCACGCAAAGCATCTTGTCACACATTTTTTTAAAAATAAAAATCCTTGAATCTCTCTCAATTACTTGAGTTGCATAAAGTTCGTTTATATGATTATGCAAATTCATTTTGTGCTAATAGCTCTCTTTGCTAAAGCAACCCGATAGGGGAAGCTCCTTTGCCTATCTCATGACAAAAAGGGGGAGAAGTCTTGAGAGATATAGGGGAGCATTGTGTATACTTTGGGGAGATGTTTGAGGGAGAGTAACCTTTTAGGGGGAGCATTGCACATGCATTAATTTGTATTGCTTTTTTGAGTGCAAATTCTTTTTATTTTTAATCACCTCACATGCACTTGGCCTTGGAAAGTGCTTTCTTGCTATTGTGTGTAGGTATGATGATCTACGAAGAGATTGAAGACCTTGAAGACTTAGTACCTTAGGTTTCTCTTATTGTAACGTAGAATCTACTTTTGTTGACCAATAACTTTTGTTTTCTTTTTGTTAGGATTATTTTGTGAGTGGTTGTTTTGTCATGAAATAGCCAAAGGGAGAGATTGTAAGTTCCTTAATTTTAATTGGCTTATTTCATGACAAACCACATTGTGGGGCTTAATATTTAGGGGTAGTTTAGGGCTTCCTTGTTCGTAATCAAGCTTATTTGGATTTCAAGCCCTCAAGCACAAGAGCTCATTGAAGGTATAATTACTTGTGCTTAACCCTTGTTGAAGAGAGTAGTTGCACACACTCACTTGTCTTGCATGCATACATGGTCATTGCTTTTTGTGTGTACTCATTTTACTCTTCACACTTGCACATTTTTTATTATTCTATGTGCATTGTTATGGTGTGCGATGGTCCTCTTACCCGAGCATCACCCGCACATCACCCGCGCATTGCGCTGGTTGCCTTACGCTGGTTGTCATGCGCCACACTAGCGTAACTTGGATAGAGGATCACCGCTGGTCTTGCACTGGTCATCATGTGCGTGTGTTTGGTCAGCTGGAGTGCGCTGGTCGTGCACTACTGGACCAGCGCACTTGACGGGTTCTGGATTGTTTTTTTTTTTTCAAAACGACACCACTTCATCTAGGGCTCTTATATAACTACCATCTTCTTCCTAGCTCATTTTGGTGAGTTCAAAATCAGAACTTAGAGAGAGAAACTCAAACCCTAGAGAGAGAAGCTCCCAAGAACTCACTTTACTCAACCAAACACCCTTCTATTAGCATCTAGCATCATTCAAGCATGGGCTTTCTTATTTTCTTTGACTAGGTAACTTCTACATGTCCTATGAAACAAATACTCGGTGTGTTCTAATATCAATTAAAGGGGGGTGAATAGATTTTAACAATTTTACCCATTTTTCACATTAAGTCAATATTACGAAAATGCCTCAAACTAGTCAATATATATAACAAGTGTAATATGTGCGGAATTTAAATAACACTTGATATTTACGTGGAAACCCTCACGGGAAAAACCACGGGCTAGTAAGTGAGCCACACTCGAACCTCGAATCCACTAATTGAAATGAAGTTTACAACCTATGTTGACCTCCTCAAACACTACGATCAATAACCCCTCACTTCTACCCACGGGCCTTTAAAAGTGTCCCTAGTCCAATTTGCTTGTGTGACCACCTAATCCCGGTGTCTGTCCTAATCCCGGTCTATCACACAAGACTTCAATTGCTTGCTATCTAATCAACATAATCCCGGAAGCTACACACAAGGCTTACTTTTCAATGAAGAGATAAAATGCCTAAGTGAATATATGATGATATTCAAAAAGCAAATAAAGCTAGGAAACCTTAGATGCTTATCTAGGATGATATGATGACAATAAATATAATCCTAGATATCATAAGGTAAATGGCATGTCATAAAGCTTAGCTAATCATAGATTAAACAACCTAGATATAGTTATCAAAATACAACACACAATCTCTATCTTGTATAATAGCATATAAACTAAGAACATACAAGTAAGTAAAGAGATTCTTGATAAATAAAACACTAAAATTAGATGAGATTAGTGAAGAACATACCAAAGTGAGTGTGTTGAACAAAACCCATGCAAGCAAGCATCCTAACTATGCTAGAAAATGCTAGATGATATTTTGATGCATATGAGAATGGTTTTTTAGTGTTAAAAATGAGTTCTTGATTTGATTTTCTCTCAAATATCTCTCTTTGAAGTTTAGGGTTCTTAGAGTCAGAGAACTTGTCTTTAGAGAATGAGAAAGTTTTATATTTATAGGTGTTACCGGAAAATCGTCACTGGGGTGAAATTCCAAATAACGACTTTAAAGAGACCAAGATCAAGATTAACCCCGGTCGGAGGGGTATCAAGTAGTTCGATACCGACTATGTCCTTGACAATGCACATACGATTTGGAACGCAAGAGAATAAACAAGAATAAATTTTTTATTGATCATCACTTTGCATCACAAATACATAAACTGTGTTTTTCAGGATTAACAGTAAAGTGTGGAGATTCGGTGAGTAATGGAGATGGTGGTGGCGAATTCGTACGTGTCAATAAGTAGAATTGAGCATAGGGTTTTCTTTTTTCTTTTTTCTTTTTTTTTTCTTCTGTAAAAACTTGTTATATATATATATATATCTAGGTCCCGCAACTTGCCATACACTCCTATAGTTTCGGCCTAGGGTTCGGCAATTGCGGGACCTCCTTCCTTTTAGGAGATAAACTCGGAGCTTCCTACTACTTGAGGGTTGAAATAAGGCGAGACTATAGCGAGGTACTTGGTGGAGCCTTGTGCCGGGGTGCTGCGGGGTCCGCGGGAAGCCAGGGAATGGTTGGTTGGACCCCGCTGGAGGGATTTTACGAATAGCCCTGCTCGGGGCAATGCTTGTGAATCAAGATATTGACAGGGTCCTTGGGAAGCTAGGGAATGGCTGGGCTTGATCCCGTTGGAGGGGGATGTATTCAGATCAATCGAGATCCTCCTTCTTCTAGATTAGTTGGGACCCCGCCTCTTACGAGGTAGTGGGATACTATCTGGATCCCTATATCTCCCTTGTATCGAGGTGAAAAATTCTTCTTTGGTCCTCCGCCAATTTTGGTGGTTAACAATAGGCATCAAGAACAGGGCATGTAAAAAGATAAGTTTGCCCCTGAAAACGCACGATCGACGGTTTCATTCGGTGGCCAGGCCACCGATCACAATCGTCAAATTGGTCCCGAGAGAAGCAGGGGACCAACAGCGGTTTCATTCGGTGGTTTCGTAACCGCCGATCCAACCGTAGAATCAAACCCGAGAGAAAAATCAATTAGGTATGTGTTGGGGTTTTTGACTTAAAGCTTGTAATTTGTAAATGTGAATTGAACATAAATAAAAGAAATAGTTTATTAATTCAAATTGTCTCATACATTTATATATAACATGTGTATTTAATATCCAAGATTGCCGAATATAATTTCAAACTGAGTATATGAATGTCATATACAAATGGATACAATTTGAAACGAGCAATCTAAAGAGTCCGTAGATAACAAATAAAGCTGGGTACTTTATTTGTGGTTAATCTATAGCTGTGGTCCATTTCGTAATATACGGTGATCTTATCCGAGATCATTCATATGGTGATATGAGAATAGAGGCACCTTGTATGATGTGATCATATAAGACTAGGCCACGATCTATATGAATCTCTCACCAAGATCCGTTACATGATGAGATTCATATATATCGACAAATGATGGCTATATATGGGT
The DNA here is from genome assembly GCA_954870605.1 of Acer campestre. NCBI lineage: Eukaryota > Viridiplantae > Streptophyta > Magnoliopsida > Sapindales > Sapindaceae > Acer > Acer campestre. The sequence goes on from OX940799.1 coordinate 33,503,619, forward strand.
GATATTAATCCTGAGTATCTTATCGACTCCTTCAAGTTAGATCGTGGTCTTTGATGTACCATGGGTGAGGTCGGAGTTGCATTCCTGATCAATACTCTTCGTATGTTGGGATTGTGGTTTGGCTTGTGGCTGGGAAGGTTTGTACACAATACTGGAATTCACTCCTTCTTGCGAGAAGTAGATGGTAGTTCCCTTAAGGGTTGATTCGGGGCTTGAACAATATGAGCGCTCTCCTAATTCCATAAGGAATGTAGGATTTATTATTCATTAGAGAATCAATGGTACTTAATGGAAAGATATAATTAGAGGGGTATAACGGATATTATGACCCAGCTCTAATTATGAACTACTTGTGGAGGATTATACCATATATAATAGCTATATCGATGGACACCAAAAGTTATTAGTTTGTGTAAACACATCTACAGTTGAGAGAGTGCAGCTTCGGATTTTTAGTGGAATAACACCGAAGTTAATAATCATGAAATATTAATTAATGAGTTTAATTAATTATTTCTAAGGATTATTGGAGCTCAAAATACTGTGGATCCATTAGGTCCCCTTGCTAGCCCGATTAAGGTAACAAGGGTCACGGTTAATTAATTGGATTGTCCAATTAATTGTGTTACAAAAGTAACACGTGTCTATTCAGGAATTAATTGAATAATGAGATTATTTAATTAATGAATATTAATGATTATGTTAATTAAATAATTAGATTATTTAATTGTGTAATTAATCATTAGATGGAGGGTGTTGATTGATATTTAATTTTGAATGAAGAAAAGATAATTTGATTATTTTATTTTCATTAAATTAAATATTTAAATTTGAATTTAAAAGAGTTTGAATTCAAATCAAATCAAATCAATTAATATTAACTAATATCTTTAAAGATATTAGATATCTTAAAAGATTTAATTAATTAGTTTATTTTTAATATATATATATATATATGATATATGTTTTTTTTTTCTTTTTTAAGAATTTTAATTGCATTGTATCAAATACAAAAGACAAGAGATTTGATCAACATACATATCAAAAAGAAAAGAAGAAAAACAAGAAAGGGGTGTAGCCAAAAAAGTAAAAGAAAAATAAAAGAATTTTTTTTTTTTGTTTGATAAATTTTTTTTTTTTTTGTTTGATAAAAAACAGTGTTCGAAAAAACGGTCTGGGCAGCCGCCTAGACGCTGGGTGGTGGTCGACCGTCCCGAACTGGTCAAAATCGGTGGAAAAAATCAGTCAACGCAAAGTCAACGGTCAACAATCAACCCTAAAAAAACCGGCAGCCTAGTTCGGTCAGACTGTTTAATCGGCCACCTAGACCGTTTTTTTTTTAACTGGGTTGTGCAAAACAGCAGTGTCTTGAGAAGGAGAAGAAATCAAAACTAGGGATGGCAATTGGACCCAGACCCGCGAGAACCGACCCGAACTCGAACCGCATGGGTCGGGTTTGGGTCCTCATATTCGGGTCTTAGGTAGGGTCTGGGTCTAAATTTCAGGACCCGCTTCGGGTCCGGGTCGAGTTTGGGTCTGGTCAAAGACCCGGACCCGAACCCGAGGACCCGATTATTTTAACTAAGTATATAAATCCCTAAACCAGTAAACCTAATTTCTTCTTTGGTTCTCTATCTGCCGCAGCTCACAAACCATAGTCCATAGCTCCAGTGCTCCACTCTTGCTTCTTTGCTTCTTGCTCCACCTTTGCGACCGCCGACACCTCCAATCTCCGTCACTGATTCACCGCTTCAACACTCTCTTCTCAATCCAGGTAACTGTCTACCACAAATCAACTTGTTTTTAGTTATTTTTTGTTCCCTTCTTGTGGTTTGAGTTCTGTTGAATCTGAGGTTTGGTTATCTCAATTGTTGTGATCTTATGGTTGGAGTTCAATTTTCTGATTTGGGGTGTAGAGTGTAGACAATATCTTCGATTAATATCTTCAATCAACAACAATTCAACAAACCTCTATTTCGGTTTTTTATTTTAGCTGTGTCTCAAACTTGATCTCAGGCTTTCACTAGGATTAATTTCGGTGTTAATGACATTCTAATCATGTTCATGTGAAGACAATTAACCTTTTCATGTGAACTGAATTACTTTTATTTTTTCTATGAATATTGAAGGTTGTTCGTGTGTTATGTTTTGATGTCTATGAATTAGGTTGTTGTGCACACAAGCACATTAGTAACATTACTATGGACAGCTGATCGAACCAAAATTGGTATGATTTTGGCCCTCATTTCCTTCTCCTTTTGTTTGATTCTTGAGCATTATTCTGTGATTTAATGGTGTTAATTAAGTATTTTCAGGTATTTATAGAATTCAGGGGCATTGGAGTAATTTTGGTGAAAAGGGGCAAAAGTGTAATTATTGGAGGAAGTTTTGAAGTTATCGCAAATACAGAAGAAGACAGGGGCTGAATTGCAATTGACCAGCAGCGCTGCCACGTCAGCAGGCTAATGCGGTGCGTTTTGCTTAAAAGAAGATAGTGGGTTGCTAAGCGCACCCAGGCCCATTTCTTTGCGCACCCTAGAGGAGTCAAGCGATGCCACGTCAGCTTAAGTGAAACGGTGCATTTAGAGGCAGGCCTGGCCTCTAAATGCACCCCCACTCTCTGTCTAAACACGCCCCAAAGAAGAAGAGGCAGGCCCGCGCCACGTGGATAAGTGAAACGGTGAGTTTCACTCCCCTGATTGCACCCCAGCTTGTTTCTAATTGCACCCCCTTTAAGAGACAAGTGCAGTAGCTGCATGCACCCCACCTGATTGCTAAATGCACCCCATTTACTATTCATCATCCCCTTCCTTTCACGCATGAGCAGCCATTACACCCTAAAAACCCTAGCTTCTTCCACGTCATCATTCCAGCGATTGTGCGACCCAACTCCGTCCGATTTTCGACCAGAATGAACGACCATGACAATGGCTGCCCGGTCATTCCATCTCCGGCATCCCAAATGGCCAGAATCCGGCCACTCCAAAATCACGCCATTTCTTCCCATTTTACCCCTAGGTCGCCATTTGGCCTTCCGATGTCGCCATGGCGACAGGGAGTTGATTCCCACACCTGATGAGGTCGCCATTTGCATCCCCAATGTCGCCATTTATGCCAAAACCGCGAACCATCTGCTGTTCTTCTCTGATTGGCCAAAATTGGGTGGAAAATTACAAGAAGGCCCCCTAGAGGGGCCAAAATGGTAATTTGACAATAGAGGGGGTGTTTTGGTAATTAGCCATCCGTGTCCTATTTCAAAAATACTATAAATTCATCCCTCTTTTCAATTTGAAAGACCAAGCCTATTCTCTCCTACCTATTCCTTTTTCCTCCATTAATCATCTCCCAAATTCCTCCATTTCTATACTTGAACTAATCTTTTCCACCCAAAAACTCACACCAAATCTTGATTACTTCCCTAGACCATTCCTTCCCTACCATTTTCTCCATCACAAATCCTTTGTCACTCACCATAAGCCATCCACCTATCTAGACACATCATCTTCCTCCATTCTTTGCACTATGAGCATCTAAGGAGAGCAAGGAGCAAGCACTAAAGAAGGAGGCTCAAGGGTGATTTCCTTATCATTTATTTGTTTTCTATTTTTGCTACTATGTGTAATTAAAACCCTAATCTAGGGGATTGATTTGATAAACATTTGGTTGTGGGTATTGCTTAAGCTTTGTAATGAATCTCTATATGTGTTCTATTTATTAATTCATTAGATTCTATTCATTATGTGATTGACTTGTATATCCACTTGTTAATTACAATCTTGTTTAGAATAACATGTTATATAATCACTCTTGGATTGACACCCTTGAGTGATTAAGAACCCAATAAATAGGATAGATTAGTGGAGGGTATATCAACCACATTAATCTAAACCTAAATTGGTTAACATGTAGAGATTGGTCCTTAAAGTGGCTTAAAAAGCACTACCCATACCCACTTGCTAATCAATCAATTTCCTAGCATCTATATTAATTGTTTATATCCATTTTTCTTATCAAGATTGTGAGTCTTCTATTTTTCATATCACCATATTTTTAGTTAGGTTAATTTTGTATGTATGTTTGATGGTTTGACAAACCATACACTCATTCATCATTTATGATTTATTTTATTGTTTATAAATTAGCTAATTAATTCAACATATTACTCTAATTCCCTGTGGAACGAATTCTAAGCTTACCACTCTACTAATTTTCAAAACTTAAAATATATTGCGTAAAGATTCATTTTATAACATTCTTTTGGTAATTCGCAATTTGGTAACGACACAAAAAGCGAGTCATCAGCAGCACCTCATGGTACTCTTTAACTCCCATTGAACGCTTCTTACTTGGATCTTTATAAGACATATAGCTTTCTCGACTCTTGAGAGTTGAGACCACTTTGTGAAATATCTAACGTTATATAATCTAGAAAATAGTTTCGTTCTTATTGAAACTCGAAATAATAGATAGGGAAGGAGACATTCTGATTGTATCGTTCATAGCATAAGAATTTGTATAGATAAACAATTTTTTTTTCTATTTGGTTACCTATCAAACTTAAATGATAGTCATACTGTATTACTGTTAGACAACATTCTATCCAACTAAATATGTTCTTTTTTGTGTGTGCATGTGGAAATTGACATATCTTCAATTAGATTACAAATTAATTTGAAATCATATCTGAAACAAGGTATTACAGTAGATTTTGAAATTGCTTTTATTTATTATGTGTTTGTAATTGCTTTTATCTATTGTTAGTTTGTTAATTGTTAATTTGTTACCCAATATCATAATATATATGTCCTGTTGTGATTTTTTGATCCCATGTTTTGATCTCATTTTTCTTGCAATTTTTACTTATTGTGATTGAAGCTTGAAAGTTTGGTATTGTAGCTTGAAAGTTGAAACACGGTATTATTGATGCTTATTTTTTGCTTTTCTAGTTATTGTCACTTTGTCACCAAATGCCGACATCAAAAAGTATTACCGAAGGCCAAGACCAACCGACTTCGATTCCTACTCATTCAAGTCATAATGAAGTTACTAATATTGATGCTAAATCCGGTGACATTGAGATTGATTCTTGTGCCAATGAAGATGGGAAAAGAAAATTGACATCCAAGGTGTGGGATTCTTTTTATAGAGAAAAAATTAACGGGGTTTGGAATGCTATTTGCCAAGGTTGTAAAAAGAAGTTATCAGCTAAAGGGACTTCCGGAACATCCCATTTAAAAAAACATAGGGATAACTGTCCTCGAAGGTATTTTCGTGATGTGGGACAAATGTTGAAAGCTACAAAAACAAAGGAGGGAGACGTTGAAATTAGGACATTTAAATTTGATCAAGACACTAATCGAAGAGAGCTTGCAAATATGGTGATTTTACATGAGTACCCTCTTAGTATGGTAGAACATTGTGGGTTTCATAGGTTCATGGGGACGGCTCAACCGTTGTTCAAAATACCATCTAGGAATACATTGAAGAGTGATATACTACAAATTTATGACTATGAAAGGGTTAAATTAAAGGGTTTATTGGAGAAAAATAAGGGTAGGATTGCACTTACTACCGACATGTGGACATCTCATAATCAAAGGAAAGGGTTCATGGCTATCACGGCACATTTTGTTGATAATTCTTGGACTTTACAAAGTCGAATCATAAGGTACGCTATCACACATTAATCTTTTTAACTGCTTTATTATGTGAATTTAGTAATTTAATATGTGAAAATTAGTAAGGTTGGTGGTAGTATATTAGATTAATAGTTTTAATGTTTATTGTGGTATTCGTTTTCATAGGTTTACATATGTTCCATGTCCACACACTTCTGAAATGCTTGCTGATGTTATGATGGAGTGCTTACATGATTGGAATATTGAACACAAGTTATCTACTTTAATTGTGGATAATTGTAGCACCAATAATGCTATGATTCGTATTCTCTTGGAGATGCTTTCTGATGTCTCACTTTTGTTGAATGGAGACATGTTCCATATGCGTTGTTCTGCACATATATTGAATTTGATAGTGAGAGATGGGTTAGATGTGATTAGTGACAGTGTTGAAAGGATTTGTTCTAGTGTTTCTTATTGGACATCATCACCTAAAAGAGAGGAAAAGTTTTTTGAGACTGTTAATCAATTAGAGATTGAGAGCACTAAGAAGTTGGTACTTGATTGCAAAATGAGGTGGAATTCTACATACTTGATGATTCGCTCTGCTTTAATGTACAAAACCGTTTTCCCTCGTTTGAAACATAAAGATTCACACTATAAAAATGTGCCAACTGAAGATGATTAGGTGTTGGCAAAAGAGATCAGTGATAAACTGATAACTCGCTTTTTGTGTCGTTACCAAATTGCGAATTACCAAAAGAATGTTTATAAAATGAATCTTTACGCAATATATTTTAAGATTTAAAAATGAGTATTGTGGTAAGCTTAGAATTCGTTCCACAGGGAATTAGAGAAATATGTTGATTTAATTAGCTAATCTATAAACAATAAAATAAATCATAAATGATGAATGAGTGTATGGTTTGTCAAACCATCAAACATACATACAAAATTAACCTAACTAAAAATATGGTGATATGAAAAATAGAAGACTCACAATCTTGATAAGAAAAATGGATGTAAACAATTAATGTTGATGCTAGGGAATTGATTGATTAGCAAGTAGGTATGGGTATTGCTTTTTAAGCCACTTTAAGGACCAATCTCTACATGTTAACCAATTTAGGTTTAGATTAATGTGGTTGATATACCCTCCACTAATCTATCCTATTTATTAGGTTCTTAATCACTCAAGTGTGTCAATCCAAGAGTGATTATATAACATGTTATTCTAAACAAGATTGTAATTAACAAGTGGGTATACAAGTTAATCACATAATGAATAGAATCTAATGAATTAATAAATAGAACACATATAGAGATTCATTACAAAGCTTAAGCAAAAACCCACAACCAAATGTTTATCAAATCAATCCCCTAGATTAGGGGTTTAATTACACGTAGTAGCAATCAAATAGAAACAAGTAAATGGTAAGGAAATCACCCTTAGGCCACCTTCTTTATGTAGGGAAAAAATATACCCGCAGCAGAAGCGAGACTAAAAAAAATAGTTTGAGTAGCTTTTAAAATTTTTTCCTTTTATGAACCTTAAACCCTTTTAATAAATTAAAAATATATAATATATATAACAAAAGATTAATACCTCTTGTCGCGTGATCCGATTGACTTACGTCGATGGTAATCCGCAAGATCTTCAATCTTAGCACGAACGTGGATCACCTAGGAGCATGGTCTCCCTTTCTTTGAATTGCAAACCTGTGATTGGATTAAACAAACTTTTCTCTTGTTCGTTAGTCACAAAAACAATCAAAAGAAACCTAAGATTATTCCGGTCACTTTTGAGTTCTCAATCTAATGATCGAAACTCGCGTGAACCTTGATCGATATTGTATACACAAGCTTATCAATGATTAAGCAAATAGTACACCATCAAAGAATAATCTATGTTTCCTTTTTGCCTTTTTAGAATAAAAAATCTCTTTCTATGAGTTAAGAAGAAGAAGAAGAAATAAATTCTGCACTCAAGCCTTAGGGGGTGGCCGAATTCTATAAGAGGCCTTATATAGGTGGCCAAATTTCTTCTTCTTTTTACCCTAGGGTGACCGAATTCTTTCCCCAAAAATAACTAGGGTTGCCACAAATCCTCCTACAAAAAGGAGTATGATTTGCACCCTAATTCCTATTTTGTTTAAGACTTCCAAACCCTAATCAAACTCATAAATCTTTTATTCTCTTATTTGACTAAAATAAAAAGACTTCCTATTTGATTAAATAAATAAAATTAATTATTTATTTCCTTGTCAAACAAGTCTTTCTATTTAATTATACTACTACCAATAGTATACCTTTAGGAATCATATTTCCTAATGAGAAAAGATTTGTTTCTTAATTAAATAATTAATTAATTCTCATTTAATTAAACAATGAAAACAAAATAATATTTAAGGTTAAATAACCTCCTTACCGCCCCATATATATTATTGGGCCAAATATTATTTTCTCATTTCATTTAATCCTTTGGACTTTAAATAAAAAAGCCCACATGTGAACTAGACCCATTCTTACTAAAAGAAACAAGCCCACATGTCATCCATTAATATATAAATATAATTGAGCAGCCCATTACATAAATAATGTGCAAATTATATTCTTAATATATTAAATGCAATTCTATATGGACCCTAAATTGGTCCGGTAGAATATATCAAGTGATCCATGCAAGTCCGTGTGGATTGGGGATCTTGGCGGGCTATCTAAATTTAAGCTTCAATAGACATAACCTAATCACAATCAACAAATGATTCACTTAGGTCCGATCCATTAATTTTAACTCATTCCACTAAAGAGCTAAAATTGAACTCTTAAATAAAGACAGAAAAGGAAGATGTTTCCTCATTCATACCCTAGACAATCATATTGGAGATAGTGTATCCTCGTGAATAATATCAGTAATCGCCAAGAGTTCATAGACCGCCTATAACTCTCCAAGTTACCATATTTACTCATATGACCACGTTTTGAACTTGGATATTTTGACTTGTCCAGAAGCCATGTTTTCAATAGACACTATCGAAAACTCAACGTTGAGATTTAATATCCAATTACCTCAAAACATCCATATGATGATATTATACTCTCATTTGATAAATGGAGCCACGATGTCCATATCTATAAATGAAGTCCTCTATCGATTAACAAATGAATATCACCAAATTATCGAGGATAGACTATGCGATATAATCGTACTCATTGATAACTCAAATGATATCACTTGCAACCATAAGTCCATCATTTATCTCAGGATTAAGATAGACTCTCCGATTGTCCTGATAATGAAATTACTTTTATCTACTGACGGTTATAGATAAAGTATTTCATTTTGATCCAGTTCAATGCACCCAGTGCACTAGACTCTTTTGCTCGAAGACACTCCGATGATTTTAGACTCATCATATCTCATTTGATCCCACTCAAATGCTAGCAAAAGAATTATACAACTTTAACAAGATAAAGGTGCCCAACCTTTAACTTAAGTTGTGAACAATATTCAAGACTAACTAAAGAATTGTGTCTACCACATACATATCCAGATGTATGAATAATTCTTCTTTTCTCATAGTCTTTAGACCTTATGATTATTTACTTTAACAATTATAATATTCAACTATAAATGCTATAATATTTGTTTAAACCAGAAATCACTTTATTAATATGAAACAGATTGTTAAATACAATATTACACTCTTGCTATTGAGCATAATCCTAACACTTTAGTGCTTGATCCTTATTCTCCTTTGATGATCCTAGATGCAAAGAATGGAAGAGGAGGATGTGTCTAGATAGGTGGATGGCTTATGGTGAGTGACAAAGGATTTGTGATGGAGAAAAATGGTGGGGAAGGAATGGTCTAGGGGAGTAATCAAGATTTGGTGTGAGGTTTTGGATGGAAAAGATAAGTCCAAGTATAGAAATTGAGGAGTTTGGGAGATGATTAATGGAGGAAAGGGAGATTGGTAGGAGAGAATAGGCTTGAATAGGCTTGGTATTCAAATTGAAAAGAGGGATGAATTTATAGTATTTTTGAATTAGGTCACGGATGGTAAAATTACCAAAACACCCCTGTACTTGTCAAATTACCATTTTGGCCCCTCTAGGGGGCCTTTCTGTAATTTACCAGCCAAAATTGGCCAATCAGAGCAAAACAGCAGAATGGTCGCGGTTTGGCACAAATGGTGACCTCATCAGGTGTGGGAATCAAGTCCCTGTCACCATGGCGACCTCAAAATGCCAAATGGCGACCTAGGGGCAAAATGGAGAGAAATGGCGTGATTTTTAGGTGGTCGGAATCCGGTCGATTGGAGAGCCAGAATTGGAACGACTAGAGAGTTGTTCGTGTTGCCGTGATGTTGGGCCAGAAACCGATCGGAGATAGGTCGGTTTCCGGTGACTTTGAGGAGGCGGCGGCGTTAGGGTGAATAGGAGCCATGGCTGACACTTGCTCGGTGCAGGAGAAGATGAACAGGTGAAGAGGGGTGTCCTTAGCAAGGAGATGGGGTGCAATTGGGCGCGCATGGGCTACAGCAACTGGGCTGACGTTTGGGCGTGCTTTGGGCTAAGCATTTTGGGCCTTCACACTTAAATCAAAATGACAACGTTTTGATTAGTGACCTTATGGGCTGCTGCTTGGGCTTGTGCTTGGGCTTGTGCATGTGGCTGCAATAAGAATGCAGCTGGGGTTGACTTAGCAGCCTATTCTTTCCTTTTAAACAAAACGCACCGTTCTTGATGTGACGTGGCGCGACCTCTCTCCTATGCGTGGCAAATTACACACTGCTCCCCTGTTCTCTTCAAATATTACCATATCTTCAATCTTCCTTCACTAATTTACGCTTTTACCCCCAAATGACCAAAATTACTCCAATGCCCCTGAATTCTATAAATACCTGAAAATACTTAATTAATACAATTAAATCACGGGATAATGCCCGAGAATCAAGCAAAAAGAGAAGGAAGTGAGGGCCAAAATCATACCAATTTTGGTTCGATCATAAACTTGATGTGTTCTATCAAGCCACTGAAGAATTCTCAGGAACCAAATATCCTACGGCCAATAATTATCTACCAACCGTATGTGACATTAGGGATGCCATTAGTGAATGGAGCACATCCACATTTGAACAAATAAAACTAATGGCATCATCCATGGCACACAAGTTTGATAGCTATTGGAGTACATTTCATGGTATTATGGTTGTGGCAACCATTTTGGATCCTAGATATAAAATGAAAGTCATGGAATGTTACTTTCCTTCGCTCTATGGAGATGGATCTTCATATGAGATTAACAAAATTCAAGAAGTTTTGTTGAGGTTGGTTGGAGAGTATGAGCAAAAGTCTAAAGCCAGTCAAGTTTCATCAAGTAATCCTAACAATGTTTCACCATCTCAATCAACAATGGGTCCTCCAAAAAAAATGTCTCGATTCGATCATTATATTATTGAGGTCCCCTGTACTACCATTCAAGTGAAGACAGAGTTGGATTATTATTTGGAGGAACCTGTCATTCCAAGAGTTGAGAATTTCGATATATTGACATGGTGGAAAGTAAATGCATCTAAATATCCTACTTTTCATTGCATAGCTAGAGATATTTTGGATATTCCTGTATCTACGGTTGCATCCGAGTCGGCTTTTAGTACCAGGGGTAGATTTGTGAGTACTCATCGTAGCAGGTTACATCCAAAGACAGTAGAGACATTAATGTGTGCTCAGAGTTGGTTATGGTCTGAATTTAATGGTATGAAAATTATTACATTGTTCATTGAAGTTTTTATATTATTAATTTTATTTCTTATCTTATTCTAATTCATATATTTTACTTCTAACTAGATTCAACTTTGGAAAGAAAATTTAAAGCTTCTATTTTTGGGGAAGATGACGAAGAATGATGATGATGAGGTAAACTCATTTTGTTGTCATGAATTTATTACTTTATGATCTTATTTGAGTATATACTAAATTGATTTTAAATTGAATGTTGTAGGAATCAACAATCATTTTGTGAAAAACTTGAGTGGAGGAATGGAACTTTGGAAATTGGAAGTGGAGAGGAAAAGCTATTTGTGTTTGTTTTAGGATGCTATTTGTGTAATGTTTAATGTTGTTTAAGGATGCTATTTGTGTAATGTACTAATGTGTAATGTTTAATGTTTTATGACTTTTTGAACAGGTTTTAATGGTTAATAATCGAATAAAAATAGAAAGGAAAAACAAAAAAAATAAAAAATAAAAAGTGATTTTTTGTATATAAAATTCGTATGCGGGTCCACGGGTCCGTGGGTCCGCAGGTCTAGACCCAGACCCATGACATTTCGTGGGTCCTCGGGGCGGGTCTGGGTCTCCCTAGGACTCGCGGGTCCAGACCCGAACCCAAAAAGTTTCGTGGGTCTAGGTCTGGGTCTAATTTTTTTTAATGGGTTTGGGTCTGGATCCAATAGGACCCGACCCGAACCCGACCCCGACCCATTGCCATCCCTAATCAAAACACTGTGTTTTGGAAATTGGAACCCATGCCCTAAATCCCCAAATCAATTGTGATTTGTGAATCATTACTTCTCTGCTTCAAGCCTTCAACTCCTCCCTTCTTTCTTTTCTCTTCTTCAAATCGAGCAACCGACACCATCGGCAACATCCTTTCCTTCCGGCGACATCGGCGACTCCTTCTCCTTCTTCCGGCGACATCAGAGTCAGCTTCTCCTTTCCAGCGAAGTCAAAATCTTTTGTCCTCTCCGGTGAGTTCTTCTTCTTCTTCCTCTGTTTTTCTTCTTCTTCTTCCTTTGCTTTTCTTCTTCATCGATTGCCTGTGTTTCTTGTTAATTCAATTTCTTCGATCTGCTTTTATTGTTTTTTGTTTTTGTTTTATTTGTTAGATGTTGACAGTGTTAAGTTAACACATCACACATGATATAACTTAAGAGTTTTTGATAATATCAGCCTTGTTTTATTATTTGTTAATTGTTGAGTGTTTGACAGTGTTGTTGACCGATACTGGTGACAGTAAAATACTCAATAGTATTTTATTAATTTATTCTTACATTTTAGTGGTCACAGTAAAATACTCAATACTATTTTATTCTTACATTTTAGTGGTCACAGTAAAATACTCAATACTATTTTATTCTTACATTTTAGCTTTGTTAACACATAATTATTGATTTCATTTCATTTGGCTTGTGTGGATTTACTGATTTAGACTAGATATTGATTATTTTGATTGAATTTGATCATAATATGGGTTTTTATATTGGTTTTATAGGTGAGAAAGACGAAAAAAAGCTCCAAAAAAACCGGCCACCTAGAAATCCGCCTAGGCACCGACTAGACCGCCTAGGCGCTAGGCGCTGGTCCATCACCCGACTAGCGCATAGCGTTTACTAGAACGCTGATAAAAAATGGTGGCCAAACTTCTTCTACAACAAAGCAAGGGGTTGCTTTTGTGTTCTTCTCTTCTATCTCCTTATAGGTTCCTGGATACCGTGACGCACCCACACACCGTTGCCAGTTCCGGAAGATAGCGAGGAAGATCAAGTGGTTCAAATCAGGAGCAAATCGTATTAAAGTGAAGGAGCCTCCTACGTTGGTATGAAATAGTTTCTTCTCCTTCTTATTGTTTTTGATTATTACTGTACAAATGGGTTTATTTGATGATTACTTTTAAAAAATTTAAAACCTTTCCGCTGCGCAATCTATAACCCTAGGTTCCTTCAATTGGTATCAGAGCCTAGTTTTTGTACAGTATAATCGAATTCGATTGCTCCTAATTGCATGTATGAATGTGTAGGCACTTTCTAATGATTGTATAATGTTTATAATTTTTATTTATTTTTTGTAAACATGGTTGATCATTAATTGTATGGTACAATGGGTTTAGGGTTTGTTTCAATGTTTGTAATTTTCAATGTAATATTAGTCCCGGGTTGTACAATATATTTTTTTTATTTCGTTGTTTTGCTGTAATATTTTTTTTTAATTGATGTAATACGGCGAAGAACAACGATCCAAAAGACGTAGCATAGCAGCCGCGCGGACCATGTTCGAAGGAGCAACAACGCGTGCGATTGTTACACAACACACTACTGCTACACACAAATGTTGTGTGCATGCGCAATGGCCAAACGTAATTGTTGCGCAAAACATGGATACGATATAATTGTTATATTGAGTGTGTGTTTGTAAAGCAACAGGTGTGCAAAATGTGCAATTGTTGCACGTGATAATAAAATAAAATCACAACAGCTAGTGCATCGCACTAAAATGTGCAATTGTTGCGCACTACAGATATGCAATTGTTCCATATGTATGTTGCATTAGATGTTATGCATGCTTTCTCACTTGTACACGCCACATATGGTCTCTGATGCAATTGTTGCACAATGCACTGATTTAATATAATTGTTATATTGATTGTGCAACTGTCACCCACACTTAAGCACAATATAATTGTTATATTGTTATATTTGATTCAATATAATTGTTATATTGTTATATTTCAACTCAAGCCTGTTGTGCAATGCAACTCGCGTAATGTGCTAGGGCTGCACGTTCGTGACGCTAGGGTTTGCGTATTCGAAAGTGTGAATGGGCTAGAATATTTTTATTAATGACTTGGGCCTCTAATAAATGTTAAGTGTGACATATGGGCCATAGTTTATGGTTCATGAGATGGATCACCATTAAAAATATTAAAGTCAATCAAGTTGGACTTGGTTAAAAGCCCATTAGATGCAAAAGATGGACTTGAAGAAAAGGAATTACAAGAAGACCAAGGGATGCCTTGCATTAATCTTTTGTAATTAGATTTTTTTTTTTAAGTTAGATAAACCCATTGTACTCGGTCAACTCATGTATGCTTTTATTATGAGATGATTAAAGCATTGTCATGCATATACATATCATTTAGATTATGTAAGATCCTTTATTTGTATTGGTTTGATTCCATTGCACAACTCTCTATATTTGTATTAGTAGTTGCTTAGGTGTTTCTTGGAAGAAAGGTGCCTCAAAGGTGAAGAAGCAACATCTTGTGCAAATATCGTCTTCAAGGGGAACATCACATACTTGGATGCTGAGGTATCAAGATTCTTCTTCCTCTTGCAAGGCATTAGCGCACACACACACAATTCATACATGTGTGTCCCTGCATCGTTGTTCAAACATTTGGTACAACACTTTCACATACATTTAGCATGCACATGCATTTATCTCATTATTGACAATCTTGTAGAATTGCATGTTTTTCTCACTATCTCTTAGATATGGCATGTTTGTGTTGCATAGTGTTTATTTGTTTGTGTTTTTTTTGTGTTTTGGACTTGCACATGTTCTTATTTGATTCCTTATTGAGTCCCGATCATTTCGGTTACTCATTCATTTAGTTTCGAGTCCAAACGATGTAGTTACGCTACTTTTCGTTCTCATTCGTTGAGCTGCTTTCGTTGTCATTTTCTGAGATGAATTCTCAACTATTTGTCAAAGTTTCATAGTCTTTGTTGTGCGTGAGGGAGTTATGATTCATAATCCAAAAACGGATTCGAAATCGAAGTTCGGATGACCGAATACGGTCGAAGAACATGCGAGGTGCGCGAGAGGAGAAGCCATTGACATTGCCATTGGCTAGGCCACCCCGTGTGGAGGCCGTGTGCCACACGGCCAGAACCTCCCTTTGGTCCTGTGTGCCACACGCGCCCCACATGGGAAAGAGGGTGGCTTGGCCTCATTTGATTGGTCTTTCTAGAGGCTTGAGAGCCTTTGATAGAAAGTTGCTCTCTAGAGGTGTAGGACACATCTTAGATAGAGAGTAGGCTTTGTGAATCACTAGCCCAAGGGTTGATTAGGTCTTGATAGCTTTGAGTGGATATCATAGTGTTGATAGCTTTGAGTGTGTAAGTCATTTTCATATAGTGGATTTGCTTTGCCAGTGGTTGTGGATTCAACCCGTGGATGTTTCCTCTTTGAGGTTTTACCACGTTAAAATAACTTGTGTCTCATTTTCGCTTTATATTTCTTTATCTTCCATATATTCACTTGTATTGATTCTCTTATATATTGATGATTCACATGTATTGATTCTTTCTATACAATTGCTATATCATTTCAAGTTTCATTCTTATATTCCGCATTTTTGAATATTGGAATAATTTGGGACTATAGATTAGGTGTGCCTAAACATATATATGTTGATATGTCATACATGCATTATAGCCTTCTATATTATGTGTTCATTTTTTATTTTTTATTTGATTAAAATTGGTAATTGACATAATTGGCTATAAATTAATGGGATTAGTTTTTAGGAGTAAAAACTTGGTAATTCTCATTAATCACTAATCTTTTTATTAAAGAGTTTAATTACTTAGATTAGTAGGGTCCTTTATATCTATTAGGATTAATTTGATTAAGTCCCTAATTATAATTGGACCTAATAATGTGTTTAGTTTTAATAGTTAAAACTTAGTAAATACACATTTAATAATTCTAGTCTTAGTAAATAGTTTACATAGATTAGAATTATCACTAATGAACTAGATTTTTAAGAGTTAAAAATCGAATTAGTTTATTAGTTATTAGAATAGGATTCTAATAATCTGTGATTAATGCACTTGATGCTTAGATTGAAATTAGCTATTTAATCTAGTTTAATTTAGGTGCATTAATATTAATAGAAAACCCTTATTTTAAAATAGTGAGTGGGAGAGGGATATATGACATTATATCCCGCGGTCTCCATCATTAGTTCAACATTGGTGAGATTTGAGTGGGGCCTCATGACGGCTTTGTTTTCATCCTCCCTAAGGAGGGTTTCCATAAGAATCAATACCAAGGTTGACTTCCTAATGGATATGATTTCTGAGGGGATTTCGGGATTGACCGACCCTAAGGCGGCAATTCTCGAGTTAAGCTCATGAGATCTAAAATGATGGGTTACACTCACAAGGTTTTAATTAAATTGGTTAATTAAAAACCTGACTAAATAAACGATGGTTGAATGATATTGGAATAAGAGTTATTCAGGTATATTATTTGATTGAGAAGGTCTTGATCCAACATGCAAGAATTTGACCGACCCTAAGGCAGCACTTACTTGTGGTATGTTGGATTGTTGTGGCATAGAAACATTGTTTTCTTAGGGTTGTTCTTGTTCATTAAACATTTTCATGTATCATGTTTAATTTTATGCTAAACATTCGCACATGTTTTGAATGTATGACTGAATGAATTCTTAATTTATGTTTTCTCATCAATGTCATCTACAATATTACAAATTATAGCTGTTGTATGTGTAAATTTGATAAAAGAACACGTCAGGAAAGAAGCAATAAAAACATAGACACGTCACCCATTGACTCGTCAACGGGAGGAAATCAGTCGAAAGGAGTGCCAGTAGGCACGCTCGCCGATTCAAAGAAAAAGAGTGTTCGCCACAACTGTTTGTCCAGCAGAGAGGCGAAATGCGCTCGCCAATCTAGGGCATTCGCCAAAGATATATAGCCGGAAGGGTGATCCAATTCCAAGTATATTTCCACGTCAAAACAAGGATTTAATCGGATACAAGACTCAAGGATTAAATCCTATTCCGAACAAAATATAATCTTCTTCAAACAAGGAAGAGTCCAAACAGGAAACAAATCCCAAAGAAGTTATTTGTAGACTCTAGACTCCTTATACAACATAAAATAGGGACTCCCCTACCAAGACGGCATGGGCACGGGAAACCCTAGAAAAAAAACCAATATAAATAGAACCCTAAACCTCTTGAAAAGGGGTTCGAGATCAGAGAAAATAATCAAGCTATTGTATGAGAGATTAGATTTGAGTGTGTAAACGATAAACAATTCATAGTGATTTCTCTCGCCCTCAAGGGGCACCGTGGTTTTTTCCCATTCAAGGGTTTTCCACGTAAAATCCATCTTGCATGTGTTGATTGATTTTCTTTGCTTATTCGTTTTTATTAACATATAATTGTTGACCGAGTCAATCCAAAAATCACCGTCAACAATAGCTAATGACAAATTAACCGGTGATAACTACACTAAATGGAAACATAATATCAATGCAATTTTGGTCACCAAGGACCTTAAGTTTGTGCTTATGGAGGAATGTCCTCCAGCGCCTACTGCCAATGCCACACAAACTGTTCGTTAGGCATACGAGAAATGGATCTCATCTGATGAGAAGGCTCGAGCATATCTGTTAGCTAGTATGACAGACGTGCTTGTCACAAAGCACGAAGCAATGACTTCCACATTCAAAATAATGGAGTCATTGCAGGCTATGTTCGGGCAACCCTCTGAACAAAAGCGACAGAAGTTGTTCGATCTACTATGCTGGCTCGAATGAAGGAGGGTACATCAGTTCAGGAATATGTCCTGAACATGATGTCCTACTTCAACAAGACAGAGATCAATGGCGAGGCCATTGATGAACCCAGTCAAGTGAGCATCATACTGACAACTCTTCCAAAGAGTTTCGATCAGTTTTAAAAGCAACTATAGGATGAACAAGTTGAGATTCAGTCTGACTCAGTTGCTTAATGAGCTCACCATCTTTGAGTCCATAACTAAGGACAACAAAGATAAGACCGGTGAGGTAAATGTTGTTGAACCATCTTCTTCTGGATCAAAGAAGAAGAAGAGGTCTGCTGGGAAGGCTAAGGGTAAGCCCAAACCCAAAAAAGCCCAAAGCAAGAAGGAAAAGGCAAAAAAGTAAATGTGATTTACTTGTTCTTGAATCGTGTATGGTGGAAGATGATTCTTCACCTTAGATAGTTGATTCGGGGGCCACTAACCACATTTGTTCTTCTATGCAGGGGACTGATTCTTGGACACAGCTTGAGGAGGGAGCTTTCTCTATGCATGTTGGGTCAAGGGATGTCGTGTCTACCCGAGCAGTGGGTTTAGTTAGACTACATTTTGGAAGTTGTTTCATTATTTTGAATAATGTATTTTTAATTCCTGGATTTACTCGAAATTTGATTTCAATTTCAAAGTCGTTGGAACAATTATATTCTGTTTCTTTTAATAATAAGTCTATTATTATTGCAAAGAATGGTTTGAATATATGTTCAAGATTAAACGAAAACAACTTGTATGTTTTATGGCCATTAATACATACTACACTACTCAACGTTGAATTGTTTAAAGTTGAAAAACCTAAAATAAAAAGACAAAAGATTTCTCCAGAAAACGAAACGTATCTATGGCATCTAAGACTTGGTCATATCAACCTTGACCGGATAGATAGACTAGTGAAAAGCGGACATTTAAGTCGGTTAAAGGTTAGCACCTTACTTGTCTGCAAATTCTGTTTAGAAGGTAAAATGACCAAGAGACCTTTTACTGGAAAAAGGGCTTAGAGCTAAAGAACCACTAGAACTTATACATTCAGACGTTTGTGGACCAATGAATGTTAAAGCAAGGGGTGGTTATGAGTATTATGTCACATTCATAGATGACTACTCAAGATACGGATATGTCTACCTAATACAACGGAAGTCGAAAACTTTTGAAAAGTTTAAAGAACTCCGAGCTGAAGTTGAGAATCAGTTAGGAAAGACTATCAAGACTCTACGATCAGATCGTGGAGGTGAGTACCTTAACCAAGAGTTTGAAGACTTCATGGTCGAGTATGGGATAGTGTCCCAACTCACAACTCTTGGTACACCTCAGCAGAATGGTGTCGCGGAGAGGAGAAATAAAACCCTAATGGAAATGATGAGATCTATGATTAGTTTCTCATCATTACCAAACTCCTTTTGGGGATATACGTTACAAACAGCATCATACATTTTGAATGTAATGCCATCCAAATCTGTTTCTAAGACTCATATAGAGATGTGGAATGGTCGTAAAGTTAGTTTGTGACATTTCCGCTTATGGAGGTGTCCAGCACATGTGCTGAAGAACAGAAGTGGAAAGCTAGAACCCAAGTATGTGGTCTGCTTGTTTGTAGGATACTCCAAGGAGATCAGAGGTGGATACTTCTATAGTCCTGAAGATAACAAAGTGTTTGTATTGACAAATGCAACGTTTCTTGAGGATAACTATATTAGTGACCATAAGCCTCATTCTAAAATTGTATTGAATGAGTTGGAGCCTGGTAAGACCAGTTCTTAGTCAACAAGAGTTGTTGATCCATTAACATCTAAGAGTCTGATGATTCCTAGTCAGGATACACTACCACCTAGTCGCAATGAGAGGGTTGTGAGACAGCCTGAACGCTATTTGGGTGTATGTGAGGGACAAGATGTTGTCTTTGCTGATAGTGTAGATGATCCATTGACATTTAAGAATGCAATGGAAGATCCTGATAAAGAGGAATGGCTTAAAGCCATGAATCTTGAGATGGAGTCCATGTACTCTAACTCAGTTTGGGACCTTGTAGACTTACCGGATAGGGTGAAACCCATATGGTGTAAGTGGATCTACCAAAGAAAGAGAGGAGTAGACGGGAAGGTAGAGACCTTTAAGGCAAGGCTAGTGGCCAAGGGTTTTACCCAAAATGAGGGGGTCGATTATAAAGAGACCTTCTTACCAGTAGCCATGTTTAAGTCTATTCGGATTCTCTTATCCATTGCTGCCTATTTTGATTACGAAATTTGGCAAATGGACGTCAAGACTACATTCTTGAATGGCAATCTTAATAAGAGCATCTACATGATGCAACCAGAGGGATTTGTGACTCTAGATCAAGAGCAAAAAGATTGCGAGTTGGAAAGATCCATTTATGGACTTAAGCAAGCATCTAGATCATGGAACATAAGGTTTGATGATGTGATCAAAACCTATGGTTTCAAGCAAAAATGTTGATGAGCCTTATGTATACAAGCGCATCATTGACAAGAAAGTAGTTTTCTTGGTCATATACGTAGATGACATCCTACTCATTGGGAATGATGTGGGAGTGTTGTCTGATGTAAAGGGCTAGCTAGCTAGCCAATTCCAAATGAAAGATTTGGGAGAGGCGAGTTATGTTCTAGGGATCCGACTTATAAGGGATCGTAAGAACAAATTTATAGCATTGTCTCAGGCATTATATATTGATAAGATTCTTGTGCAATTTTCGATGCAGAACTCCAAGAAAGGTAATTTACCTTTCAGACATGGAGTTCACTTGTCTAAGGAACAGTATCCTAAGACACCTCAAGAAGTGGAGGATATGAGACGTGTTCCTTATGCGTCAGCAGTATATAGTCTCATGTATACTACTATGTTATGCACGAGATCGGACATCTACTTCGCAGTGGGAGTAGCCAGCAGATACCAGTCCAACCCAGGATTGGATCATTGAGTTGCTGTCAAGACTATTCTCAAGTATCTTTGGAGAACGAGAAACTATATGCTATTGTATTCATGATAGGATTTGATCCCATTAAACTCCAAGAAAGGTAATTTACCTTTCAGACATGAAGTTCACTTGTTTAAGGAACAGTATCCTAAGACACCTCAAGAAGTTGAGGATATGAGATGTGTTCCCTATGCGTCAGCAGTATGTAGTCTCATGTATACTATGTTATGCACGAGATCGGACATCTACTTCACAGTGGGAGTAGCCAGCAGATACCAGTCCAACCCAGGATTGGATCATTGAGTTGCTGTCAAAACTATTCTCAAGTATCTTCGGAGAACAAGAAACTATATGCTATTGTATTCATGATAGGATTTGATCCCATTAGGATGTATGGATTGCTGATCCATTTATGAAGACCTTAATGGCTAAAGTGTTTGAAGGTCACCTAGAGGGTCTAGGTTTACAAGAAATGTCTCACATGCTTTAGTGCAAGTGGGAGATTGTTGGGGGTTTTACCCTAAAGCTTGTAATTTGTAAATGTGAATTGAACATAAATAAAAGAAGTAGTTTATATATTCAAATTGTCTCATACATTTATATATAACATGTGTATTTAACATCCAAGATTTCCAGATATAATTTCAAACTGAGTATATGAATGTCATATACAGATGGATTCAGTTTGAAATAAGCAATCTAAAGAGTCAGTAGATAACAAATAAAGCTGGGTACTTTATTTGTGGTTAATCTATAGCTGCGGTCCATTCCGTAATTTACGATGATCTTATCCGAGATCATTCATATGGTGATATGAGAATGGAGGCACCTTATATGATGTGATCATATAGGACTAGGCCACGATCTATATGAATCTCTCACCAAGATCCGTTACATGATGAGATTCATATATATCGACAAATGATGGCTATATGTGGGTGATCTTAATCCTGAGTGTCTTATTGACTCCTTCAAATTATATTGTGGTCTTTGATATACCATGGGTGAGGTCGGAGTTGCATTCCTAATTAATATGCTCCTATGTTGGGATCGCGGTTTGGCTTGTGGCTGGAAAGGTTTGTACACAATAGTGAAATCCACTCCTTCTTGCGAGAAGTAGATGGTAGTTCCCTTAAGGGTTGATTCGGGGCTTGAACAATATGAGCGCTCTCCTCATTTCATAAGGAATGTAGGATTTATTGTTCATTAGAGAATCAATGGTACTTAATGGAAAGATATAATTAGAGGGGTATAACGAACATTATGACCCAACTCTAATTATGAACTACTTGTGGAGGATTATACCATATGTAATAGTTATATCGATGGACACCGAAAGTTATTGGTTTATGTAAAAACATCTATAGTTGAGAGAGTGCAGCTTCAGGTTTT
The DNA here is from genome assembly GCA_954870605.1 of Acer campestre. Lineage (NCBI taxonomy): Eukaryota > Viridiplantae > Streptophyta > Magnoliopsida > Sapindales > Sapindaceae > Acer > Acer campestre. The sequence continues at coordinate 33,525,935 of OX940799.1, forward strand.
TAGTGGAATAACACCAAAGTTAATAATTCTGAAATATTAATTAAAAAGTTTAATTAATTATTTCTAAGGATTATTGGAGCTCAAAATACTGTGGGTCCATTAGGTCCCCTTGCTAGTCCAATTGATTAAGGTAACAAGGGTCACGATTAATTAATTGGATTGTCCAATTAATTGTGTTACGAAAGTGATACGTGTCTATTCAGGAATTAATTGAATAATGAGATTATTTAATTAATGAATATTAATGATTATGTTAATTAAATAATTAGATTATTTAATTGTGTAATTAATCATTGGATGGAGGGTGTTGATTGATATTTAATTTTGAATGAAGAAAAGATAATTTGATTATTTTATTTTCATTAAATTAAATATTTAAATTTGAATTTAAAAGAGTTTGAATTCAAATCAAATCAAATCAATTAATATTAACTAATATCTTTAAAGATATTAGATATCTTAAAAGATTTAATTAATTAGTTTATTTTTAATATATATATGAAATATGTTTAAAAAAAAAAAAATTAATTGCATTGTATCAGATACAAAAGACAAGAGATTTGATCAACATACATGTCAAAAAGAAAAGAAGAAAAACAAGAAAGGGGTATGGCCAACAAAGTAAAAGAAAAATAAAAGAATTTTTTTTTGTTTGATAAAAAATGGTGGCCGAACTTCTACAACAAAGCAAGGGGTTGCTTTTGTGTTCTTCTCTTCTACCTCCTTACAGGTTCCTAAATACCGTGACGCACCCACACACCGTTGACAGTTCCGGGAGATAGCGAGGAAGATCAAGTGGTTCAAATCAGGAGCAAATCATATTAAAGTGAAGAAGCCTCCTACGTTGGTATGAAATAGTTTCTTCTCCTTCTTATTGTTTTTGATTATTACTGTACAAATGTGTTTATTTGATGATTGCTTTTAAAAATTTTGAAACCTTTACACTTCGCAATCTGTAACTATAGGTTCCTTCAGTATGATCGGCGGTCGTGGCCACCGATCGTAACCACCGTTTCACCAAAACTGGTGAAACCAAAGGAGAAGCCAAGGGCATTCTCCGAGAGCGGTCTTCACGCAAAACCAAGCACACCAGCGTGAATGCGCAGAAGTTTCTAAACATATTCGGGAAACGAATTACAAGACACATAAACACATAAACACATAAAAAGATATGTCAATCAAAGTGCTAGTGCGTAATGTGACATGTGAAGAGTATGCACACAAATGCAAGTATGCTAAGTGTGTATGTGCTTCTAAATCTCTTCGAAGAAAACTAAGCACTAGAGATATACCTTTGGAGTGCTTGTCACCTTGAGGTCTTGGGGGCCTTTGAGCTTGATCTTCAATCACCTAAACTACCCTTACAATTCAAACTCAAATATGTGGTTTGTCCATAAAATAAGCCAATCAATAAACGGGAATTCTTACATCCTAAGACTTCTTATTACATTCTTATGACATGTTTGCATAGGTTTAACATTTATTTGTTAATTAAATGCATGTCTCCTTTGCTTATTGTTATTCCTAGCATGTTTGAGACTTTGATTGTTGGTTGAGATTTTGATTGTTGGTTGAGATGAGTTGTTTGTTGATAGCTAGGATTGTTGTGTGATTGATAACATCTAGCTAAGTCTATATGATTTTCATTTAGACATTGATATGTAGGACTCATTGATTGCATTAGTTAATTGCATTTATTGTCCTTGCCATGTTCATTGACAACTTGTGTTGATTGGCTTTTGATTGACAAATTCCTTTATTGCACTTGTTAATTGCATTTATTGTCATTGTCATGTTTATTGACAACTTGTGTTGAGTTGGCTTTGTTTGTTGACAATTAGGTTGTTAGAATCTCTTTGCATCTAATTGAGTCCTCATGCATAAGCATATAGACATTGTTGATAACTAGAGTGTTGATTTGCATTATAACATCTAGTGTAGCCTAGCATTATTTGCATTTAGAATATTACCATATTTACATAGGTTGTTAATCTCTTCATTGAGAGTTAAGTCTTGTGACTACCGGTGTGTAGTGCTCAGGCACCTTTGGTCTAGGTTCGCTATAAAAGGCTTGCGGGTAGTAGTGGTGGATTAGTAACCGAGAATGGTGTGACTAAAGGTCAACCTAGGGTTGTAATCATCATTATATATAGTGGATTTGAGGACCGTGTGAGGCGTACATATCAGCCGGTGGTTTTTCCTTGTTGAAGGTTTCCACTTAAAAATCAAGTGTTCTTTAATTTCCACAATTTATACTTGATTTTATTATTTGTTATATTGGGTTTATTTTTGAATATTGATTAATCTGAAAATTTGATAACTAATTGAATCAACAACCCATTCACCCCCCCTAGGTTGTTTTAGACACACGCGAGCAATATATATTTATATTTTCAATACCTAAAAGGAGGGAGTTGATTTTGACAAGACCTTCTTGCTAGTGTCTATGTTTAAGTCTATTAGGATACTCTTATCCATTGCTGCCCATTTCGATTATGAAATTTGGCAAATGGATGTCAAGACTACATTCTTGAATGGCAATCTTGACGAGAGCATCTACATGATGTAACCAGAGGGATTCCTGTCCCAAGATCAAGAGCAAAAAGTTAACAAGTTGCAAAGGTCTATTTATGGACTGAAGTAGGCATCTAGATCTTGGAACATCAAGTTTGATACTGCTATCAAAACCTATGGCTTCAAGCAAAATGTCGATGAGCCTTATGTATACAAGCGCATCGTTGATAAGAAAGTAGTTTTCCTGGTCATTTACGTAGATGGTATCCTACTCATTGGGAATGATGTGGGAGTATTATCGAAAGTAAAGGGCTGGCTTGCTAACCAATTCCAAATGAAAGATTTTAGAAAGGTGGGTTATGTTCTAGGGATCCAATTAATAAGGGATCGTAAGAACAAACTGTTAGCATTGTCTCAAGCATCGTATATCGACAAGATTCTTATGCGATTCTCAATGAAGAACTCCAAGAAAGGTAATCTACCTTCTAGGCATGGAGTTCACTTGTCTAAGGAACAGTGTCCTAAGACACCTCAAGAAATTGAGGATATAAGACGAGTTCCATATACGCCAGCAGTAGGTAGTCTCATGTATGTTATATTATACACGAGACCTGACATCTGCTTCGTAATGGGAGTAGCCAGTAGATTCTAGTCTAACCCATGATTAGATCATTGGGTGGTTACGAAGCTTATTCTCAAGTATCTACAAAGAACGAGAAACTATATGTTAGTATATTCAGAATAGGATCTGATCCTGTTAGGATATGCGGATTCTGACTTTCAGGTAGATAGGGATTCTAGGAAATTCACGTCTGGGTCAGTATTCACCCTTGGTGGTGGAGCTATAGTGTGAAGAAGTATCAAGCAATCTTGTATTACTGATTCCACCATAGAAGCCGAATATGTAGCAGCTTGCGAGGTAGTTAAAGAAGCGGTATGGCTCCGTAAGTTCTTAAGTGATCTGGAAGTTGTTTCAGAATTGGATAAATTTGTGACACTTTATTGTGATAATAGTGGTGCAGTGGCTAATTCCAAAGAACCAAGAAGCCACAAAAGAGGAAAGCATGTATAGAGGAAATATCATCTCATCAAGGAGATAGTACAGAGAGATAATCATGCTGATCCATTTACAAAGACCTTAACGGATAAAAGTTTTTGAAGGTCACCTAGAGGGTCTGGGATTACGAGACATGTCTCACATGCTATAGTGCAAGTGGGAGATTGTTGGGATTTATGCCCTAAAGCTTGCAATATGTAAATGTTATAAATTCAATAATAAAAGAAGTAGTTATTTCATTCAAATATATTAATTCATAAGCTTATATTATATATGCAAACATCCAAGATTGGTAGATGTAATCTCAAACTGAGTATATGAATGTCATATACAGAGGAATTAAATTTGAGATATGCAATCTAAATAGTCCATAGAGAGCAAATAAAGATGGGTACTTTATTTGTTGATAATCTACAGATGCAGTCCATTCTGTATTGTATGGTGGTCTTATCCTAAACTACTCATATGGTGTTATGAGAATGGAGGCACCTTATATGATGTGATCATATAGGACTAGGCTACGATCTATATGAATTTGTCACTAAGATTCGTTAGTTGAAAAGATTCATGTATATCTAGTAATGATGGTTATATATGGGTGATCTAAATGTTGAGTGTCTTATTAACTCCTTCAGATTACATCGTGGTTTTTGATTTACCATGGATGAGATTGGAATATCATTCTCGGTCAATATCTCTGTATCTTAGAATCACGGTTTAGCTTGTGGCTGGGAAGGTATGAGCACAACAGTGAAATCCATTCCTTCTTGCGAGAAGTAGATAAGTAGTTCCCTTAAGGGTAGATTTGGGGCTTGAACGATTAAGAGTGCTCTCCTTCTTCCATAAAGGAATGAAGGATATAATCATTCAAGAGAATTAATGGTACTTAAAGGAAAAGATATAATTAGAGAGGTATAACAGACTTTATGACCTAGCTCTAATTATGAACTACTTGTGGAGGATCATGTCATATGTAATTGTTATATCAATGGACACTGATAAAATTGGTTGTGTAAAACATCTATAGTTACGAGAGTACAACCTTAGGTTTTTAGTGGAATAACTCCAAAGTTAATAATTGTGAAATATTAATTAAAGAGTTTAATTATTTTTTTCTAAGAATTATTGGAGCTCAAAACTGTAGGTCCTTTAGGTCCCCTTGCTAGCCCTATACGATTGATAGTAACAAAAACTCACGGAGAATTGGATGGTTCAATTAATTATGTTACGAAAGTAACTTAAATATATTTTGGGAATTAATTAAATGATGTGATTATTTAATTAATATATTATTTAATTGTTGAATTATATATTATTAAATAATATGATTATTTAATTGACACATTAATAATTAAGAATTATTAAATTGTCTCATATGGAGGTTTCAGTTGTAGGAAAAAATTGTACCCGCAGCGGAAGCGAGACTAAAAAAAAATAGTTTGAGTAGCTTTTAAAATTTTTCCAATTTTATGAACCTTAAACCCTTTTGATTAATTAAAGATATATAAAAATAAACAAAAGATTAATACCTCTTGTCGCGTGATCCGATTGACTTGCGTCGATGGTAATCCGCAAGATCTTCAATCCTAGCACGAACGTGGATCACCTAGGAGCGTGGTCTCCCTTTCTTTGAATTGCAAACCTGTGATTGGATTAAACAAACTTTTCTTGATTCGTTAGTCCCAAAAACAATCTAAAGAAACCTAAGATTATTCCGGTCACTTTTGAGTTCTCAATCTTATGATCAAAACTCACGTGAACCTAGATCGATTTAGTATTCACAAGCTTATTGATGAATAAGCAACTAGAATACAATCAAAGAATAATCTATGTTCCTTTTGTTTTTAGTAGAATAATAGATCTCTAACTATGAGTTGAGAAGAAGAAGAAGAAGAAGAAAATTCTGCACACAAGCCTTAGGGGGGTGGCCGAATTCTATAAGTGGCCTTATATAGGTGGCCGAATTTCTTCTCCTTTTTACCCTAGGGTGACCGAAATCTTTCCCAAAAATAATTAGGGTTGCCGCAATTTTTACTCCTAAAGTATTGGAGATTTAGTTGCACCCTAATTCCTATTTTGTTTAAGATTTCCAAACCCTAATCAAACTCAATAATCTTTTATTCCTTATTTGACTAAAATAAAAAAAAACTTCCTATTTGATTAAATAAATAAAATTAATTATTTATTTCCTTGTCAAACAAGTCTTTCTATTTAATTATACTACTACCAATAGTATACAAATAGGAATCATATTTCCTATTTAGAAAAGATTTGTTACTTAATTAAACAATTAATTAATAAATTAATTAATTCTTATTTAATTAAATAATGAAACAAAATAATATTAAATGCTATTATAGCATCTTGCCGCCCCACATGTATAATTGGGCCAAATATTATTTTCTCATTTCATTTAATCCTTTGGACTTTAAATAAAAAAGCCCACATGTGAACTAGACCCATTCTTACTAAAAGAAACAAGCCCACATGTCATCCATTAATATATAAATATAATTGTGCAGCCCATTACATAAATAATGTGCAAATTATATTCTTAATATATTAAATTGCAATTCTAGATGGACCCTAAATTGGTCCGGTAGAATATATCAAGTGATCCATGCAAGTCCGTGTGGATTGGGGATCTTGGCGGGCTATCTAAATTTAAGCTCCAATAGACATAACCTAATCACAATCAACAAATGATTCACTTAGGTCCGATCCATTAATTTTAACTCATTCCACTAAAGAGCTAAAATTGAACTCTTAAATAAAGACAGAAAAGGAAGATGCTTCCTCATTCATACCCTAGACAATCATATTGGAGATAGTGTATCCTCGTGATTAATATCAGTAATCGCCAAGAGTTCATAGACCACCTATAACTCTCCAAGTTACCATATTTACTCATATGACCACGTTTTGAACTTGGATATTTTGACTTGTCCAGAAGCCATGTTTTCAATAGACACTATTGAAAACTCAACGTTGAGATTTAATATCCAATTACCTCAAAACATCCATATGATGATATTATACTCTCATTTAATAAATGGAGCCACGATGTCCATATCTATAAATGAAGTCCTCTATCGATTAACAAATGAATATCACCAAACTATCGAGGATAGACTATGCGATATAATCGTACTCATTGATAGCTCAAATGATATCACCTGCAACCATAAGTCCATCATTTATCTCAGGATTAAGATAGACTCTCCGATTGTCCTGATAATGAAATTACTTTTATCTACTGACGGTTATAGATAAAGTATTTCATTGTGATCCTGTTCAATGCACCCAGTGCACTAGATTCTTTTGCTCGAAGACACTCCGATGATTTTAGACTTATCATATCTCATTTGATCCCACTCAAATGCTAGCAAAAGAATTCTACAACTTCAACAAGATAAAGGTGCCCAACCTTTAACTTAAGTTGTGAACGATATTCAAGACTAACTAAAGAATTGTGTCTACCACATACATATCCAGATGTATGAACAATTCTTCTTTTCTCATAGTCTTTAGACCTTATGATTATTTACTTTAACAATTATTAAACTATAAATGCTATAAGATTTGTTTAAAACAGAAATCACTTTATTAATATGAAAAAGATTGTTAATTACATTATTACACTCTTGCTATTGAGCATAATCCTAACAATCTCCCACTTGCGCTATAGCAAATGTGTCATATCTCTCAAGGCCATGTTCTCTAGGTGCCCATCGAAACTCTTCTGAGGTAGAGCCTTTGTGAAGGGATCTGCTAGATTTTTTACTGACGCGATTTTGGTAATCGTCACGTCACCTCTTTGAACAATCTCCCTTAAAAGATGATATTTCCTTTCAATTTGTTTACCTTTCTTGTGACTTCTTGGTTCTTTCGAATTAGCCACTGCTCCACTGTTGTCACAGTAGATAGTGATCTGCTTATTCGCACTAGGAACCACTTCTAAGTCAATCAAGAATTGACGGAGCCAAACAGCCTCTTTGGCAGCCTCGCATGCAGCAACATACTCAGCTTCCATGGTGGAATCAACAATACAAGATTGCTTGATACTCCTCCATATAACTGCTCCTCCTCCAATAGTAAACACAGCCCCTGATGTGGATTTTCTGGAGTCAGAATCTGATTGAAAATCAGAATCTGTATACCCAACGGGAATCAAATCCCCTCCAGAGTATACAAGCATATTATCTCTCGTTCTCTTGAGATACTTGAAAATATGCTTGACTGCCGTCCAGTGATCAGGACCAGGCTTCGATTGAAACCTGCTAACTATGCCAACAGCAAAACAAATATCTGGTCTAGTGCAAAGCATTGCATACATGAGACTTCCAACTGCCGAGGCATATGGAACTCTACTCATGAACTGCTCTTCATGCTCATTCTTAGGAACTTGTTCCTTAGAAAGCTTGATTCCATGTCTGAAAGGTAACATACCTTTATTGGAATCCTGCATGGAAAACCTAGACAAGATTTTGTCTATGTATGAAGCTTGGGATAATGCAATCGTTCTATTTTTTCTATCCCTTATAACTTGGATACCTAGAATAAAACTTGCTTCTCCTAAGTCCTTCATATCAAATTGTTTTGCTAACCATTCTTTTACTGATGTCAATACACCTACATCGTTTCCGATGAGTAGTATATCATCAACATAAAGAATGAGGAAAACCAACTTGTCGCCCTTAATCCTTTTGTATACACAAGGTTCGTCAAGATTCTGAATAAATCCAAAACCTTTGATAGCTTGATCGAACCTTATGTTCCAGGATCTGGATGCTTGCTTTAATCCATATATGGATTTCTGCAACTTGCATACCTTTTCCATTTGGCCCTTTTCAATGAATCCCTCTGGTTGCATCATGTAGATGCTCTCGTCAAGACTTCCATTAAGGAAAGCTGTCTTGACGTCCATTTGCCAAATCTCTAGATCTAAAGATGCTGCAATGGATAAGAGTATCCTAATGGATTTAAGCATGGCCACAGGAGAGAAGGTTTCCTCGTAATCGATACCTTCTTTCTGTGTATACCCTTTAGCTACCAATCTAGCTTTAAAGGTTTCCACCTTTCCATCCATACCTCATTTCCTCTTGTATACCCACTTGCACCCAATGGGTTTTATCCCTTTAGGCAAGTCTACAAGGGACCAGACTTTGTTATTGAACATAGATTCAATCTCGGATTGCATTGCCTTTTGCTAATGACGACTATCAACATCCTCCATAGCTTCCTTATACATATAGGGATCATCGTCGTCTGGGAGATTCTCTACAGATTCTCCCAGACCGATGTATCTTTCGGGTTGTGTTCTAACCCTCCCACTACGACGAGGAATGGTAGGTTGTTGATCTTGTGTTGGATCGGAACTTACAATTGGGTTTGGTTGTGTAACCTCTCGTGGAATTGTATCTCCTGACATCTCATTCAGGACAATTCTACTTTTAGGCACAAAATCATTCATATAGTCCTTTTCCAGAAATTTAACATTTGTCGAAACAAATACTTTAAGATCTGAAGGACTATAAAAATAATATCCTTTAGTTTCTTTCGGATACCCTACAAATATACATGTTTCTGAACGGGACTCCATCTTTTCTGTCTTTCCTTTTAACACGTGCGCAGGACATCCAAATATCCTTAAGTGTCGTAAACTAGGCTTGCGCCCAGTCCACAACTCATGCGGTGTTTTAGGAACAGACTTAGATGGTACATGGTTTAGAATGTATATTGCAGTTTGTAAAGCATATCCCCAGAAAGAAATAGGAAGTGTTGAATAACTCAACATAGACCTAACCATATCCAAAAGAGTTCTATTTCTCCTTTCTGCTACCCCATTTTGTTGAGGTGTACCAGGTGCAGAAAACTGAGAAACTATCCCATTATCAATAAGATATTGCTGAAACTCACCAGATAGATATTCTCCACCACGATCAGATCTCAAGATTTTTATGTGTTTCTCAAGCTGATTTTCCACTTCAGCTTTAAATGCTTTGAACATGTCAAAAGCATCCGACTTATGTCGCATGAGATACACATAGCCAAATCTTGAGTAATCATCTGTGAAAGTGATGAAGTACTCATATCCACCTCTAGCTTGAATGCTCATAGGTCCACATACATCAGTGTGTATCAATCCTAAACATTCAATGGCTTTGGCACCTTTGGCAGAGAACGTCCTTTTGGTCATTTTACCTTCCAAACAAGATTCACAAGTTGGTAGATCATCAACCTTTAAGTCACTCAAAGGTCCGTCACTTACCAATCTTTTAATCCTATTAAGGTTAATATGACCTAAGCGTAAATGCCAAAGGTAGGTTTCATCTGTTGATAATTTTACTCTTTTATGATTAGGTTCCGTTATTTCTGTGTCTAACGAGTAAGAGATATTTCTATGCAAGAAGTATAGACCATTTTCCAATGTACCTTTGCAAATAACTTTGTCATTCTTACTAATAATAAAAACTTTATTAAAAGTAACCGAATATCCAAAATTATTCAAACAAGAAACTGAAATTAAATTCCTCTTGAATTGAGGTACATAATAAACGTCTATTAAATCTAAATGCCTTCTAGAATCTAAATAAACTCTAATATCTCCCACTGCACTTGCAGACACTAACATTCCGTTGCCCAAACGCAAATTGATCTCATCTTTATTCAGCCTTCTCCTTTCTTGGAACCCCTGCAAGGAATAACAAACATGATTAGTGGCTCCAGAGTCTATGATCCTAGAATCTGTAGAATCAGCCAAAAAACATGTTTCAAGATAATTCAAATTACCTTCTTCCTTCTTGTTCTGGGACTTTGGGCAATTTCTCTTCCAATGTCCCTTTTCACCACAAAGGAAGCATTTCCCTTTGATCTTGGTTACTTTCTTGGTCTCCTTCTTGGTAGGCCCAAGTTGCTTTTTCTTCTGTTGTTTCTTGACCTTTTGACGGGCCTTAACAGTAGCAACTTTACCAACCATATGAATCTCTTGACCTTTGCCTTTCACAAGGATCTTTTCAGCACTTTGAACATCTTGCATCAGGCTCTGTAAGGTGTATTCCTTTTTGTTCAAAGTGTAGTCCAATTTGAACTGATCAAAGGAATCTGACAATGAATTGACAACCATATCAATTTTTGTCTCACCATCTATCTCAGCGCCATGCAGTTCAGCAATGTTGAGATGTGCTATGACTTTCATCATGTGATCCTTTACAGCCTGTCTAGGTTTCATCCTAAGATTCATAAAAGCAGTCACTGCCTCTCTCTTAGTCGTCCTGGACTTCATAGCAAACATCTCCTCTAGAGACATCATTATATCAGCAGCAGACTCCATTCCTTCATGCTGCTGTTGCAACACGTCGGAGATAGTGGCCATGATATAACATTTGGCCATATCATCTGAAGTCTTCCACTGCTCATACTCATCTCTTTGCATTATGCTTGATTCAATATTAGGAGCAGGTGGTTTAGGAGTAGTTAGAACAAACTTATGTTTTTCACTTTGCAACAACAACCCAATTTTCCTTTTCCATGTTACATAGTTATCTCCAGTTAAGGTGTTATCTTTCAGGATGTTCATAAGTGATGGGGTCATGATTTCTGAATGAAAACAAATCATATATAAGTAAATAATCATTATAAAGCACTTTTAAATATTTATCTTGAATTAAATGAATAACTCAATCATAAAATTCAACGGTGATCTAACACCCATAAATGTTACGCCTCCTTTGGGAGTTCGCACCATTTACTAGTTAGACTAGGTCCCACCTAATTGTTAACATAACAACCAGCGTTTTCAATTTTAGCCTTGCAATTTTACTGACAAGAACTCTTTGGAGGATATCAATAAAATTACATTGAGTGTGTTACCAAGATATCGACCCTCAATTTTCTCTCACGAAAATCCCTCCTTTGGGAGTAGATTTCGTTCGAGTCCATTGTCTAGTCTATCCTTGTAAGGAAGTATATTGCTTAATTCCATTCATGGACGCCCCTTTGGGGGATTACCAAAAATAATTAAGCTCAACTAATCTTGGAAGCCATAGGTGTTACAAAAACACCTTCTCCCACTCAATTATTTAAGGCATGTGATTAAATCCCATAGAATGATTTACCAAGTTATCTAGATGCCAATTTAGATACCTAAATCATTCAATGCATGTTCATACCAAAAGAGATATATGAGTGGCACTCCTATTCTATATGACATGTTATCATACAATAACAAATATTGTAATATTTAAGCATAAAATAAATAGCAACAATTTTGGCCCATCCTAGAAAAACAAGTAAATTACATTGAAATAGAAATACAAGATCTTCGAGTGGCCCATCAACCATAAGCTCATCCTTCGGCCTCCTCCCTTAGGCTTGCATAGCCCACAACCCCACATAAGGGGCTGCCTTGCACAGCCAATGAGACCACACAAGGCTGCCATGCGCAGCCCACCAAGGTTTGGGCTTGCCATGCGCAGCCCAATCCACTCCTAGTGTGCGCACGGTGCTCATTCTCGGTTCCGGTTGCTTCGTTTTTCTTCGTGTCTTCAAATCTTTAACACCCAAATATATTACAGCGATATAAAATAATAAATACTGCAATATTCCTTTTTTTTTTTTTTAATCACTGCAGTATTTTTACATTAAAAAAAAAAAAAAAAAAAAAAAAAAAAAAAAAAAAAAAAAAAAAAAAACTGCACTTAAAAATAAAATAAAAAAACTGCAGTAGTATTAAAAAAAATACTGCAGATATATAAAAAAAATAAAACCTAGCAACTACCAAGAAGGAATTATGGCGATGATAGACCACCCTTCTTGTTACAATTCCATAACAAAAATACATTGAAAATCTAGGACCAAAATCGAGCAATAACAATCCACATAAAAACATATATAAATCCATACATCACATGTAATTATATATGCGAATACCTAGAGTGCCATCTCTTTCTAAAACATGCATAATCACAATTAAAAGAAATCGATCCACGTATATATACGTTAATTAATTAAAAGGGTTCAACCTAGGCTCTGATACCAATTGTAGGGAAAAATTGTACCCGCAGCGGAAGCGAGACTAAAAAAAAATAGTTTGAGTAGCTTTTAAAATTTTTCCAATTTTATGAACCTTAAACCCTTTTGATTAATTAAAGATATATAAAAATAAACAAAAGATTAATACCTCTTGTCGCGTGATCCGATTGACTTGCGTCGATGGTAATCCGTAAGATCTTCAATCCTAGCACGAACGTGGATCACCTAGGAGCGTGGTCTCCCTTTCTTTGAATTGCAAACCTGTGATTGGATTAAACAAACTTTTCTTGATTCGTTAGTCCCAAAAACAATCTAAAGAAACCTAAGATTATTCCGGTCACTTTTGATTTCTCAATCTTATGATCAAAACTCACGTGAACCTAGATCGATTTAGTATTCACAAGCTTATTGATGAATAAGCAACTAGAATACAATCAAAGAATAATCTATGTTCCTTTTGTTTTTAGTAGAATAATAGATCTCTAACTATGAGTTGAGAAGAAGAAGAAGAAGAAAATTCTGCACACAAGCCTTAGGGGGGTGGCCGAATTCTATAAGTGGCCTTATATAGGTGGCCGAATTTCTTCTCCTTTTTACCCTAGGGTGACCGAAATCTTTCCCAAAAATAATTAGGGTTGCCGCAATTTTTACTCCTAAAGTATTGGAGATTTAGTTGCACCCTAATTCCTATTTTGTTTAAGATTTTCAAACCCTAATCAAACTCAATAATCTTTTATTCCTTATTTGACTAAAATAAAAAAAAACTTCCTATTTGATTAAATAAATAAAATTAATTATTTATTTCCTTGTCAAACAAGTCTTTCTATTTAATTATACTACTACCAATAGTATACAAATAGGAATCATATTTCCTATTTAGAAAAGATTTGTTACTTAATTAAACAATTAATTAATAAATTAATTAATTCTTATTTAATTAAATAATGAAACAAAATAATATTAAATGCTATTATAGCATCTTGCCGCCCCACATGTATAATTGGGCCAAATATTATTTTCTCATTTCATTTAATCCTTTGGACTTTAAATAAAAAAGCCCACATGTGAACTAGACCCATTCTTACTAAAAGAAACAAGCCCACATGTCATCCATTAATATATAAATATAATTGTGCAGCCCATTACATAAATAATGTGCAAATTATATTCTTAATATATTAAATTGCAATTCTAGATGGACCCTAAATTGGTCCGGTAGAATATATCAAGTGATCCATGCGAGTCCGTGTGGATTGGGGATCTTGGCGGCTATCTAAATTTAAGCTCCAATAGACATAACCTAATCACAATCAACAAATGATTCACTTAGGTCTGATCCATTAATTTTAACTCATTCCACTAAAGAGCTAAAATTGAACTCTTAAATAAAGACAGAAAAGGAAGATGCTTCCTCATTCATACCCTAGACAATCATATTGGAGATAGTGTATCCTCGTGATTAATATCAGTAATCGCTAAGAGTTCATAGACCGCCTATAACTCTCCAAGTTACCATATTTACTCATATGACCACGTTTTGAACTTGGATATTTTGACTTGTCCAGAAGCCATGTTTTCAATAGACACTATTGAAAACTCAACGTTGAGATTTAATATCCAATTACCTCAAAACATCCATATGATGATATTATACTCTCATTTAATAAATGGAGCCACGATGTCCATATCTATAAATGAAGTCCTCTATCGATTAACAAATGAATATCACCAAACTATCGAGGATAGACTATGCGATATAATCGTACTCATTGATAGCTCAAATGATATCACCTGCAACCATAAGTCCATCATTTATCTCAGGATTAAGATAGACTCTCCGATTGTCCTGATAATGAAATTACTTTTATCTACTGACGGTTATAGATAAAGTATTTCATTGTGATCCTGTTCAATGCACCCAGTGCACTAGATTCTTTTGCTCGAAGACACTCCGATGATTTTAGACTCATCATATCTCATTTGATCCCACTCAAATGCTAGCAAAAGAATTCTACAACTTCAACAAGATAAAGGTGCCCAACCTTTAACTTAAGTTGTGAACGATATTCAAGACTAACTAAAGAATTGTGTCTACCACATACATATCCAGATGTATGAACAATTCTTCTTTTCTCATAGTCTTTAGACCTTATGATTATTTACTTTAACAATTATTAAACTATAAATGCTATAAGATTTGTTTAAAACAGAAATCACTTTATTAATATGAAAAAGATTGTTAATTACATTATTACACTCTTGCTATTGAGCATAATCCTAACATCAGTTTCTAACATTGACAAGAGCAATAAAATAATAAGTGATTATTTTTATTTACTCTAAATAGGTCAAAGGTTTAAACCCTAGTGAAAATAATAATAATTAAAAAATAATTTAGAATCCTATTTTAACTTAGATTACTAAACCCTAAGCTCCTAGTATATAAGATATACTTGTCAGGAAAAAGAACCTAATCAGAACCCTAAAGAGAGCAAGGTCGTGCGGCTACTTGAGAGGAAAAAGAAAACAAAAATCTCTCACTAGGGTTGGCCGATTTCATCAAGAGGAAGAAGGTGTTGTCTTCTGGTTATTTCAAGCCTCCATTCAACCACTCCCGAAATCCGTGACATGCTCACACACATAGTTGCTAGATCGCGGGACATAGCTAGGAAGGCTTAGTGGTATTGGATCGTAAAGAAGGATCAAAAAGAGAGGGAAGGAGTGTTCTTCAAAGGTATGAAAATAAATATCTTCCTCATATTCGTGTATATACAAAAGAAGTGTTCTTCAAAGGTATGAAAACAAATCTCTTCCTCATATTCGTGTATATATAAAAGATCCCAAGAATACGATAGAAAATTTTTGAAATCTATCGTTCTTAATTTTATTGATTAATTTCAAATAAAAACTCTTTATTTTCCACAATGCGACTTACAATTCTCTCGTAGGACTTGGAAGACTTGCTTGATGTGTTGAACGTGCTCCTCAAGTGTTCGGCTATATACCACTATGTCGTCCAAGTATGCTACCACGAATCGATCCAAAAATGGATGGAAGAGCTTGTTCATGATGGTGCAGAATGTGGTCGGTGCATTAGTGAGGCCGAAAGGCATGACTCGGAATTCGAAGGTACCATACCTAGTTACATATGCCGTTCTGGGCTCATCTCCTACTACGATGCGCACATGGTAGTACCTTGATTAAAGATCAAGCTTGGAGAAGTATTGAGCCTTCCCCAACTTGTCGAAGAGGTCGGCTATCAAGGGTATCAGGTACTTATTCTTGATGGTGATCTTATTTAATGCTCGATAGTCGATGCACATTCGGAGAGACCCATCTATCTTCTTCTGAAAAAGAACCGGAGCTCCATATAGGGCTTTGGAAGGCTAAATGTAGTCGGAATCAAGTAAATCTTGGAGTTGCCTTCGTAGCTCCTCTAATTCGGGGGGTTCCATTCTATAGGGTGCCATGGCTGGAGGCTTGGAACTGGGCTCCAACTCAATCTAATGATCCACCTCTTTCCTAGGTGGGAGCTTCTTAGGTAGCTCTTGTGGCATCACGTCCTTGTACTTATCGAGGATGGCTTGGACCTTCGCAAACATCGGGTCCTTTGGGATGAGTGGGTCTTCTCCATCATTAGGTTCCCGAAGTGTGGTTAAGAAACTAGGATCCTTCTTTATTCCCCTCTTGAATTGTAGGGCGGACAATGCCTTGGACTCCACTTTGGCCATGTGTTCCACTATGACCATGCAAGTCTTACTCCTGTCGAGGATGCTGAGGGAGTTCTCAAATGGGAAAGGGAAGGCATGAACTTGATCAAAGAAAGGGGAAGCCCTTTCTTAGTGGATGTTGATGTTGTATTGTTGCTTTTAAGTGCACCAAGCTGCCTAAGAGATCCCATGCCTGCCTCGTATCCTCCGTCTTGGCTCTCTCTGTGCTGAGACATTACGCCATTGAGAGTTTTCCGTTTAGAGCAATCTCTCACCCAATGCGGTCTATCAAAAATAAAACAAGGAGACTTAGGTTTAAGGGCTTCGGTCTTACCTCCGTTAGGCTTGCTGCGCTTGTCCGTGTTGGAAGGATTTCATTGTCCTTCCTCCTTGCGGCCTTGGCTCCTTTGTCCGGGTTTGTCTCCCTTACTTTTACCTTGGTTGGCCTTCTTTTCCTATGATTGAGTGGAGTAGTCGTTGAGTGCTTCGGCTTTGACGATAGGAGCATCTTACATGTTCCGCTTCTCTAACTCTACCCTTGCCCAATCCTTTAGTCCATCTATGAAGTAGAGGAAAGAGTCTTTCTTGGACATGTCTTCGATCTCAAGGGTTAGTGAAACAAATATTACGGTGTGCTAAATATATCTAAAGGGAGGTGAATAGATTTTAATCAAGTTAATTACCAATTTTTCTTGATTAGTCAATATTCAATATTAAAAAAACCCCAAACTAGTCAAAAATACAATCAATTAAATCTAAGTGTGGAAAACAATAAATTGCAAGTTGATTGATTTACGTGAGAAACCCTCAACAGGGAAAAAATCACGAGCTATTATGCGAGCCACACACGATCCTCAAATTCACTACTTGTAATGATGTTTACAACCTAGGTTGACCACTGTCAAACCGCCCACGGTCACTAACCCACCATTACTACCTAATAGGCCTTTAATAGCGATTCTAGACCTACTTGCTTGCACACTAAGCAATCTTAACCACAAGACTTAATTCTCACTGAAGAGATCAACAATCTAAGTGAATATCATGATATTCAATATGCAAAGTTACACTAAATGCGTATCTAGGATTAAGGATGTCAATAATCATATTCCTAGATATCAGTATTACTATATGACATGGCATACAACATAGCTATCAATGATAAAGCAATCCTAGGCAATAGCTACCAAAATATAACACTCAATCAATCAACACAATAATCTCAATCTTGTATATAGAATTTAATCTAAATGAATACAAGTAATTTAAAGAGATTAAATGACAAGTATGAACACAAAAATGGATGAGATGGTGTTCAACTTACCAAGTCAAGTGTGTTGAAGAAAACCCATGCATAGATGCACCCTAGATGAGGCTAGATGATGCTAGATGAAGTTTGATGCACATGGAAATGGTTTTGAGTGATCAAAGGTGAGTTCTTTAGTGATTTTCTCTCTTGGAAAATACGCTAAATCAAAAATGTGATTTGGACTCACTAAAAATGACCTATGGTCAAAGTAGCATATATATATATATGAGGTCAAATTGATGCTACGACGTTTTGATTAATTTTCAAAACTTTTTCCTTGACTGTTGTTCACCCGTTGTACGTACAACGAGTATGCATCGGTTCGCCTAGGAAATGAAGAACATGTTCTTCATGAACCGATATTCATAAGGGCGATAATTGGGCGACCAAGGGACGATTGCTCTCAGGTTTGGAGAGCTATTATTCACCCGTTGTACATACAACGGTTGAACAATAGTTGTACATCGATGGAAAAAATCCATCAGGTCACCCGCTGGGACTGTACAGCGGGTGAGAGCAAATTGCTCATAATGCCCTTATAGGCATTGTACATAGGGCGACCCAACAGCGTGTGTACAGCACCCATACACTAACTTTGCATCCTAAAGCCTAACATGACATGGCATTTAACAAACAAGATGCAATCAATTAAACATGCATGAAGAGGATTCAAGAACATGAATGCACATACATAAAACACACAACATACAAGAAGTATATATGTGCATGAGTGTGTGTGTGTGTGTGTGTGTGTGTGTGTGTGTGTGTGTGTGTGTGTGTGTGTGTGTATGTGTGTGTGTGTGTGTGCAACTAAATCTCTTCAATACAATTAAACATAAGTTTTTTACCTTTGGAGTGCTTATCATCTTGAGGTCTTGAAAGGGCCTTTGTTAAGCTTAATCACCAATAATTAGAAGCCTAAGCTACCCTTACATCACAAACCCCAAATGTGGTTTGTCACCGAAATAAGCCAATCAAACTTGAGGAACTTACAGTTAGGGTAGTGAATTCCTTGATATAGTCTCGGATGCTACCCATCTATTTGAGCCGAGGAAGACGGCCACGTGTTTCTTTTTTTTGCATTAGTGGGATAGAATTGCCACTTAAGCTCTTTCTCGAACTCCTCCCATATGCGGATGGGGTTGATGCATTTGCCCATATCACCATGCTTGCATCTCCACCATAATTGGGCGGTATCTCAAAGGAAGGTGGGTGTATTTGCAATCTTCGTTGCATCGTCTCAAGCACCCTTAGCCTCGAAATATTGTTCAAGATCGAAAAGGAAGTTCTCGACTTCTATAGCATTGCGAGTACCATTGTATGTAGCTAGCTTAGGCACTTGAATGGCACTCAGTGTGTTAGTGCTAAAGGTGGCACCAAAACCAATGGTTGGGCTACTTTTGTATGAAGCCCACTCGGTGCGGACATCATCCACTTCTACACACATAACCCGTAACTCGTGCTCTAAGATGGTGCAAAGGTTATAGAATTCTTGGGTGAGGAAACACATATCCTCCTTGAAGCCCTTTTGGAACTTGAAATTCCCTTTAAAGTGATAGTGTTTTATACCTAGAGGGGGGGTGAATAGGTATAGTCCCAAATTCTTCCAATATTCAAAAATGCGGAATATAAGAATGAAATGAATACTTGAAATGATATAACAATTGTATAATATGAATCAATTCATGTAAGCATCAATATACAAAAGAATCAATACAAGTGAACATATGGAAGATAAGGAAATATAAAGCGAAAATGAGACACAATATTTTTATGTGGTAAAACCTCAAAGAGGAAACATCCACGGGTTGAATCCACAACCACCGGCAAAGCAAATCTACTATACGAAAAGGCCTTACACATTCAAAGCTATCAACACTATGATATCCACTTCAAGCTATCAAAACCTAATCAACCCTCGGGCTAGTGATTCACAAAGCCTACTCTCTATCCAAGATGTGTCCTACACCTCTAGAGAGCAACTTCCTATCCAAGACTAAAAAGCCTCTAGGAAGATTTCTTTGCTTAGCGGTCTAGATCAAGAGATCCTAGTTAAGCTCTCCTAGCTCAACCATCCAGAGTATCAAACTCCTTGCTAAGACTTCTTGCTTAGTTATCCGAATCACCTTGATTCTAACTAAGACTTCTTGCTTGGCTATCCGGAATCCTTTCCTAGCCAAGTCTTCTTGCTCAAGACAAAGCTTCACTCACTTTGCAAGAGACTTCAACCTTTCACAAGGCAATGATCTAAGTGAAGTGCACACAAGCAATATGATACAATCACAAACAAATAGAGCAAGTTGATCAAACACACTCTATGAACATGCAACTAGAGAATCTAGAATAAAGCTATCACAACTCAATCACAAAATATATCTAAAAACCTAAGCATGTGAATTAACATCATTCATATTACTTTTCATCAATCAAATAAGACAATTAAAGAGATGATCAATAATGAAAGTAAGAAGAAGATGAATCACTTACAAACAAATAAAGCTAGATAATAAATCAAGCTCTATGAACATGCTTACATACATTATAGGATATGCTTTCAACAATCAATCACAAAAAATACCTAGAAATCAAAGCATGTATATCAATAAGAACAAGGTATGAATATTCAATATATCACACTAAAAATCTAGTTCTTAGATCATGAAATTAAAGCTAGAAAATGTCATAAAGCACATTACATATATCATTTCTAGAATCAATTTCAAGATTAATCAAGTTTAACAAATATATGTTCAAGTAAAATCACAAAGCTAAAACTCAATTACCAAATGATCAACCACCCCTATAATATGTTCTAACATCATTCTAAACACAAATCATCTATCAAATTGAATGATTAAAGTGCAGATCAAAAGATGAAGTGAGAAGAAGAAGTTTAACATACAACAATGAAACTCGGACTGAAGAACAGCATGTTGCGACCAATCACGAATTCAAATGACTTTGAAAATGCTTGGGGTTTGTAGCTCTCTTCAAGACCAACAATTTTGGTTTTTGAATCACTCAATTTCGAGTTCGTATGAGAGAGTTATGATCAAAATAAGAAAACAAAAATCAAGAACAATTCTGCAGAATTTCAGATTTGATGTTGTTCAAGTTTAATGGAAAATGGAGGGAAGAGAGGTCATTTAAAGGAAAGGGAAGAGGGGCAATTTTGTCCAAAAAAATAAGCCTTTCAGCCATGCCCACATGTGGTCAGCATGTGCCACACGTGGCCAGAGACCTGGCTGGGCCGTGTGGCACACGTGGTCCACACGTGGTGGCCATACCATGGCCTTTGGCCAGCTTGCTCCTCTCGCGCACCTCACACGTTCTTCGACCGTATTTGGTCATCCGAACTCCGAATTTGAATCCGTTTTCAGATTACAAACCATGACTCCCTCATGCACAACAACGACTATGAAACTTTGACAAATGGTTGAGAATTCATCTCGGAAAATGACGACGAACACAACTCAACGAATGAGAATGCAAAGTAGCATAACTACGTCATATGGACTCGAAACTTAATGAATGAGTAACCGAAATGACCGGAACTCAATAATGAATCAAATAAGACCATGTTCAAGTCCAAAACATAAGAAACACAAACAAATAAACACTATACAACACAAGCATGCCATATCTAAGCGATAGTGAGAAAACATGCAATTCTACAAGATTGTTAACAATGAGATGAATGCATGTGCATACTAAAAGTGTGTGAAAGTGTTATACCAAATGTTTGAACTATGATTCAGGGACACACATGTATGAATTGTGTGTGTGTGCGCCTATGCCTTGCAAGAGGAAGAAGAATCTTGATACCTTAGCATCCAAGTATGCAATGTTCCCCTTGAAGACGATATTTGCACAAGATGTTGCTTCTTCACCTTTGAGGCTCCTTTCTTCCAAGAAACACCTAAGCAACAACTAATACAAATAAAGAGAGTTTTGCAATGGAATCAAGCCAATACAAATAAAGGATCTTACAGAACTCATGGATGGTGGACTTGGCTACCTTAGTGATTTCGTTATAGTCCATCTCTAGTCCATCAAGACAGTTGATAGCATCGCTCAAGGTAATTTGCATCCCCGAGACGAATTCCTCCAAGCCAACCATTCAAGCTTCCAAGGCATCCATGGACGGACCTTTGGACTTGCCACATCTGGTGTGGGTGCATTGTTCCTCGCACCCAAGCTCCTGCTCTTCCACTCTAGTAGCAACTTCAATGTCGGACACCATCGCTTGACAACGAGACTTTGATACCAACTGTCACGGGCTTAGATTTCACAGTGGATCCAGTGCGGCACTTAGAAAACTTTAGGACAATGTTGCTAAATAAGCCTTGCTTATCACTCACACACTCACAAGAGAGACTAGGGAAAAGGGAAAAGAATAGCTTTGTTGGAAAATAAGGCAAGTTGTATTGCTATAAGGAAAGCTTTACAATGCTTGAATGCTTGAAGGATTGGATGCCTTACAAATGAGAGGAACTACCTATTTATAAATGTCCACTTCCTTAATGGATGGTCTAGATCAATCTAATCTAATGGTGGAGATTCATCCTCCAGAATGATCTACATGTATCTAGAATCCTCTAAAAGTATTTACATGCCTTTAGGTATTTACAAGAGAGATCAAGAATGGTTACAACCTAGAGACTTCCAGAAAGTGATCCATGCTAGAAGTGTGGAGAAGTCTCTGGAATCTTTCAAGGGCTTGTGCATGATTGTTTGGCTTTGTTGTGCTCCTTGGCTAGAAATCGAACCAAAATCAAACGAACCATGACAGTGCGATCACAATGTGATATGTCTATATCTCTAAGCCATGTACCACTTCAACAACAACAAGTACTTAGTCCTAGGTTGTTCGAATAATAAATAGGTGCTTATATGTACAACATACTGTGCGATACTATCTCTATATTTCCCACATTTTAGGTATTACCATTTAGTAGTGTCTTTTGGTTATTATCAGTTGTTTAGCAGTTGTCAAGTTGAGATCATTTCTCAATATGTTTAATGTGTTTTCATTTGGCTTATATAAAGCCTGGAAGTGAATTGTAAAGGATATAAAATGAATTAACTTCCTAAAACTCTCTTTTCCTCCATCTTTCCTTCATTTTCTTCTGTTTCTTGACTTACTACAAAAATTACTTTACCAAGTGGTATCAGAGTAGCAACGTTCCATGGCTACACGTAACAAATCGAATATAGAATTTCATGAAGAATTCAGTAAATTCTTACTAAGCATGAGTCCAATTTCGATCAGGTTCATGCCACCTTACAAACACTTCTTACTAAAATTCAATCCCTGTGCATCCAACGTGATTCACCATACTGTGAAGTCAATCCTTTCGCCATATCTATATCTTCATTCTCTTCTCAACAGCCTAATTCACATACCATTACTAACACGGACTGATCTCATTCCCATCTCAAACTCTCATTTTTGAAATTCGGTGGAGTAGATCTTACTAGATGGATTTACAAAGCCGAGCAGTACTTCAACTTCAAGAATATTGCATTAGAGCAGCAAGTTCAATTGGCCTCGTTCCATCTTGATGGAGTAGCACTTCAACGGCATCATTGGATGTCCAAATTCAAAGGACCCATGTCTTGGATCAAATTTATTAAAGCTATTTTGCTCCACTTCGATCATACGGATTATGAGGACCCTTTCAAAGCATTGACACCTTTGAAGCAGATGTCCACATTAACCGCGTACCAAGAATCTTTCAAACAACTCTCCCATCAAGTTGATGGTTTACCGGAACAATTTCTTGTTAGTTGTTTTATTGTAGGTCTTCGAGATGAGATTCGACTCAATGTCAAAATTAAACAACCTCGTACTTTGAATGATGCCAATGGAGTGGCGAGATAGGTTGAGGAACGAAATTCACTCAAATGTTCTAACTCGTTTGCTTAGCCATCACCTGTTTCGATGTTTCCTCGAGCAAGCCAAAATAGATCTGCTAGAATTTTGAAGCCTCCTCCAACAACTAACCAATCTACCAGTACCATTGTTCATTCCCTTGCTCGACGACTGTCTTCTTAAGAGGCTCGTGATCGGTGTGACAAGGGTCTTTGTTATTATTGTGACAAGAAATTCGTCCCTGGTCACTGGTATCAAAGACCACAGTTGTTCATGATTGAAGATCCCCCTTTATTCGAATCATCTGAAGTCGAAGATGTTCAAGACATCCTGCCTGTGAATGAGACCATCCTTGAAATTTCTTTTCACTCAATCGTCGGCACAAACCATCATCAAACCTTTCGAGTTGTGGGAAAATTAAAAAACAATGCTGTTATAATACTCATTGATGGTGGTAATACCCACAACTTTATCGATCAAGCGATAGTAACAAAATTCGGCCTTCCTGTACAATGTGATCAGACACTTTAAGTGATGGTCGCAAACCGAGATAAAATTGATTGTGCTGGTCATTGCTTTGGACTCACCCTTCTCATTCAAGACTTTCCAATTCGGGCCGATTTCTATGTTCTTCCGGTCGCAGCTTGTTAGGCCGTTTTAGGAGTGCAATGGTTAGCTATGCTTGAACCTATCGAAATTGATTATAGCAAGCTTACCATGTATTTCTAGCAGGGAGGCAAAACATGTTTGTTTCAAGGTCTCAAACAACTAGTTCCAACAGCCTTGAGTGACAAGGAGCTTTGTCACCTTGATGGTTCGGCTTTACTATTCCAAATCACTACTTGCACAACAACAATACCCAGCCATGATCATCCATTTGATCTCCAACAATTCCTCACCGAATTTTCTCATGTGTTTGCTGAACCTGGCACATTGCCGTCGAGACGTTCTCATGATCATTCCATTCCGTTATAGCCCAATTAGGAACCGGTGAGTGTTCAACCATATTGGTATCCCCACTATCAAAAAACTGAAATCAAAAGGATGGTGAAGGAATTTTTGGATTCTTTTCTTATCCGCCCAAGCTGCAGTCCTTTCTCTTCACCTGTGTTACTTGTCAAAAAGGCAGATGGAGAGTGGCGGTTGACTACCGAGCTCTCAATCAAATCACAATTAAGGAGAAGTGCCTAATCCTTATCATAGATGGCTTCTTGATGAGTTATACGGATCCAAGTATTTTTCTAAACTTGACTTGCGTCCTGGATGCCACTAAATACGAGTATAGGAAGCTGACATCCACAAGACTGCTTTTTGGACACATGATAGGCATTATAAGTTCGTTGTTATGCCTTTCAGATTGACAAACGCACCTTCCACTTTTCAGTGTTTGATGAATGATTTATTGCGACCATATTTAAGGACATTTGTGTTGGTTTTTTTATGACATTTTAGTGTTTAGCCATGATTAGGACGACCATCTCTATCACATTCGAGCAGTTCTACTCGTTTTATCTACTAATAACCTGTTTGCCAAATGATCTAAGTGTTGTTTTGGGGTTTTGCAAGTGGCATATTAGGGTCATCTAATTTCTTTCATGGGTGTGGTTATTGATCCTAGCAAAATTCAGTTAGTATTGAGTTTGCTAACCCCTTCCATAGCCAAATGTATTCGCAGAGTTTTGGGTTTGGCAGGGTTCTACAGAAAATTTATTAGAGGTTTTGGTGGTCTTGCTACCCCTTTAACTTGGTTGCTTTCTAAGGATGGCTTTCACTGGAACACAGAAGCATCTGCTACATTTCATCAGCTCAAGTTAGCCTTAACTTCACCTTCGATCCTCCGATTACCTTATTTTTCGCAGCAATTCACGATTAAAAGTGATGCATTAGGGGTGGGAATTGGGGCCATCCTTTAACAACAGGATCAGATGATTGATTATTTTAGTGAAGCTCTCAAACCACCAACTTTGGCTCTCTTAACATATGAAAAGGAAATGCTTGCAATTGTAAAAGCTATTCGAAAATGGAGACCCTATTTGCTATGTAAACCATTTGTTATTTGCATAGATCACCGTAGTCTGAAATACTTGTTGTAGCAAATAATTTGTTATTTTTTTGGTTTGTCTTAGCATATATTCCATATCAAAATGATGTTTTTCTTGTATTTGATTAGTGGTCTTAGAGTTGATGATTCAAAGCTTCAAAGAAAGACTTGGCCACAAAATCATGCAAGAAGGTGTCTTCGAAGAGGAATGTGCTTCATTGCACAATAAAGGTAATATAGACCTCATTCCTCTTACAAGGTGTAGGCACACACACACATGGCATTCATATGTGTCTCTGCATGGTTGAACAACATTTATATAACACTTTCACACACTTGGTAATGTATGAACATGCATTAGATTTATATTGATAAACATTGTTAATTGCATGTTTTAGGACTATGTCTAGGAAACGGCATACGTGTATGACATTGTATTTATTTGTTTACATTTTGCTATTTTTGGACTTGAACATGATCTCATTTGATTCCTTATTAAGTCTCAATCATTTCGATTACTCATTCATTAGGTTTCAAGTCCAAACGACGTAGCTACGCTACATTTCGTTCTCATTCATTGAGTTGTTTTCGTCATCGTATTCCGAGATAAATTCTCAACTTTTTATCAAAGTTTCATAGTATTCGTTGTGTGTGAGGGAATTATGATTCTTAATTAGAAGACGGATTCGAAATCGGAGTTCGGAGGCCTGGATATAGCCGAAGAATGCAAGCGGAGCACGATAGGAGCAAGCATGGCCAACGACCAAGCTTGGTGGCCACGTGTGGAGGCCGTGTGCCACACAGCCAGGTAGGCTCTCTGCCCACGTGTGCCACATGCGGTCCTCATGTGGCTATTGACGTGGCAGCCTCTGGTTGGCTCGTTTTTCCCTCTCTTGATTTCTTTTAAAAGTTTTCCATTCCCTCCAATTTCATTCCAAGAAGAAAAATTAGAATTTCTCATACTAGAATTTTCTCTCAACTTTTTCACACCTTCCAAACAACATAACTTTTTCATGTGAAGTCGGAATTGATTGATTCAAGTGGAGATTATTCATAATCGAGTCATCTACCTTTTCTAAGTGGTCTTGCAACTGTTTAATCGACTTTTCTAGTGATACTACCCAGAAATAAGAACCAACTCGTGATCTTGAGGTATTGGTCATATCTTTGAGATTTCTTCTTTTATAACCTTCAATTTGCTTGAGATTTCTTCTTCTATATGTATGTATATGTATGGTGAATGCTATTGAGAAAGATAGTTTCACAATCAAACCTAATCAAAAGTCTAATTATAGACATATGTGAACTAGTTTCTTAGATTCTAGGTTTTTCACATGATTGAGAGTTGTATTGTGATTAGTTTAATATCTAGGATTATTTGTGACTTGATTGAATCATCTTATGATTAATAATCCTTGAAATGTGTTTTGATCCCTTGATTGATAATATCTAGGATTAGTGCTTGTGTATGTGTTTTCAGAGACATATAGGATTTAATTGATTTATCATTATATATTTGCTCTAAATCTTTGGCTAGAATATTCATTGAATACATTTTATGTTTCTAGCATTTATGTGTATGTTTATAACATCTTGAATATGTGCTTCATGTTTATGATTTATTCAAATGTTATTTGTGTGAATGAATCTAGGAGCTTTTGTGTTAGGTGTTTTCACATGCTCTAGGTTTAATTCATGTTTTGCATCTATACTATATTACTTGTGTTTTCACATGTTTAGGTCTAGTTGTTCCATGGAATGTATTGATCAAGTGTTCTATGTTGTATTGCTTGTTTGCATCATTTGCATTCACATGATCACACTAGAAAGTCCTTGTAAAAGGCATGAAGTCTTGGTTAGGACGTGAGGTCCGGATAACCAAGCAAGAAGTCTTGACTAGAGTTGGAAGGACTCGGATAGTTAAGCAAGATGTCATGTCTATGATCGGAAAAGTCTGGATAACTATGCATTGGAGGCTCTCTAGAGGCATGAGTGCCTTGGATAGAGAGTTGGTTATTTCATTGGTAGGCCCGGGCGCTTGGTTAGACATATAATCCAATAGAGAGTGTTGCATGGGATGTGCATTGGCTCTTAAGGAATTTCTAATCTTCCAATGATGTTGGCTTGATATGATCTCCAATATATGGTGGCTTCGCATCATTGAGGGATTTTGTATCTTCCAATAGGGATTGGGTAGATATAGACTCCAATAGGAAGTTGGTCAAGGTTAGTCACTTTTGAGGAATTTCTAATCTATCATCCAATATATATAGTTCCTAATGGTTGTAGTTCAACATGTGGATGTTTCCTCCTTGGAGGTTTTACCACGTTAAAAAATCTCGTGTTAATTCTTCCTATCTCTATCTCTTATATTTGTTTATGTATATGTTTTAATCTTGTTGGATATTATTCACTTGTGATGTATATTGGAACAAGATTTTGTAAAGTGTGATTTGTTAACAAATTCATTTTGATCGTAATTGTAATTATAATTCTTTTGTATATAGTTATCTTTGTGTATAGTTATATGTGTTTATACTTGTAATACATCGAACAATATTGAAATACAAGTATTCTTTTATTTGAGTTTTTATGCTATTATACCCCATGCAACTAATTGATATATATATATATATATAGACAAATGTTTAAATGATCACATGCTTATCTTGTCTATGTATGAATGTTTTTGTTTATGTGTTGTATGTAAAGCTACCTTGAGGGACAAACGTGAATTTGTTTCAAGGGATTGAAAAAGACATAAAAACCTATTCACCCCCTCCCCCCTCCCCTCTCTCTAGGTATGTTTTAAGTGATTTAACTACGTTTGTATACTTTCAGAATTACTACCCCAGCTCAGAAACATTGGTTGCAAAAATTCTTGGGTACGATTACATTATTCAGTATAAAAAAAGGGAAAGATAATTGTGGCGTCGATGCTCTTTCACGAGTAGCTGAACTTGAATTCCTAGCAGTCTCCTTACCAGTTACGGATTGGTGGGCTACGCTTCAAGGGGAAGTTTTAGACGACCCTTTTTATCATGAGATTTTAACTTCATCCTCATAAAACTTGAAGCATCAGTTTTCTTTACGTGATGGAGTTCTTTTCAAGCAGGATTGCATCTATTTGAGTCCCAATTCAAGCCTACTTTCTGCCATCCTGCAAACGCACCATTCTTCGCCAATTGGTGGTCATTTTGGCTTTCATAAGACATTAAGACGAATTAAATCAACTTTCAACTGGCTTGGTATACGCCCAACAATAAAGAAATTCATCCAAAGTTGTGATGTTTGCCAATGCTGCAATCATGAATGTACACACCCTACTAGTTTACTTCAGCTGCTTCCAATTCCCGACAAAATATGGATGGACATCTCCATGGATTTCGTAGAAGGCTTACCATTGTCCCAAGGCAAGAGCGTCATTATCGTGGTTGTTGATCGTCTCACGAAATATGCCCATTTTATCCCTCTTAAGCATCCTTTCACTACTTTGATAGTGGCTAAGGTTTTTATCGATCAGGTTGTCAAGCACCACGGTATGCCGGCTTCAATTGTCAGTGACCGAGACAAAATCTTCATCGGTACATTTTGGAAGACTCTATTTCAGCTGTAAGGCACTACCCTTTGTATGAGTTCCAGTTATCACCCGCAGACAGATGATCAGATATAAGTGGTAAATAGGACCTTGGAACAATATCTCAGGTGTTTCACGCATGAACAGCCAAAACAGTGGGTTAAGTGGGTAGCTTGGGCAAAATACAGCTATAACACTTCGACTCATTCATCCACCAAGATTTCTCCTTTCGAAGTCGTGTATGGACTTCCTCCGCCTAATTTACTTTCCTATGTTCTGGGAATTACAAATGTGCAAGCTATGGATGTTCTCTTACGCACCCGTGATGACATCCTTCGCGATTTACGTCACCACTTGACACCTGCGCGTGATAGGATGAAATCTCATGCAGACCAACATCATCGGGATGTTGTTTTCGAAGTTGGAGATTATGTGTACCTCAAGCTCCATCCTTATAAGTAGAAAACAGTAGCTTTTCACAGCTCAATAAAGCTGGCACCTCGGTTCTTTGGGCCTTATAAAATTATCGATCGCATCGAATTCGTGGCCTACAAGTTAGAGCTACTCGCTGGTTCTTAGGTTCATAACGTTTTCCATGTGAGTCTGCTCAAGAAACATCTCGGCCCTATCACTCCTGTTTCTGTGGTTCTTCCACCTATTTCAGAGATTTCAGACATCCTTCCGCAACCTGAAGTTATCTTGGATACACGAGTAATTCAAAAAGGCCGTTACGGTCCAAAGACTGAAATCTTGGTTAAATGGTTCGGTGCTCCAATTGAAGATTCTACTTGGAAGAACCGTTGGCGATTCTTCAAGACTTATCCCAATTTTCACCTTGCGGACAAGGAGGTTTTAAGGGGTGGGGAATGATATATCTATATCTCCAAGCCATGTACCGCTGCAACAACAACAAGTACTTAATCCTAGGTTATTTGAATAATAAATGGGTGCTTATATGAACAACATACTGTGCAATACTGTCCCTATATTTCCCACATTTCAGGTATTACCATTTAGTAATGTCTTTTGGTTATTATTAGTTGTTTAGCAGTTGTTAGTTGTTGTTTGCAGTTGTCAAGTTGAGATCATTTCTCAATGTGTTTAATGTGTTTTCATTTGGCTTATATAAAGCCTGGAAGTGAAGTGTGGAGGATATGAAATGAATTAACTTCCTAAAACTCTCTTCTTTTCTCCATCTTTCCTTCATTTTCTTCTGTTTCTCAACTTACTACAGAAATTACTTACCACAATGTGAAGCTCTGTGGGGCATTTAAGCATCAGTGGAGGGATAGGAAACATGGTTG
The DNA here is from genome assembly GCA_954870605.1 of Acer campestre. Taxonomy (NCBI): domain Eukaryota; kingdom Viridiplantae; phylum Streptophyta; class Magnoliopsida; order Sapindales; family Sapindaceae; genus Acer; species Acer campestre. Next base: position 33,556,355 of record OX940799.1, read on the forward strand.
GAAGGATGCCATTGTCGACGAAGTTTTCCCTTTCAGTTACGTGTGGCATGCTCAAGACCCGAAGGGACCTCCCCTGAGAAGTGCACTGAAGAGGTTTTACGGCAAGGCACCTGCCGTGGTTGAAGTGTGCATGCAAGCAGGTGCACAAATTCCCGAAAGGTAAAAGCCTATGATGAGGCTTGACATTATAGTCCCTGACTGTGAAGGGAAGGATTGGTTGCATAATGCGAATTTCGAGTTCATATAGCACCATTTTTGCATAGAATCATCCAAGACATGTGTATATATATAAACTACTAAAAGGGATGGTTTTAGTGAGCTGAATATTGGTGACAACTAAAAAACCATTTGAACCTGAAGCAGTCATGTAATCTTAGGCAAAATCAGACAATATCTGTAGATTATTAACATGTTTATCGATAATCGGATTGTCTACACAAAGTGAATGATTTTCTTCACCATGGCCATCATGCCACTCTTTCGTCACTATCGTCATATTTTGAAGCTTTCCGCTGTATATCCATGTCTCGAGCAGTTACACCATTCATTTTATTCGCACGCAAAACAGAATTTGGGAGCGGTTGGAAAATCAAATACAAGGTCTACTAGTTGCGGTGTATACAATCACAATGTCAAGATAAGTCGTTTGGGAAGCAGCGGCCGAGTCAAAGAAGCAAGGAAGCTGTTCGATGAAATGTCTCAACGAGACTCTGTTTCTTATGCTTCCATGATCACTGTCTACTTGAAAAACAATGATCTACCCAGAGCCGAAACCCTCTTCCGGGAGTTGCCTGACCGGAACATTGTTGCTGAATCCGCAATGATTGATGGTTATGTGAAGGCTGGTAGAGTAGATGAAGCACGGAAAATATTTGATGAGATGGCAGAAAGGAATGTATATTCCTGGACCAGTTTAATTTCTGGGTATTTCAAAACAGGACAAGTTGATGAAGGTTGTAGGCTTTTTGATCGAATGCCTGTGAAAAATGTAGTCTCTTGGACAACTGTGGTTCTTGGTTATGCTCAGAATGGTTTGATTGAACAAGCGCGTAATGTATTTAACCAGATGCCTGAGAGAAATGTTTTTGCATGGACAGCATTGATCAAGTCTTATGTTGACCATGGTCAAATAGATGAAGCTTTTAATCTTTTCCACGAAATGCCTCAGCGGAACCCATACTCGTGGAACATTATGATTTTAGGGTGTCTGAATGCAAAGAGGATTCATGCAGCTATTCAACTTTTTAACGTAATGCCTCAAAAGAATGCAGTTTCTTGGACAACTATGGTTATGGGTTTGGCACGAAATAAGATGACAAAACTTGCAACAGAATACTTTGATCAGATGCCTAATAAAGACATAGCTGCATGGAATGCAATGATCACGGCATATATCGATGAAGGAATCATGGCTGAAGCTACTGAACTTTTTGATTTGATGCCACAAAGGAATATTGTGACTTGGAATGCAATGATTGATGGGTATGCTAGAAATGGACCAGAAGGTGAAGCTTTGAAGCAATTAATCCTCATGCTTCAGTCAAGGTTTAAACCCAATGAGACTACCATCACTAGTGTACTGATCTCATGCAAGGGAATGCTAGAGCTCATGCAAGCTCATGCGCTGGCTATTCGTCTTGGAGTTGAACATGAGACTTCGCTTACAAATGCTCTTGTTACAATGTATTCTAGAATTGGGGATGTCAACTCTGCTAGTCTTGCATTTGAGCACCTAAAGTTCAAGGATGTAGTGTCATGGACAGCAATGATATTAGCATATTCGAACCATGGATATGGTTACCATGTTTTGCCTGTCTTTGCACGCATGCTAAGGTCAGGAATCAAGCCTGATGAAATTACATTTGTGGGGATCTTATCAGCTTGTAGTCATGTTGGTCTTGTCGAAAAAGGCCAGAAGCTTTTTTATTCGATGAGTCATGTTTATGGTTTCAAACCAAGGGCTGAGCATTATTCCTGCCTCGTGGACATCTTAGGTCGAGCTGGGCAAATGGAAGAGGCCATGAGGATAGTAAACGAAATGCCTCCAAACGAGTGTGATAGTGCTGTTTTAGGAGCATTGCTTGGTGCATGCAAATTGCACGGGGATGTTAGAATGGCGGATGAGATTGGTGCGAGGCTAATAGAGTTAGAACCAACTAGCTGCGGAGGGTACGTGCTATTAGCTAATGTGTATGCAGCAGGTGGGGAGTGGGATGAGTTTGCACAAGTGAGGAAGAAGATGAAGGAGAGGAATGTGAAGAAGGCTCCTGGTTTTAGTCAAATTGAAGTAAAAGGCAAGAACCATGTATTCTTTGTGGGGGACAGATCACATCCCCAGGTTGATGAAATTTATGGAATGCTATGCCAGACAGTATTACCAGCAATGCGGGAAATGGGTTACAAACAAGACAAGCCACCTTTACAAACTTGGTAAGCAAATTTGCATGTTACTCATAATTTATTACATACATTTTAGAGATATTGATTGGAGATCTATGAAAGTCTGTGATGTGAATTAGTTTGTATGTTGCTCACAAGATACAAAAATATCAAATTGGCTTGAAATTTCTAAGCGTGCCAGAATTCAAATCAGTCAAATGATTTCTTAAAGCTGCAAATATAATCTCTTTTTGAACATAGGAACCAAGAAAACTTGTAGAGTTTGAAGTTAAAATATTTTGGCGATCTAGTACAGTTGTGTATGGTATCAGCAAGAGATGGAAAAAGATAGGCAGAAATCTTAGAAAATGCCAAAGCTCAGAAAGCAATTACTGCAGGAATCTTTGATCAAAATAACACGAGGAAATGAAAAGAAAAAGAATAAGAAGAGACAAATGCCCCTTTAACAGGATTTGACTTGGTCAAGTGGTTAAACATAAGAAACTAGAAAGCAATCAAACTATTTTTGTGGGTAGCATAGCTATGTAGGTGGTGAGGACAGCAGCAACCTTTTCCTCTTTTGATGCTTTTGATGTGGTCTCTCTCTCTCTCTCTCTCAAAATACTGTCAATAGTATCCTTTACTATACACACATATATATATATATGTATGCATCAGTCGTTTTCTAGTTTTCTTGGAAACTGTTCTAATCCTTTCAAGTTTTTTTGGGTTACTACATAATTAACCAAGGATTTAAAAAAGTTATGAATGATTTTTGACTGTCAGTCTTACAGTATATATAATAACTTTAGGTTTTATTTAGTTTTTTGGTTCGGGGTCCCAATTCCACTGTGTCTCAATGTATATATAATCACAGGTTCATTGTAAGCTTAACTACCCAAATTATGAAAGGACATTAGTTAATAATTGTATGGGAAGTGATGTGTGTTTAATATAAATAAGCATATAGTTGTTGTTTGTCGTGAGCAGATGACATTATCCTCTTTCCTCTGGGCATGGTAGGTAAAGCTTAGTTGTGTCCATCTAATAAAATTCAGCTAGGATTTGGTGCCACTGGTCACTGGTCACTGTTGTTGGTTTGGAGTTGTTGGTAATTGTCACGTTTCATTAGTAAGGTGGGCACTTGGAACTTGGAACTTGGAAAGTATAATTGGCGCCAACCCATTATGCTCATGCTTGCTTTAGCCATAATATAATAGGCATGTTTATTATTGTGAAACTTGAAATTCAAATGTAACGGTCTTTTACCCCACAACACAACACATTCACTTTTGCTTTTTACTTTTGAAAAAGGAATTTCAACACACAAGGAGCAAAGGAAACATAAATACTATGATAATTGATAGCTAATCAAACTGGAGCATGAAACAGGGCAGTAGCCTCCATGAAGCAGGGCAGTAGCCTCCCCTCAAAATCCCGAATAATGCCCACACGGGTCTACGCCATTTAACCGCAATCTTTTTGTAGTTGAATGCCAACTGGGGTGTGGTGCTGATTTGCATTGTCTCAATTTATGATAATAGAAAATTAGGTGCAGAAATGAAAATGCAAATTGCAGAAGAAGAGGAAAAGGAAAGAAAAAAAAAGATTCAATTCAATACATAGAAGCCACACACACACTTTCTTTTTTTATATTCAAAAGAGCAAAAAGAGAAGAATGTGGAGAGAGAGAGAGATATGTTATGTGGAGGGACCTTCCACAGTGAGCAAAACACAAAATGAATGATGACCATGAGAGGGTCCACCATGTTTACACCATTTTCAACCATCAATTTATTACATTTATTATTAAGGTTTTGCTCCCCACTTAATATTTTTCTTGACCCTCTTAAAAAGAAAAGAAAAGAAAAGCAAAGCAAAGCAAAGACCCTTATATTGTAATTGATGTATATTCCATGAGAAGAGTTGGTGCCATCCAAATGGGTCTAATTATAAGCTGTTTTTTTTTTTACCATTATATTTATAAAAAATATATAGATGATTGAGGTCAGAGAGGTTTCTTGTCTTGTGTGTCAAACAAGTATATAGAAACAAAAAATGTTTCTGCATAAAACCAAAACAGATATTTAATTTATCTTTAAAAAGTTTTTGAGGTCGAGGAATGAGGAATTGAGGATCCTCTAATCGCATACAATAAAGAGTAAAGTAGTAGAAGTAGTAAAGTAGTTTTGAACTTTGAAGTAAATACAAATATTTTAATGGGAGCAAGTATTATTACTGCGAGGGAGGTGAAACTTCAAAGAGATTTTGTGTTATAAATGCGTGTGTATATTTCGAAGAACATAACTCAAAAAGTGACACAAGGGGGCCGGACACATTGCAGAAAACTGCAGACTTGTGTCTGCCAATTCGCTTCTCTCTCTTTCTTTCTCTCTCTCTCTCTCTCTCTCTCTCTCTGCTCATTAATTAGTTGAAGCCCAAACAAAACAAAGAAGAAGAAGAAGAAGAAAGAGGAAATGGGGGCATCAAAGCTGAAGAAAGCAGCAAAGAAAATGGTGGTTGCTGCATGTGGTTCCTTCTCCAGGCGCACCCCTCCTCCTCCTCCTCCTGTTGATCCTGCTGTAAGCCCTTTTCAACTTTCCTTCACTTCCTCTCCCAATTTTTCATCTTTACAGTTCCAAATGTTGCTTCTTTTTGTCTTCTTGAGATCAAAGGGTCATCGAAGATTTTAACTTTGAAACAGAAAATTCCAGAAATGTTGATGTTCTTTTAGTAAATTTAATCAATACCATTTGTTATTGCTGTTCAAATTTTGAAGAAATGATGATATATTTAAAAAGTAGATAGTGGATGACAGCTCTGTGTAAAAATGACAGATCTCGGCCTCCTCAGCAATGTTTCCCACAAACCCAAAGCATTTCTCAGAAGAAGCAACCACCGCAAGTGAAGCTGAACCCACCACCGCCCTCAACCATGACAACGTGACTGCTAAGGTACTCCATTTTTTGTCATCTCAACAAGTTATTCCTTTGTTTATTAAAATTAAAAAAAAAAAAACTCTTGCTTTCAAAGCAAACAATTGTTTTGTTCAAGTTTAGATGCGTTGTGCACAGTTACCTTCACAAAGACAATCAAAAAAGTCATCAAAGTCGGTATTTGCTTTTGGAATCCAATGGCTCTCTCAAATTTGACTCCATTGAAAATCAAATTGAAAAAACAAATCAAACCCTTTCGCTTTTTTTGCTTTTTTTTTTTTTTTTTTTTTTTGTTAATTTTTATTCTGTGAATTCACACAAGATGAGGATCACCATTACTTTGTTCATTCGAATCTTCAACCTGTTTAATTAATCATCGTAGACAAGTTATTCAATTTTGAGGGCACTAAAATCAGGTCAAATTTTAGCATGTGACACACTATACATTATAATGCAGCATCTTAGCTCTCTTGAAGAAGAAGGTCAATAATCATTTTATTTGGTTTTCTTGTAGAACTTGTGCGCCATATGTCTAGAAGCTTTGAGTTACAGCAGCGGCAACAGTCCTGGGCAGGCTATATTTACAGCTCAATGCTCACATGCATTCCACTTTGCCTGCATCTCCTCTAATGTTCGCCATGGTAGTGTCACCTGCCCTATTTGCCGAGCCCATTGGACCCAGCTGCCTCGCAATCTCTACCCGCCAACTTGTTCCCTCTCTTGCAACCAAAATGACCCCATTTTCCGCATTCTTGATGACTCCATCGCCACTTTCAGGGTCCACAGGCGCTCCTTCTTACGTTCAGCACGTTATGACGATGATGACCCTATTGATCCCGACCACACAGCCAACCATCCTCGCCTTGATTTTTCTCTGGTACCCATTCCTCCAACAATACCAAGTCACTCCTGTGGCTTTCAACATCATCCATGTGCACATTCATCCTTGCATATGAATGCACACCATCACTATCATCATAATCACTTAACCACCACCTCATCGACATTATTGTTTCAACCACCCAGTGGACAAACACCGACTCCATATAATAGGAGAGCAGCTTATCTCTCAGTAAAACTGGCACATCAAAGAGCAACCGACTTGGTACTGGTTGCAAGCCCCAACGGACCTCACCTAAGGCTTCTCAAACAATCAATGGCACTAGTGGTGTTCTCCCTTAGACCTATTGATCGTCTGGCCATAGTAACCTACTCATCTGCTGCAGCACGTGTCTTCCCTCTGAGGCGCATGACATCCTACGGAAAGAGATCAGCCTTACAAGTCATCGACCGTCTTTTCTATATGGGGCAAGCGGATCCAATTGAAGGCCTCAAGAAAGGGATAAAGATACTTGAAGATCGAGCACATAAGAATCCACAATCCTGTATATTGCATCTGTCTGATAGTCCTACAAGAACATATCATGCCATCAATATGCAAGTGCCTGTCCCAGTCCATCGGTTTCACGTGGGATTTGGCTTTGGCGCTTCTAATGGGTTTGTGATGCATGAATTTGAAGAGTTCCTTGCAAGAATATTGGGATGCATTGTTAGAGAAATCCAGTTGAGAATTGGGGAGGAAGCCAGAATCATAAGGCTAGGAGAGCTAAGAGGCGGCGATGAGAGAAGAATTTTACTGGACTTGGGTGACACTGAACATGCTTGTGTTGAATATAGTTATGTTGAGAGCGGAGTAGATGAATGCATCAGAACAGGGGAAATCGTTGTGAATATAGGCGATAAAAGGGAAACAGTTGATGAGAGCATGGAAGCTGATGCAGGGACAGCCGATGCCATTGTCGGTGGCAGGACTAGCAGTGTTGAAACTTGGGATTACCATGATCCTTACATGGCAAGAAGATGGGCTAAGCACTTGCATGGCTACAGGCTTTGAAGTTGGGAAGCCACCATTGCACAAGAATTTTGGTCATTAGAACCATTGAAAACTTAGTTCGATCACCTGTCCCAATATTGACAGTGTTTTAAGTTAAAAGATTTCATTTGTGAAAATCACTCCTTGTGCTCTCTGTTGCATGTCAGTATAACAAGAATTATCAAAGCAACTCATTTTTTTATAAAACTAATAGAGTTTGATCTTCAATAATCTATATGAATAGTAGTTAATCATGCAAGTAATCATACACCAAAAAATCATTGTCATCGTTAGAGTGAAGAAGAGAATAACAATAATCACAGAAATAACAAGGGTTCTCCCCAGCCCACTTGTCATCCACAGTCACCTTTGTAGCTCTGTAAATCTTACAAACATTGCATTTCTGCACACGTTGTTTTATTTGAAACATGACTATTGGATAAGCTGCTCGGTTGTGTATGTCCTCCGGATGAATTAATCTCATGTCCCTTATCACTATAGTATGCTTGCAGTCTCCCTACGAAGATGAAAAACCAGTGAATTCAATATATTTTATGATCACAGATGTAACAAAACATGTAAATGAAGCTGAAACATGCACAAGCATATGGTACCTGATGACAGTAGAGATATCCTGCACCAAGTCGAAATCTCAAGTCACAAAATCGTGCCTTATGCATGTCAATGGCTTTGAAGTGAGGCAAATGTGAGGCTGATACACTGCCAAGAACCACCCTTTGCTTTTGTTGCAATTCGCCATTTATGATGCATTCCCATTTTTTAAGTGCTTCATCCTTAGAGTTTCTAAGCCAATCAAATACAGGTTCACTATAATCTATCGCAAAGGGATCCCTCATATCATTATAAAAAACTTCCTATACAAATAAGCGATTTATTAGACAAGTAAACAAACTATTTCATAATGAAAAACAAGTGAGTGAATAGAGCTCCTTACTTCTATCAGGAAATAGCCAGAAGGATCGTGCTCTCCGGCCTTTTGCATTATCTGGTCTGTTAGGCAATAAATTCTATCCCTCAGTTCAGTCAAGGTCTGGAGTCCTAGTACCAAGAATTCTTGCGTCTACAAACAATTTAAGAAAATATGAATAACAACACGAGACAGGCAAACAAAAGGGTATGGCACAACAAGAATACTTCATTATATATTCCTTCTTTTCTTGTTTCTCTACTGTACCCTTTGCATATTTCCAATCTTTTTTATGTTTATAACGAACAGCATTTCAAGAATAAAAAAAAGTAAAGTGCAATATCATAACATGAATTTCCAAACCTTTCTAAATTCCAGTTTAACATCAAGAGTGATACAATGGTATCCTTCTAATCTTTCCATACCCTAAATCAATTCTATTTTAGACTCAAGCATTGTCAAATCGGTTAAATTAATATCATATTTCTTTCTTGGCAATGAACCACTGAATACTAATACCAAATATAATTGGCAAAAACATAGCAGACGTTTCATTCACAACCTCAGCATTGAAACGGAACAGAATCTATACCTTCGTCATTTTTTTTTTGTTATGGTAAACCTCAACACAAAGAAGAGTTTCTGGATACAGCACAGCTATGTGCTCCTGGACATCTGATGACTTCACCTGCTATTAGAGAAAAGAAGAACAGACAAAATAGTAATAAGATTTCAGTAATCAAGACAATCAGACTCTTATTAGCAAAATAAAGTATTTGCATAAAAAACCAAGTAACTAATGCTGTAGGTGCAAGCTTATTGGACCAAGTTGATTGCTGAGAAATTCTAAACTCTTCATCATAGAAACAAATTTCTAAATAGCCATAAGATGGATGATTCAAATTGATATTTTAATATACATTAAAGAAGAGCAACCACAATAAAATTTCATAATAGACATGTTTTGAGCAAACCTTTGCAGAATCTGTAGACCTGAGAGATTTCATCCTTTCAGAGTTGTCTGAGGATGGAATGGAGCATTCACTGATTTTGCAACTGGAGCTGTATCAACATTGGAGACAACAATAAGCATAAATTATAAGAGATGACAGAAGGAATTAATATCACGTATAAGTCATGATACAGACTTGAACGAATGAAGTCTCGCAGCAGCTTTGTCTTCATCTTGCTTTAGTTTAATCAAGGCAAGCTGCTCCACCTTTGCAATATAACTGTCCTGAACCTGCAGCAGAGATAAGTTAAAAATGAATATATACACAATGTAAACAAGAAATATGAAAAATAAAGCGACAACAACAACGGCAAGAACAAAAATGGGATGAGAAGCTTGCTCGACTGCTACAGTACTACTAGATATATATTACAAACTATTTTTATTGTCCTAATGTAATTGTACCTTATTAAATTCTAAAACATATGCAAACAAATACTTCTAATATTATACAACAAAATTATCAACCAATTGACAACAGTACAGTCAGAACAACGTGACTTAAACTACCTAAAGAAAAGTGAACAGTTCCAAACAGTCAAACACTAATAATAGCATTCGAACTAAATTGAAGCAACAGACAATACAATCTAGCAGCATTCGAAGATCTTCAACTAGGAAAACAGGAACACAAGTGAAAAATATCGCATTCAACAGCTATATACATCTTATCAATCACAGAAAGAAACCCACTTGCAGCAACAAGTAGAAAATAACAGGTAGCATAATGTTGTAAAAAAAAAATGCCTTTCTTTTCTTTGGCGTCCTTGAGTTCTTTCTAGGCACAACATCTTTACAGCTTGTTTCGGAAAGAGAGACAATTGAGGAGTCAAAAGTTGAACTGCTCTCCCCTTCTCCAGGCCTCTCTGAATTTTCAGCATTATTTTGATCCTGCAATCAATTCACAACAGGCATTATTATTTAAGTGGAGAAATGGTTGAATTCACATTTGGAAGAAGGAAGCAAAAAGCATATACCTGAAAGGCTTCCTTCATAGCCATACCCACTAACTCTTCCTCTGTATAAACTTTGAGCTCATCAACCCTGAAACGAAACAATTAGTAAACAAAAGGGACCAGAATCAAAATCGAAATCCAGAGAGAGACAGAACATACGAAAGCTCATCATCTTCACACAGTTGAGATGAATCACAACACAATTCAGCCTCCAACTCCTGCATAAATAGAAAACAAAGAAACAATATTGAATTACAACTATCAATTAGGCAATGATACAATGAAGAAGAAGAAGAAGAAGAAGAAGAAGAAGAAAAGCAAAAAGGGTACCTACCTGGAGTAGGCGGACAAGACAAGTCTCGAAATCAGGAACCTTAGTCAGATGACTCGCCATATTTGGAATATAAATGGGCCCACCTCTCGGAATTTCAATTTGCTCACTTTCTATCTCTTCCATTCTCTTCTCTGAATCTCTGATTATGGTTAGTTTCAAAAAGTTGTCTCTTATAGACAACCAAAAAGTTGCGGTTTTGGGTTGCAATTTGCTCGGCGAGAGTGGCGCGATGGCGGCAGACTTCAAACCATGAAGACAAGGGAACAAACTTAAAAATCGAGTTTTAATACAATATTAGCTGGACGCAAGGGTATTTTCGTCTTATATGTGATATTCGCCTGTAAAAAGTCAGGGGCTTGTAAAGAGACGGTGAAAAAATTCGACACTTTGATCAAAAATCATAATTTCTCCACTTGAATTTCGATTTTCACCGGTTACTACAAGCGTTGTACGTACAGGGTAAAAATAAAAATCTGCTATTTGAATCATCTGGGAAGTGGGTCGCAGCAGCAGCCCTAAAAGAAGTCGAAGAAGGAGGAGAGTGAGAGTGATGTACCCAACAACGAGAATGATTCAGACCCACGAAGAAGAATTGCAAAATTATCATCATCTTCACCATCATCAGAATCACAGAGGAGGAGGAGGAGGAGGAGGAGAGCCCTGTCTTGTGTTGACTTCTGATCCCAAACCACGCCTCCGCTGGACCGCTGACCTTCACGATCGTTTCGTCGACGCCGTCACCCAACTTGGTGGTCCCTCCAGTTACTTCTCAACCTCTCTCTATTGTTTAATTTTCGAGTATCTACATGAATGCTTGCATTGATATTCCTTTGTTGTACTTTCTCTTGAAACTATAGATTGGTCACAATTAATTTGGCTGACCAAACATTAGATTGGCAACTTCAAGTTTTGTTTTGTTTTTTCTAGGGATGGTATAGGTTTTATTTCTCTTCAATGGTTAAAAAACGTGGTGGGTTATGTGACTGTGATATGCTTTTAAGGGTGGAGTTGTTGCTCATTGTTGTTTTTGTTGTTTTACCAAGGCTAACGGCGCAGCAATGCTCATGCAATTAGTTGTTTAGATTGGTACCTAATGATGTGCTGCATACTCGATTGATAGATCAAATAATTTTGAATCTGATTAGTTGTCTCCTTAGAGAGGTATGTCTTTGTCTTCCATTCAATCCGTAGGCCAGTACTATCTTGATCGCCATGGACTCTTCGAGCTTTACTCTGCACCATGAACTTCCAATTCTCCTCCTTTAAATTCAAACGTCGCTAATTCTTTTCAAATGATGTTGATTTTGGTATATGTTTGAGTGTCGGTTGATATTCATTGATAATGTTTGAGTGTTTTATTGTTATGTTAGTAGTATTCTTATTAGGACTTAATAATTATATTGCAGAAGCTACACCAAAGGCTATCATGCGCACTATGAATGTGAAGGGACTGACTCTCTTCCATTTAAAGAGTCATCTCCAGGTTGTTTTTTGTAATCGAACTATTTTTTTAATGTCATGCAGTTGAATTTTGGATTTAGGGGAAAAATAACCTATGACAGTTCTTGCTGTGATACAGAAGTACAGACTGGGTAGGCAATCTGGGAAGGACATGAGTGATGCACCCAAAGACGGTAGGTTTTTGCTTTTCCTTGTATTTATCTATCTATATATCTAGTTCAGCTCCGATATACACATGGGTGCTCTTTCCTTGTGCATAGTTAGCTATCCAGAATTTTACTATGAATCAGTTCCTAAATTCAGTTATTGGTCTAGAGTTGTTTACTCTATTGAACAACCGTGTGTGTGTGTGTGTTTGTGTTTGTGTTTGTGATTGGGATTTGGTTCAAGGAACAAAGTTATTCCCTGTAAACTGATTGTAATTGAATAGATATCAGTTTAAATACCCTTTTTAAGGTGATTCCGGTTTAAAAAGTTCATAACTGAACTAACCTCTTTTCTTGTGGAAGGAACTTCAGCTTCATACCTTTTAGAAAGTCCTGATACCAGTAATTCTTCTCCAAACTTGCCAACTTCGGATTTACATGAGTAAGAATATGTTCTTCATTCCCCAACCCAGCGATCACTGTTTCTTTTTTGTTTGTTAAACCCAAAATGCATGATGTTACTAAATCAAGTAACATAAATGAATGTTATGTTTAGGGGTTATGAAGTCAAGGAAGCATTAAGAGTGCAAATGGAAGTACAAAGTAAACTACATCTGCAGGTCGAGGTATGTTTTCTTCTACCTTGGAGAAGTAAGATATATATGTGTGATTCGGAATTGGTTTTTCTTTTTTTTTCCTTTTCCTGAGCATTCATGAAGATTAGATGCAGTGGTGAGTGTATGAGAATATAACTGTAAAAACTCTGTGATGTTATATGCCTGGCTTAGAAAATATTGTCTAGCTAAAGTGAAATTCCATTCAGCTTGAAATCTCTAGACTTGAGGTCAAGTCTGTGCTCCAGATGGCTGATCTTCTTACCTTATTGCACAGGCCGAGAAGCACTTGCAAATTCGACAGGATGCAGAACGAAGATATTTAGCCATGCTTGAAAGAGCTTGTAAAATGCTTGCTGATCAATTTATTGGAGCTGCAGTCATCGACTCAGACAACGAAAAATGTCAAGGATTGGGTAGTAAAATGCCAAGAAGTTGCATTATCAATACGCTTGGATTTTATTCATCACAATCTGTTGATGCAGCTGGAGGGCATGGCCCTCAAGAAGAATTGGCACCCAGTCTCCATCCTCAGAGAGCCGATTGTTCCACTGAAAGCTGTTTAACTTCACATGAGAGTTGTGGAGGATTAACCCTGGAAGGCTCTCCTGTTGGAGGGAAGAAAAGAATGCTGAGCTTGGACTCAAAAACAGCATCACTGATTTGGGGCGAAGCGAAAATCGGAACTCAAGAGGTTACAGTGGCCCCCCATGGGATCACTGGTTACGGCATATAGAGTTTTAAAAACTTGAGATTGATGGTCATGATGTTATGACTGAGTAAGATTCTTCTGTTCACTCAGTGACACCTTTCGATTTCAATTGTAAAATAGCATATCCGTCCATGCCGGTAGTCACGGAGCTGGCAGGGATGGAAGTGGACACTCATCTCTAAGTGTAAATCAAGTTGTTAATGCTTAAAAATAAGAAGACTATATATCTATTTGCCTCTTATTGCAGTGAGCTTTTTGTATAATTCTGTTGTGATGTTCAAGCAAGCACCTGAATACGATAGTGGGGTGCATTCAATGAAAATCATGCATGCTTTAGTAACTTGGGATGTGGGGTGAAGGAAGCTATTGCAAGTCCAATCTGGCAACAATGGCAAGATAATGTTATCATATTTGTAGATAGGGTGCATTTACTAAACGGGGAATCCTAACGTGGGAAAAAGTACTTATTTCATTCTTGATTTGTTATTATAATGTTTATTGAAAACAGTCGAGGATCAAGTTATGTGGACTACATGCACAAATTCGAAATTATGTGGACTCGCTAGATTAGGGAATTTAATTTCCATTTTGATGAAACTTGATTCTCTTTTAATGTCATTTATGTACTTGAAGGGGACCATTTTGAGGTTGGAGCAGGAAAGCAAATATAGGCATTGATTGAAGGGTGCTCGGGAGTACACCGTTGAATGTTGTTGATTTTGACTTGTCAAGACTCAGCTTTTATGAGTAATTGGGTTGCTTCTACGATCTTCTCTTGATTATGAAATCAGTGCAAGTAAGCTCAGATTGAATAGAGGAGGTGAAAACTGAAAACTACTCTAGGACTCTACTTGTATAGCCTCTGTTTCTCAAAAGTCAAATCAACGTAATCATGGTTTGACCAGGTCAATAATCCCAGTCAAAAGCTCAAAAGCTTTTTTAGCTGTTTGATGGACCCACTTACCCCAATGGGTCACCGGTCATTGGTGGATATCTGCAAGGGATAAATACACCGAACTTCCCAACCATGTAACCATGTTTAGTATCATCTATTGTATTGTATTGTATTAGTCATTTAAAATGTATTAGAATAATACAATATAATGTTTGATTTGTTTTGTACTATTCACTGTATTGTATTAGTTAATACATTTTAATTGGTCTAATACGGTGGATATCGTATTAGCTAATACAGAGTAGAGTGGTTGTATTAGTTAATACAGCATAATACAATCTAATATAAAATATCACCAAACACAGAATTGTATAAGAATAATACAGTTCAATACAATACAGTCCAATTCAATAAAGTCCAATACAGTCCAATACAATACAACGTACCAAACGAGCCCTAAAGTCCAATATAAATGTAGCTAGTGAGCGTCTATATTTAACTACTTAAATATCATTGCTTTTTAAAATTGAACCGATCAAAAAATCAAATTGTCTTTAGTTATTAAAATTTTAAAAATAGAGTTTTTTTTTTATATAAAAAAAATTAAATTAAATTAAATTAATTAAAGATAATCTTTTCAAATGAATATAAATTAAAAAATAATTTTAAAATAAAAAATTTAAATGATCTTCATTTTTATATTCAATTTGTTATTGATTTTAAAGTAAAAAAAAAAAAAAAAAATGTTTTTATTTTTTAAAATCAATTTTTAATGTTTTTAAATTTAAATTTTTTAATAACTTTTTTTTCCTAAATTTTAAATTATCTTTACTTTTACCTTTTTTATATATATAAAAAAGACTATATTTAATTTTAAAATTTAATAGCTATGGGCAATTTGATCATTTTTTTAGTTTAATTTTAAGAGTATGTAGAGATGGTAAAATAACCCACGGGAATGGGCCCGCGGGACACACACTTATGGGATGGGGAGATTCAATTTGGTCGGGATGGGGTAAGGATGAGGATAGATAGTAAAACCTGTAATGTGTATGGGGTGAAGATGAGTTTTATAATCTTCACCTCATCTCGCTCTGCTTAAAATATAATATTTTATTATTATTATTATTTATCAATGTTTATGTTTAAAAATGATTGAATTTATTTGTTTAATTGTGTGATTTTTGTTTATTTTTAATGTTTATGAGATAATTTTCAATAGTTTTTTGGAATTACTCGATATATTATATCATATCATATTCATTGAGTTATATATTTTTTATTTTGATAAATGGTTTAAATTCAGTAAATGAGGTGGGGATTGGGAAAGCATACCCTGCCCTCTATCGTGGGGTTTTTATAAGAGAATGTGTTTTTAAAAATAAATGAGGCGAGGTGCAAGAAAGGCCATCTCGCCCTAGACCTGCCACATTGCCATCCCTAAGAGTATGAGAGATATAATTATATAAATGCATACTTACCTCTCGAGCTATATGTATACCAAACTTAAAGGGAGATGAGTGCATTTACCCCTTTTACGCAAAACCAATAACATGTGGTTTCTCTAGTCATAACGATTATTTATATAACATAACGTTATATATTTACAGAATCAGTTCAGTAACGTTTATGTTACACAATTATAAACCAGCTTCATAATGTTTACATTACAGAATTACAGAACTAGCTACATAATGTTTAGTTTTTTCTTATCAGGACGGTTACCTTTGTAATAACTCTGTAACATTACAAACTAAACACAGAGATCCTGAAAATGAATCTTTTTTATTTCAAGCAACTTCCCGACTAAATTATTATCCACTAAGGTGTATATATATATAAACTAATATATAATTGTTTACTAGTATTAATACGTCGTTTCTCTAGTCAGGATGATTATCTATATAACATAACATTACAGATTCACAGAACCAATTTCGTAACATTTGGGTTACAGAATCAGCTTCGTAACCTTTAGTTTTAGTTTTAGTTTTCTCTTGTCTTGACGGTTACTTCCTTAATAACTCTGTAACGTTATAAAACCAAACGTAAAGAGACCATGAAATGAATATATATTTTTTCAAGCAACTTCGTGACTAGAAAATTACTACCTACTAAAGTATACATATCCATGAAAACTAATATGTAATTGTTTACGAGTAGTAACTACTCCATTGGCATCCAAATGGAGATCATCACTACTACCTATAATAATATATAATTAATGAAAAGAATATTAGTAAAACGAAAACGATCAAATAGAACAAGTCAGATGAAATGTTAAAAATAAATAAATAAATAAATCCAATTTCACAAAACAAAACAGACGAAATTTGCCGGAATCATTTCAACAAGACCACGGAATATAACACCGTAGATTCCGTCAAAGAGCCGCTCTCAATCAACTATTTTTTCTATTTTATTTTATTTTTTTAAAATTCAAGCTCTATCGAAAAAAAAAAAAAGAAAAAAAAAAAAGACACAAGTCATTTGTTAAAAAACAAAAGATATCTACGTGGGAGGTTTCGGGATGTGGTGGTCTTAAGTCATTTGTGTTTATTTTGGTTTCTTCCTCGTGTTCAAGTCTTCTGTTCTGCTTTTTTCATTTTCAGTTTTTTTGAGATTTTGCATAAATCACCCAATTTTTATTCTCTTATCCTCGTTAATTAGTTGTTCTAATTAAAAAAAATAAAAGGTTGCTCATTGACCAACCAAACCGTGTAAAAAACCTTCCTTTGTATCGTTATTCATTTAATTATTCTGTTAAAAAAAAAAAATCTCTTAGCAGATTCTAATTAGAGCAGCAGCTCCGGAATTTATGGATTTGGATTTTGGGGATGTTATCTAGATCTGGGTATGTCTCTTCTTTCTATTGCTTCAATTTCAATATTTTTAAATACCTAATTTTTCATTTTTACATGTTGTGTTCCTCTTATTCAAAATTCAGTTTCTTTTTTGGTTCTTATGTGCAACCCTAATTTTATTAGTTTTGATTCTATTGTAGAGTCCATCTACAAGTTTGTGTTTTTTTAGTTATCTGTTATTGTGTTTGACTTCTTTTTATTTTTGAAATACTGGGATCGTTTATTTTGAGTTTCAGTCTAATTGTATGGTCTTCTGGATTGACAGATTTCTGGTTTTGTTTTCTTCGAATTCGGTAGCTGTTTAGTTGCATTTCTATGTTCCCCAGTTCTCCATATGTTACACTCACAGATTGCCCGATTCTGGTTTTTTTGGCATACATGTAACATGTGTATGTAGAAAATTCATGTCTTTAATAATCAAATTTAATCAGCTTAGATAATTATCATTTCGTTTTAGTCTTTCGAACCCATTTGATTGTTAGATTAGATATGGTTCTGGCTAAGGATGAAATGAGGGAATCCGCGTTGGATGGTCTGACAACATACTTCTATTCCAATCTATGAACCAGGAAGGAGGTGTTTGATGTCAGTTGAGTGCATCGGAAATTAGAGGAAGGCCAAAAATATTGGATGTATCATATGGCTTTAAACTGAGTGAATTGCAAAATAGTGGGTATAAGAAAGGGTGTTATTATATGCTGTGCCTCGTATGCTTTTGCCGTTATTGTAAAAAGGTGCATGCTAGGTTGTAATAGATTGTGGGGTTGAAAGCTCAAAATTGCCACCTCCGGGTTGCTAGAAGTTCTTGTGGACTGTTAGAATTTTATCCTATTTCCACTAAGCAGAAATGGCATCTGAAGAAGCGCTTTGTCTTTCTAGATTCTTATTGTTAATGATTAGAATTTCAATATTCTCTTCCATCTCTATGTTATTGATGAGTTCTGGTTTCTTTTATGCAACAGATTAATGACAAATGTATCAACAAAATAGTGTTCCTGATACGAGTTTAGTCCGCAACAACTCATTAGTTCATGGTCAGCAATTAGATTGTGGTTCGAGCCAGATGGACCCTATTAATGGAGGGAACAGTCTCAACAACAACCCTAGTCTTGCCTCAAAGCAAAGACTTCGTTGGACCCATGAACTTCATGAACGCTTTGTTGATG
Organism: Acer campestre; assembly: GCA_954870605.1. NCBI lineage: Eukaryota > Viridiplantae > Streptophyta > Magnoliopsida > Sapindales > Sapindaceae > Acer > Acer campestre. The sequence continues at coordinate 33,574,631 of OX940799.1, forward strand.
CTGTAGCACAACTTGGCGGGCCAGATCGTAAGTCTCCTTAACCCTCTTTTTATGGTTCCCTTTTTTATTTATATATATATATATTTTAAGATTATTGGTTTGTTTCTTCTAAAATTAATTTCTAGTATCTGGAGAGAAACTTCTCCTAGTGTTCTTTTGGTAAGATTCCAAATGAAGTAATAAACCAGTATAGTTTTTGTCTGTCTTTAGAGTTGATTATACAGGTTGTTATGTGAGTGATTGAATAATAGCTTAAACTAGATGAATGCAGTTTCTTATGAAATCTCAAAGGAACAAAACGAAAAGTATATATATATATAAAAAAATAAAAAAAAAGCAGCTCCTTGTTTAGTGGTGGGCAATTTAGACTAGTTGAAGCTATCTTAGGTAAGTCAGATTTCCTACAAAATAATCCCGTTTGTATACATTGATTTCTAACTTAAACATACTCTTGATTACATTCAGTTACTTTAATTTCTGTCTCTGGTCAAGTGGGAAGGCAATCCATGCAAATTTTTAAGAACAAATTGATCTTGTGCATGGATATTCCACAATTTCATTTTTTTAATTGTCACAAATATCATATGAGAATTTCATTTATTTTATTCATAAATGTATGTTTAATTGTGGAAATGATGAACAAGTTCATCTCAATGTTTTTCCCTCTCCCAGGGGCGACACCCAAAGGTGTCCTCAGAGTCATGGGTGTGCAAGGATTAACAATATATCATGTCAAGAGCCATTTACAGGTATAATATTAGTTAACTCAAACCTATGTCAAACTTTGTGAATGCATTTTTTTTTTCTTTGGAGGCGGAGTGGGGAGTAGGACGGTTGTTAGGATTTTGGTTTGTGGGTAGGGGTCCATGGGGATTCTTGTGTTTATTCCTTGTTCGGTTATTCCCATTTGTGATATTCTAACTCTGCTTTTGTGATGCATCCAGAAATATCGTCTTGCAAAATACCTCCCTGACTCGTCATCTGATGGTATGTGCATCTGATTTTCATTGTTTATATGTAACCACAATTATTCAATCACATTTGTAGATGTTATCTTGATTTCGGAGATGCACCATTTACATCCTCTAACTGATTGTTACTTTAAGTTTCGTATTAGGAATAAAATTCCAGCAGGATTGCAGGAAAGACAAATTGATTCCCCCTTCTCACCCTAGGATTAAGTTTCCTTTCCCGGATTGAAAAAAGGAATTCATGTGTTTTTTACTAAAATGTCCTCAATTAAAATTAATAAAAAACAATTGCAAACAATCACAGTTTCTTGTTTTTTATAGATGTTGTAGTTGTATTAGGCGGCTTTGACTTTATTCTTTTTTACTTGTTTTTTATTTATTTATAATACTACTGTGCTCAATCATATGTATGTTACTGCACATTCAGGTGTTGTTGACGTTTTCAAATCTAATAATTTCTCAATTTTTTTTATTTATATTTAACCAATATAAAGATGTTAATTATTATGGTTATAGTGTTATGAGCACTATAAATAATATTTTTTCATATTGATAAAACACTTCAACATGTTATATTATACAAAAGGGTATTTTTGTAATCAGTTTTGTATCATTCTTATTCCTTAGTTTAGTAAACACTAAGAAAGGGAATTAATTTGATTCCTAAGAAGTTAGTAAACACTTGGATAGAATTTAGTAACTCAATTATGATTCCCTTTCATATTCATTCCCGTGTTTAATATTAGAATCTTTCATTAATGAAGTTTCTCTCAGTAACATTTTCGTTAATGCAAGGGAAAAAAGCTGACAAGAAAGAATCAGGGGAGATACTTTCCAATTTGGATGGCACATCGTAAGTGGAGCTTCCTTTACTGCTATGTGTTTTCTTAATCAGTTATGAGTTAGTTAATTAATTTACCATTTCAGCGTGAACAAGTCTTAAAGTTTAAGATTTAGGAATTTATATTTATGAGCATACATGGAGGATGCTGACAAAAAAATTAGTATTATACATACAGTTTTTCAAATTATGATCTTATGAGTAAACATCTGTTCAATATGAGAAAGTTTGTTATTCTGTTTTCAGTGGTATGCAAATTACTGAAGCACTCAAGCTACAGATGGAGGTGCAGAAACGACTGCATGAGCAATTGGAGGCATGTTTTCCCATTGCAATTTAACATTCATTTTATTAGTATATGATGAGTGGGATTTTTTTACATAAATATGAACCCGACAAAAGAATAAACTAGTTCAGTTAATAAACTGATGAGAATGTGATGGAATTTACAAGCCTTAGACGATAACTTGCAAAGTATTTTAAGTTTACTTTTCTATCTATACCTTTGAACTGATCCTTATCAACTATCTATTAGTAGAGTAAGCTGAACCTGATAAACATTTATGATACGGTCTAGTTTGGTTCTTTTGCATTGTTGTTTGCGAGGGATGAGAGTTTACATGAACTCTGTTTGCAAAAAGAAAGTTCCACTCCCAACATATTTAAACTGCATAAGAAATATCATATCATAGATTCAGATGAGCCAAAAAATGTAATTTCTGTAAATTTACATGAACAGGTGCAGCGACAGCTACAGTTACGGATAGAAGCCCAAGGAAAGTACTTGAAGAAAATAATTGAAGAGCAACAACGACTTAGTGGGGTTCTTGAAGTGCCTGGATCTGGAGCAGCCCCAGTATCAGGTGACAATTGCCCGGAATCAGACAAGAAGACAGACCCAGCAACCCCTGCCCCAACTTCAGAATCCCCCATCCAGGACAAGGCTGCCAAGGAACGGGCCCCAGCCAAGAGCCATTCCATTGATGAATCTTTCTCATCACAGCATGAACCGTCGACCCCAGATTCTGGTTGCAATGTTGGTTCCCCATCAGAAAGCCCAAATGGTGAGAGGTCAACGAAGAAGCAACGGGTCAGCACTGGAACAGCATACGCAAAATCAGAAATTGTGCTAACACATCCGATATTGGAGTCGAGCATAAGCTCCTCTTACCAGCATCCGCACTCAGTTTTCATGAATAGAGAGCAGTTTGATCCATCATCTGGGATATCAATTGGGAATGAAGATCGTATAGAGGTTTCAGGAAACGACATGTAATATTATTATGTGCTACACCTACATGGGTCTGCACATACAGAAGAACCATTTCTTGTTGCCATGTCCTTTTTAGGTCAGAGAACATTGATAATGTTAGAATGTCTCCGAGATAATTAGGTTAAAAGAATAGCTGTCCTTCGTCTTCTGATTTTCTATATACTTATATATGATACTCTTGAATATTATTGTCAATACCGGTGGGTACTGGTACCTTTCTCATACTGTTTGCCCAATGGGTTACATAAATCCAATTTCTGTCAAAAGTTTGAACAAAAATACAGAATAATTTAGATAATCGGTTAAAGAAGAATGTTGTTACATTGAGCACTATGCTTCTGCACTGCATGATGATTGATGACTATACAAATGGTGAGCTTATATGACACATCTTGCAACATCTACTATGCCCAACAAAGCTGAAAGCCCCATACATGGCCCCCGGAAATCAAAACTCGTGGGGTTAATACAACAACAGACAACTTGGCATTACAGTTAATCAAGAAGAGAGATGCCTCCTATGTTTGACACGTCGCATTATACAAAGACGGAGCCTTTTCCCAAGAGCCTCCAGCTTCTCCAGCTTCTCACCTCTTGGCTTCTTTGCACCTGCCGCTGCTTTCTTCTTTTTCTTTTCATCCTTATCTGGAGCTGAAGAGCTTTTTTGTATGCTTCTAATCGGCGTTGCAAGCACCTCAAGAGTAGTCTAGTGAAAGCACAAATAAAAGTTCATTAAGGAAAGCGAAAAAAGACAATATCTGAGATGCACATCAGCACATAACATCATTCATAGGAATGTATACTTTTCAATCGGAACAAGGGAATATCTATGCAGCTTTAAGGCAAAGCCCTCAAATATGGTCGGGTTGTATGCTTAAACATCCCTCTGACAAGACCTCCTCACATTCTAACCTTTTATTCTCCAATAATATGATTCTCTCAGTATCGGAAAGTTGCTGGATACATATAAAACTATCATACAATATAACCTGGGATACTTATAAGATCACGATTTTATAAATTTTATGGATGGGAACCTGATGGCTACTGCTGTCAGCAGCTGTGCAGTCCGCTGAAGATTCTTCCTCGCTGCCTCCCAATGAAGAGCATCTCCCCCAGCTCTCTCTATTTGAGCTAGTATATGAGCAACACTCTTCGCTTAAGACATTTAGTTTATCCTGTAAAATAATAACGCAGCCCAACTCAGGTAAAACATTAATAAGATGGCAAAACCCAACTCCATGATCCAGCCAACAGCATACGTGTCCTTACACAAGAATACTCTTTCTTCATAGAGATTTTAGCAAAAAATAAGCTCCAGTTTAAAAGTATAGCGTTTCAATGTTTCTCGCCTTTTTTTTTTATTTCATAACTTGATCTTGAGGTTCAAGTCCATATACTCAGCATTCAATAACTTCAATTTATGGGAAAAGTATAGATGATACTCAAGTTGGCATAAAACAAACAATATTCTGGCTGAGGACTTTAACAAGAAGCAATTGTCAAACCATGTTTGCTTATCAGAACTTGGAACCTATAATAAATGAATGTGCTTATCAGCTTTTTATCCCAGATTCTCGGATATTGTTAAACTAGATCACCTGTAAATATGATGGATCATCGCTGTTAAGTCCATTATCTCCATTTTCCATGGAATCCTGTATTATCAATAACAAATAAATGAACAGCACAAAAAATTTTGTGATGGAAAATCACTTTCCAGAAGACAAGATGCGTACTACTATACTAGTGACAGGTACTTCAGATAGAAGTTCATTCACAGGTTTCGTGGCTAAAATGCTAGGAGCAGAAGAACTTGCCGCATCAGTAGTCACAGAGCGAAGACCAGTGATTATCTCATATAATAGGCTCTGAATAAAAAAAAAAGAGACAAATTATTATCCCATCCACAGATATATTGCAACGATGATAACACTTTTCACAGGGCATGCCTTAATTGCATCATGGTAGAATTTTCAGAATCTATTTTTTATTATTTAAGTAAAATAATCAAGTCAGCAGAATTGACCTCACCCAAAACACATAACTAATAAAATCAGCAAGTAATAAAATCAGCAAAAAAAAAAAAACACAACTAATAAAATCAGCAATTAAAATTGTATAGAATGTTTTAATGCCCATCATTTTCGTAAGCAGAAGTTACCTCATCCGTACCACCACCGACCTTTAACCCCCCCAAATCATAATATTTTTCAACCTTACTTGAATTGGCAGAAGAAATTTGAGGAGGGTGAAGGACATTGAAGAAGAAAATGGAAACTGAATCGTAGTAAAATTGTGGTCGTGAGGAGTTGTGATCACCATCAAATTTTATAATATTTTTATCTCCCTGAACAGATCAGAAAAATGGTCAAACAATTCAGAAATGAGGCAAATTTTAGTAGAATATAAGACTTCAAGATCAAGAAAGGTATATTACTGAATAGGAGTTAAAGATTAAGTCAGAGTGGCGCGGTTGAATGAATTTGTCCTCACTGCCATGTCCAAATAAAGCAGGAATGAATGTTTTGGATGCAACCTGCAGTTGTTACAGATCATTAAATATTACTTTAAAAGGATTAATAGTTGACTCAAATAATTTGTGCATCATTTTCCAGCTAGTTAATTCAATGATGCAAATCATGAGGCAGAAAGACAGACAAACAACTATATTCAATTCAAACTTCAACAGTACAAAATTACAAATAATTGATTGAAATCATAGTATTTACAATCTGAAAAACAAAGTAAATCATTTTGGCAATACTACAGAAATTACACAAAACTGCTAATTTATCTCAGTATTCAACCATGTAAACATAGACAAACCTTCAAGCAGTTAAGATCCATGATATCAAACTTTGCCTTCTTCTGAATTACCCGCCGCATGTACTGCACGGCCACCTTAACCTGATAGGATGAGGAAAATAAATCTCGCTGTAAAGCCAAAGAGACATATTACACTAACCAACTGCATATTAGTTAAGCAATATACATTTCTAGTCAGCAGACTAATCAATAATCACAAATCTAAGCATATTTGAAAAGTAACACCTCAGAGGCTATAAATAACAACTGATACAAGAGTTAATGATATGTCTTTCTACAGCCTAAAACTCTGGAAAAAAATTTGGACACATGCATAGCATTTAATATGCTGATAATTACATAACGTTAAGATGTTTAACAAGCCATATTAAAATTAGGAAACTTCCTGAGATTTAATTATAGCTTAATTAGATTTTGCATGCATGCAAATTTTGAAAAGCAATGTGGAATTAAAATTCTACGTGAGCAAAAAGGGGTTCACATCCGCAGTAAATAAGAAGAGAACCATTTTTTTATATACAATAAAATAAAGTTCAAGAATATACAATACTCCTAGACAATCGACAGAAAAGAAAAACAAAGGCAGGTAGATCTCAGCACACACTCATGTACTGAGGGCAAGAAAAAGAACAAGATGGCACAAGCGACAAAATAGAAAAAAAATGCTTACTGTGAATTTAGGAAGCCGGATTTTGTATACATCCACAAGTTCCATCATTAGATCAAATAGGTCTGAAAAAGCACTATCCAACACCATTCCAGCAATGGAAGGGTCTTCTGCTCCGTAAAGAAGGCTGCAAAGTATTATGAAAAAGGAATCATTTCCAGAGAGCTAGGGGGAAAAACTGATACATCAGTAAACAATCTATTCTCTCATATATTTTTCTGAAAATGAAAATTCAAATCACAATGCCATGCCAATAACCATTCCAACACTCATGAGTCATGATGACATGTTCCCAGCTCACTGCAAACTCTTAATGAAGCCAATAACCTTAAAGACATCGATGAGAAGCTGACACAGTAATAAGTTGAGAAGGGAAAACTTAAAGTACCTAGTGACTGCTCCCATAGACCGTCCCCAAAGACCTATACGTGAGATCAGTTTGTTGCTTCTTAAATATGATACCACAACTTTGAGGTCATCTTTCTGCAGCAGATGAAAAGAAACTTACACACTTCAAGAAAGAAAGAAGGGAGAAAATAAAAGAGCTTTAATAATGAAAAATGATAAGAAGAAAATACCTCATGCCAACCAAGGCTGACATAGTCACCATCAGATAAGCCCGAACCAGAAAAATCAAGCGTAAAAACAGTAATATTTGATGGAAGAAGAATTACAGCAGCCTCATTTGCATCTGCCCTACATCCACTGTATTATTTTCCACAGGACTAGGAGTAAGTTTCCACCTCTTTGTATGGTTTAAACTCCCAGACACTAACTTACATTTCTTTGATATAGTAAAATAAACAATGGTAAGAAATCCCCAACATAGAAATTAATTTAAAAAATGGATCTTGATGATCACTTTGACATTTTAACATATAAAGCTCACAAGGACACGGCTGAAATTGTTTGGAATAATCCCTATGACCGTTATATACCTGTTTCCATGGCAGTATATGACACAAGGCAGTGGAGTGTCTTCTGGAAAAGGTGATGGCACATAATGACTGCACTGCAAGGCATGACCCCTGGCGTTTCTAAGCTGCAAAAATGAAAATAGATGAAAGAGCAGACTTATAAACCATTGTGGAAATTCTCATCTTGCAAAGCAGTCAATAAAAGACAACATCATTTCGTTATTGATGTCCATACTTGCCTCCAAGTCTAGTCTTTTATATGATTTTCCTGCGAGAGTGAAATCCCTTTCCCATAAGTATTGCTCCGGGTTATAATCTGCCCTGTATGTCCATCGTTTCAATCAGCACCGAAGGTTAACGACCAAAGGAAAGGTAAATTTCTGAGGAAGGGCAGAATGTTGGATAAAACTAGATTACAAGGCGATGAAGAACTTTGCCATGCTACAGAGAGAAACTATATGTTTTTAGTTGAGTAAATCTCATTGGACACATGGAAGGCTTGAAAAAATACCAGCCAATAATACAAGGAAAATGCATGATGACATATGACTTGATAAGGAAAAAACAAAGACAAAACCTACAAAAATGAACTTGAGTATCTAAAATTAGTTAATCAATGCTGTGGTGACTCAGTAAACTAGCGTCTCGTAAGAAGGTGGCCATGAAGTAAGGAAGCGATACAAGAAATAACTCATAAAGTTGTTGTCTTTAAGACTTACTACGTGCTGGATTAACGAAGCTTAGCAGTAAACAATTGCTAATTGTAACAAAGCTAAGGGTAGAAGTAGAAGAGAGAAATATCAAATACCTTGGGGGCCGAATGACGAAATTGATGAACTGATCAATCATCTTGCCTCCAAATGATTCTCAGAGCTACTCCGCTTCATGAGAAATCAACTAAGAAAGCAGAGTCTCTGAGAAGCTCCAAAGTTCCAATTCACTTCTCCACCATTTTATTCAACAAGTAAAAATAAAAAATATATATATTTTCAAAATCCTCGCCTCAGTTCCACCTCCCCCAATAATAAGTAAATTCGGGGAGCTTCCCGCTACTAATCAATAATGCATACGAAAAGTTTAAATTTCAAGTGGAGCTCAACCTCGCGGCATCTCCCCCTAAAACAATATAAGCCAAAGTTAATTGAAATACATTTACCAGATCTTACTTTGGTTAGGTCTAGTTCTAAGCATACAAAATTAAAGCTTGAACAATTCTTCCAAATGAGTAATTTATTACTCTATCTATCTAATAAAAAAAAATTAAAAAAAAATAAAAAAATAAAAAAAGCGAAAACGAAATGCAACGCAGATAGAGTCGTCGACGAATGCCAGCCAAAACAAAAAAGCGACAGATAGAGAGCATCAAAGTTCTAAATTTTCAGATCTCAAACCACCCTAACAAAAAAAAAAAAAATACGAGCGCGTAAAACAGAAACGAATAATAAGCGCGTGCTCTGGAAATGGCACTCAACACGAACGCAAAAGGAAAGAAAACAGAAGCTAAGAGAAGAGAAATATAAACTATTTAAAATGCATAATAACTAGTTAATTAAAGAGATGGAATTGAAAAGAGATAGAGTCGTTTTTCTTCTTCTGGTTACATACATGATAGGTGGTGGTGGTGGAAATGGAAGAGAGACGACGAGAGAGCAGAGACGCACAGCTCAGCGACAGAAAAGAGGAGAGAGAGAGAGAACCAGAGACCGCTTTTTTTTTTTCTCCTTTCTTTTTTAAAAAAAAAATATTAATTAATTAATTAATTAATGATAAGACATAAATAAAATGTTTTGTCTTGTTGTTACTTTGGTTAAATTAATAGTTATATTTACGCATATTCACATGAACTTTTCCACCTGGACGAGTTTGCCCCTTATCTCCTTGTAATATTACTACTCTGATACTCTCCACTCTATCATCGATACGCAAATAATGAGACATTTATTGCCACCAAAGTTGGTAGAGCTTTCTTCTATTAACATTGCACTGATTTAAACATTTTTAACAATCGAATCTTCTATAATCTATATACATACATTACAGAGATCAGAGATGAATTCCTATCTAATTAAAAGATCTCTTCTGCGGCACCAAAACCAGATTCTTCCAAACAATCTAGCTTCCGTTCAGAAAATAAAGTCATGCTTCCAACTTTTGCATATTGGAATTGCAAGTCTCGACCAGTACAAGAATTGCTGATTGCATTTCATGTGGTTGATGACGCTCTCTTCTTCTTCTTTTTTTGAGGGCAAAGGATAGGTGTTAGTATGAAAAAATTTAAGGAAAATTCTACAGGCTACTAGTTGGTGTCACGATGCCTTGCAGCTTCCACCCACCAAGTCCTGCAATAGCAAATGCCTGAGATCGAAACACACTGGGTTAGATCAAAGATCAAAGAAAGTTGCGGAAAAAAGAAAGCTTATAGTTCTATCTCAAACAATATAACCAAAGCAGTTGAAACAAAAAGAACCAAGTTTTTCTTTAATTTGAAATACATCTTACCAATATTCATGGAATGGTGGTGACGACAACTATTACATGCCTCCTCTAAGGACATGTTTCCTTTTGCGAACCTGAATTCTAAATTCGAATCTTACGAAATTCCTATCTGCCATAAACTATCGCTATAATGCCTAAAGGCCATCTGGAAGGGATAGAAAATCTAAAGTCTAAACGTCATCAATCTGAATGAGATTGACATTATGGTACAAGCATCCATTACGAGCCTAACAGGATTAAAAACTACTGCATTCCAGTCCACCATCCTTAAGCTAATTTTCTCCAACATTGCAAGTTCTTAAAATTTAGTTTCAGTCCTCACCAGATCATCCTTATTTTGGGCCACACAAACCTCTTGACTCCGCTTGTATAGTAATACTTTCAAATTCAAACAATCGGGGTAATAAATTATCCCACTAGCTTGCTTCAGAACTTTGATAGTTTCCCGCATGATGCGGAACCAGTATTTAAGGATACAACATTTTGTTAGCAACATTAATAAAACAAAAATTGGGTTACCGGATCAGTAAATTTCTCATAGAAGGACAAAATCCTAACCTCTTCCCAAGTTTTTCCAGCGGCTTCAAGCAAAGCAGCATTGCATGTCTTAAGTTCTATAAAGGAACCTGTGAACATTGACGCTGCTTCCTCCCATCCTCTATTATGTCCCATACACCTGTAAGATTTCTCATAATCAAACATATATTTGATATGTTTATTTGCTTTCATGATTTACTTGCAAAGGAATGCACCCTTATCTTTGAACATCGGTATGTCCACAGAATGAAATAATATTTACGTTGTCTCCCACGGAAATTGGAGACAGAATCAATCCAAACTATACACAAGGAACCATCATTGAAAGCAACGATAAGAGTTTGAATCCACACAATCTACAAGTTCGAATAAACAATTGTAAATGGAATTGCTAGATTTTGTATGGCAAAGGAAAAAAAGTTTATTTGGAATGTTCTATTATACACAAAATGTATTTCCACTTCGATGGGGTATCCAACAGAACTAATTATACAAAAAAAAAAAAAAAAACAACAACAAATAAGTAGGTGATAAAGGTTCGAGGTTGGAACTTACATGACGGTAAGAATTTCATCGGTTGAATATTTACAAATAGCATGTTGAAGATGATCTGCGGTTTGGCCATCCATTGCTGCAACAGAATAAAAGCTGGAAATGAAATGAATCTCAGCTTCCAAGAAGCCCTGCACATGTTCCTGCATTATCTTAAGCGTCTCCCTCGTTCTCACCGCATCACTGCAGCCAATGCCATCACCCGAAAAAAAATCTCAACATCAATAACATGATAAACTGTTGACTACTCAACATCAATAACAAATCCAAACCTAGTTAAAATAAGTTGAGGAATCCAGCCTAACTGTTGAAGCTTTTTTGAAACTTGGACCGCGTCAGCTTGTCCGGCTTTACTCAGAGGACGATCATGATCTATCACAAAACGAAAGTGTAGTTAAAATTAACAAACAAAGAAAGAATGAAGAAATTTAAAACAAATTCAAAAATATATATATATATTTCCATTAAGTTGAATTCAACATATTACAATTTCAATATCAGCCATTTAACATTTTCCACTACAATGACCATTCAAGTATGTAAATTTTTACCATTCAAACGAAGAAAGTTAATAAATTTAAGAGTGAAAGCAAGTACCACGCAGGGAAGGATACTCCCAGGAACTCTTGGCGTGACGAAGAAGAATGAGACGACGCGCCACCGATTGCGAGGGAGACACCTGTTGTTCCACCGTCACCGGCGGCGTCTCTATCAGCAAACGCCGACACCGTAAACGACCACCGCCACGCATTTTGATCGACGAATTGGGAGGTGGCGACCTATTGTGCAAGTACGTCATCGGATAACCACCAATTCTGCTGCTCATTATCGCCATTGATTTTGTGCTCTGTGAAGAAAGCGTTAGGGTGTTTTAAGTAAAAACAATCAGAGTTATTATTGGGCTTGATAAGGCCCATTTAAAAAGCCCAAACAATTCCCAAAGTAGATAATAGACGATGTATAACTATAAACGGTGAAGTAAAATTTATCGATTCGACATCGACTGTCCAATTCCTATTTCCATCTCTGATGACGACGACGACCTCTTGTAGTGGTTCCCAAAACAAACATTTATAAACAAAGCAGCGCTGCGGAGCCACCGATTCTCTCACTTGCCACCGTCTTGAACGCCAATCGAAAGATCTATCCATCGTCGCTCGGATTCCCAAACCAGGTCAAAATTCACTTCCCGCACTTTTTTATATGAGAAAAAGGTCGAGACTTGCATAGTTACTGAATTGGATTTCCAATCTTTAAATTCATATGTCGATTTTTTCCGCTTTCTCTCGAATTTTACTCATTTGAAGGAACAAATTATATTAGGCTGGTGAATCGCGCAAAAGGGTTTGTAATTTATCTTATGGAATTCGACTTGTTTGTTGGTAATTTGTTTGTGTTTACTTGCAAGTTGCAATGTTATGTGAATTGCATGTATTGGTTGGGTTTCGGTTGTTCATTGATTATTTATTCATTAAATGTTTCTGTAACTTTCTGTTCTCTCGATATGGGATTACAAGTGGTTATTGGGTTATTGCCATTGCTAAGAATCGTCATTTTTATGAAAGATATGCACAAAATTGTGCCTTTATCACAGTCTGTTTTATTAGTTGCGAGCGTAGCAGTAACCTTTTTGTAAGCCAATTTCTTTCCACCCTTCATGATAGAGTAGCTGTTGGCTCAGGTATATAGCTACTTTGCAGAACATGTCCCAACAGCAAGGGGATGATGATGGCTATTACATCGCTGATGATTACGAAATGGCAGAAATGGAAGATGATATGTACTTCCGAGCTAGAATTATGGGTGATTCAGAGTCAGATGATGATGATGATGATGAATATGATCATTTGGTTTGTTCAATTCATGCTTTAAACTCTTCTTTTCTTTTTTCTTTTTTTAATGTGAAACGCTCCTCTTTTCTGTTCACTTCATTGTTTTAAAAATCGGTCGAGGCGGCCACCTTGAGGCATGCCTCTGCCGCCTTGGCCCTTCACAGCCTTGGGGCATTGAAGCGACCGCCTCAAGGCCGAACTGACATGAGGCATTGAGGCAGGCGGTGAGGTGGTGCCGTGGTGCCATATCAATTTGGTTTTGGGTGGTGAAACAGTGAGTTTTGAATTTAGCCATTTAGGCTTTTATGTTTTTATCAAAACTCACCGTTTTGAGGTTGTCGAAGTTAGAATTAAACCCTAACAGCTCGTTCACACTCATCAAACGCCCCCACTCACATAGTCACACTCATCAAATTACAACACCTTTGCTTCCAGAAAAAAAATAGAAGAAACACCCGTCTAGGAAAAAAAAAAAATGAACAGCACCGCTCCCTAATCTCACACATTCAAAATTATTTTAATTATTTTTGCATTATTTTATATTTCTCAATTGAGGCGGCCGCCTTGTCTGCCTCGAGGTGGCCGCCTCACCTCACTAGTACAAAACGACTCAAACCGTCTCACGCTTTTTAAAACATTGGTTCACTTATTATGTCTGTTGCTCTTTCCTTGTAAAGAAGAATACTTATTGGAATGTTTAATTACAAAGTTTGTACTTTCCACTTCCTTTGTAATTTTTTTTTTTTTTTTTTGTGTGCCTCGTGGGCGACATGGGGGCATGGGTTACTTGTGCAGGATCATAGGATAACAGATACCACTGCTGCTGATGCTAGGAGAGGAAAGGATATCCAGGGAATTCCCTGGGAGAGGTTGAGTATTTCCCGTGAGAAGTATAGACAAACTAGATTAGAGCAGTATAAGAATTATGAAAACATACCTCAATCAGGAGAAGGTTCAGAAAAGGTAACTTGTGCTTTTTCTTAGCTGCTTATGTATGGACAATTCCCCGTCAACTGGAACATTCTGTTAACCATTTTTTGTTTCTTCCATTCAACTTGTCACTAGGAATGCAAGCCCACAAAGAGAGGGGGGATGTATTATGAATTCTGGCGTAACACTAGATCTGTAAAATCAACAATTCTTCATTTCCAAGTATGTTTATATCTTCCTTTAAGTTGTTTAAATTTGGATTATTCTCTTTATCCATATGATCTCGTAACTATTGCAGATTGAATCTGTTTTAGATTCAATGATTAGTTGTTCAGTAAACATGGATTTATATGATTGATATGAGTACCTTTTTTTTTTTTTTTTTTTTTTTTTTTTTTTTGTGGCTTTGCAGTTGCGTAACTTGGTTTGGTCAACATCTAAGCATGATGTGTACCTGATGTCACATTTCTCTATCATTCATTGGTCTTCATTAAGTTGCAGAAGAACTGAAGTTCTTGATGTTTCAGGGCATGTGGCGCCATGCGAGGTGCATCTTTCTTTCCATGTTACATATGTGTTTAACTTTAATATGTAATTGGAATGTATATATAGACCCAAGTTTGTTTTGTCCAATAGAAACATCCTGGGAGCCTATTGGAAGGATTTACACAGACTCAAGTTAGTACGCTGGCTGTACGGGATAATTTGTTGATTGCTGGAGGATTCCAGGGAGAACTTATTTGTAAGGTAGTTTTGATCATCTCTTATACGTTCTCGCATCGTTTGCCGCAGTTGCAATCATAATCATATGAAAAAATATATATATATATATAAAGCTAAAAAGTAAGCAAATTTACATCACTATTACCCTATTTTCTCTGCATGGATAACTACCACCATATATTAACATTTAAGCATGTGGACCTTTCTGGTATATATTTTTGTTTATTTTTTTTATTATTATTTATTTATTATAAATTTGGATTTTCTGTTGATTGATTACTGCCATGTATTAATATTAAGCTTGTGGACCTTTCTGATATATGTTTTTGTTAATGGTCTTTTTTTTTTTGGAATTATTATAAATTTGAATTCATATCCTCTTGTGTAATTCTTTGAGCCATATTTAGATTTGGATTCATATCCTTCTTTTTTTTTTTTCTTTTTTTTTTTTTTTCTTTTTAATAATGAGAAGAAGGCATATATATAACCTTTTTGTTGAAGCTAATGCATTCTTCAAATTCAATTGATATGATAAAAAAAAATTCTGTTGGAATGCAGTATTTAGATCGACCAGGAGTAAGCTTTTGTTCAAGGACTACTTATGATGATAATGCTATCACAAATGCTGTTGAAATTTATGATTGTCCCAGGTTGTTTTCTTTTCTTCCTTTTTTTATTTTTATTTTTATTTTTTTATTAATTGGTTGGATTGGGGGCTGGAGATTTATAGGAATATTCAACACTGACTTTAATTCCATTATGTGCCAGTGGTGCTGTTCATTTCATGGCATCAAATAACGATTGTGGAGTTAGAGACTTTGATATGGAGAGATTTCAACTTTCAAAGCATTTCTGCTTTCCTTGGCCTGTGAATGTAAGTATCCCTGTCAGAATTTCGGAGCTTCCACTTTTTTTTATCTTTTCTTATCTTTTCTATTATTTAATCCCCTCATATGTCTTACTTTTGTGATAGTCTGTAACTTTTTTGCGTTTGTGTAAGCAATCAAGTATATCCATTTACGTTTTTAGATATATTTGGTTTTTAATTCTTCCAGTTTAAAGAGTGAGAACCTGTATGTTTGTGGCTTTGTGCACACGTGTTAGTTAAGGGATCTAGAACATAGCCAGATAGACCGTAGCGTTGGTCTCAACTTGAGCTGAACATGCTTTCCACGGACTCTTTAGGTAGATTAAGCTGATTTCAGATATTGGTGATATAAAAGTAAGGTTGAGCTGCTTGTGCCATGTGTTTGCATTGATAAGTCATGACTAATGCACTTATGTCCTGATATTTTCTTGTCTGTTTACAGCACAGCTCCTTAAGTCCTGATGGTAAGCTTCTGGTCATTGTTGGTGACAACCCAGATGGGATACTGGTGGATTCTCAAACGGGAAAGGTAGTCACTTTCCCTATTTTTGTTTGGTAGAGAGTTGATATTTGCATCTCTGGTGTATGGTGACCACACATACTGTCATGAGAATACTTGTAGCTAATTTGACGTCTGTCATTGTAGACTATCATGCCTTTATGTGGACACTTGGACTTCTCATTTGCATCTGCATGGCATCCTGATGGCCGCATCTTTGCCACTGGAAACCAAGACAAGACTTGTCGTGTATGGGATGTCCGGAACTTATCAAAGTCTGTTGATGTGCTCA
Organism: Acer campestre; assembly: GCA_954870605.1. Lineage (NCBI taxonomy): Eukaryota > Viridiplantae > Streptophyta > Magnoliopsida > Sapindales > Sapindaceae > Acer > Acer campestre. The sequence continues at coordinate 33,590,858 of OX940799.1, forward strand.
AGGGCAATTTGGGAGCCATTCGATCAATTCGTTTCACGTCTGATGGACAGTTCATGGCCACTGCAGAACCAGCAGATTTTGTGCATGTATATGATGCAAAGAACGGGTTTGAGAAAGAGCAGGAGATCGATTTTTTTGGGGAGATCTCCGGTGTGTCATTTAGCCCTGATACAGAATCACTTTTCATTGGAGTGTGGGATCGCACCTATGGTAGCCTCCTTCAGTACAACCGATGCAGGAATTATACATATCTTGACACCATTTTGTGAATCCGTACTTGAGTTCGTTGTTGTGAGTTTATACCTGCAATTTATATCCATTTTTATTGGAATGTGAGAAAATGGTGGGTCTGACATGGGGTGTACATGAACAAAGGTTAGATAATGTTACTGTGTTGTAATATCTTGATATTGTTCTTGGTTTTCAAAAATAATTCTATGCACGCAATCTGGTTGTGGGGGAAAGGATTGCGGGCGTGTGAGCAGGTAGGAGTTGAGCAGTTTAGTATTCTGTAAAATAAAGGAGAGACTGTAAAGAAGCATGGGAGGATATGTGATTAGGAAAAATCAAGTAACTGGGCATCACGGCGTAAGACTAGACTTGCAATTTTCTTTCTGATTATTAGTAGATTGTATCTTGAAGTCATCGATTTCTTTTCTTCTTTAATTTCTTTTTTCCCTCAACTTGCAGAACTATTTAAACTCATTATGATCATAGATTTCTATGTTGCGAATGTAATATTTCAACAAGGCCAATATATGAATCTCACTTTTGGTAATGCAAGTATATATCAATAACATTGTGTGCTGGACCTGGTATCAGGGGTATGAATTCTGTACTGAATATTTGCAGGAAATGAGTTGTAACATCTCATGTTACTTTTAGTACTTTTTTTTGTGGGTTCAAATGCATACCTGTTATTTCTGTGGGATGGAATCTCCTCTTTTTTTTGGTTTACACCATCCGGTTTCCGGGTGGGGTGAATCCACTATACGGTGCAATCAGCCCAGACCACACCCTGACTAATCCGGACTCGCACCGGGTCGGCCCACTAAGGGGTAAAGTGCTCCCAATATGTGTAGCTCCGTTCACAAGGGGAGTTGAACCCACGACTTTGCTTAAGGGATGAGAGCGCCGAACCACTCACACCAACACATGAATCTTGCTTCTTCTGGGTGTTTTCTTCCTTCAAATTCTCATCTATTTGTTTGAGAATGCTTTCCTCTTCCACCTCAAATTGTTCCATGCACTCTTCAAAGGCAGCCACCAATTCTGGAGCGAAGACAGTGCATTTGTTTACCAACTCAGATTTAGGTAAGTTATAGCTACCAAATTTTGGAGTGACGTGTACCGGGGGAGTAAACCTGTCCCCCGGCACATATCCATTCACGAAGTTCCGCAACCCCTGGAAACACTATGCTTGGTGGGATTTCGAGGGGTTCTAGCTAATCATAGGTTCTTCTCTCCATCGGAACAATAGGGCCGTTATGCTCATTACTAAACTTGTAGCTCATTTGCCATGGCTTTTCTTTTCAACCCCTTCACAAAGATGCTCCCTTTTCGAGTTGTTTCCTCTGTTGTCCTAGATCTATCAAGACTTGGGATAACATTTTCAGGTCTAGGTCGTGACCTAAAGAGGGTGCCCATCTCTTCAATCACTGTGTTTTTTTTCTACTCCATATTCATCCTGGTATAGTTTATGAGCTGCAGTGATAAGTCTGAAGTTGATTTAGAGTGGTGAAGTTGCAAGGAGCCATGTTTGTCCTGCCCTAGACAAGCAGATTCTTCCTACCATTTTATCGAATTCCTCGGCTGTGTGGAAACTCCTGGCACGCGGTCTGCCACCATCAAAACTCTCTGGAGCCAAAGAGGAAACCTCATAGTCTTCAAACCAATGAAAATTTTTAGATTGTCTGGTTAGATCAACCTCAATGGATTCTGCTGGTTGATTCTCTTGTTCAAGACTAGCTTTTGATTCCCATGTGTCACTATTTTCCTTTCTTACAAGCTAAACAGTTGGTTTCGAAGAAATGCATCTCATTTTTGTTGGATTATAGTTTGATACAGATCTTGAGCGACACAAACCTAAAGCAACATTGGAAAAACCAAACAAGTTCAATAATGAGAGCATCCACATTGGTAGCTCTAAAAAACAAGACTCACTTATTGCCACATCATCAAAAGTGGGTCTTATTTTTAAATAATAGGTCTTCCCATTTGGATCTCTTTTATTTGGATCCATTTTTCCCACAATGGGGCAAAATTAAAAAAAAGAAATGGATCGACTTTTTTTACTTTTTTCCAAACAATCATTACTCTTCTTTAAAATATTATATATATATATATTAATAAAGAAATTATATAATATATTTTAAATATCAACACTATCAACAATTATTTAACAAATTATAATTCATTTAAAAAAAAATTATTAATTTAAAATTATTACAACCGAATTACATCAATAAAAAAAATAAATATTTAAAACAAAATATTGTATACGATTAGACATGGCGTCGGTTTCGGTTTGAATCCAGCTTCGGTTCTGACCCTTCAAAATCGGCTCCGATTCTGGTTTTAAAGGTCCGATTCCGGTTCCGGTTTTGGTTTCGGTTTTGGTTTTGAAGGTTCGGTTCCGGTTCCGGTTCCGGTTCCTCGGTTACGGTCCGGTCCGGTCCGGTCCGGTCTTAGCGGTTCCGTCGGTTCGGGTCTGGTGTTCCAACGGTTCGGGTTTGGCGGTTCCGACGGTTCGGTTTCAGTTCTGGTCCGGTTTTCGACGGTTCCGACGGTTCAGTTCCGCTTCCGATTTCGGTTTCGTCGGTTCCAACGGTTCGGTTTCATTACTTTTTTAACTTTTTTCCAAACAATTATTTCTCTTCTTTCAAATATTATATATATTATTATATATATTAATAAATAAATTATATAATATATTTAAAATATCAACACAATCAATAATTATTTAACAAATAATTTTTAATTTAAAATTCTGGTCTATATATATATATCAAAATTCCAAAATTCCAAAATTGTTCCATTGTTGATTTAATTACCCTTTGAAGCTGACCATAACAAACATTTTTGCTCGTAAATTGACCGAAAAAATCGATTAGAGGAGATTTTGATTAGGCCCAATACTGAAAAAACCGAATCAAACCGAACCGAACCGAACCGATTCAATCGGTTTTTAATCGGTTCACACTTTTCAATTTTATCGGATCGGTTCACTTTTTCAAAAACCGGATATTATCGGTTTTTTAACGGTTCACTCGAAAAGTGTACCGATCTATTAAACGCTCACCCCTAAAACAATTTATTTATATTTTGTCATTATGTATATAATTATTGAAATTAATAATAATATATTTAAATTTAAATATTTGAAATATAAATATTAAATAAATATATATATTTTTTCATTATATATATATTTTTTGAAATTAATAATTATATATTTTAATTTAAGTTATATTTATATATAAATATATTTAAAATAAAAAATAAAAAAAGGCTCAACCCAATGATTGGAGAGGGTTGGGAACCCAACCCTAATCATTGGGCAAGACTCAAATTGAGTTCCAAATGTGGAACTCCATTTGGAACTCAATTTGGGTCTAGTCTTGTGGAGCCCATTTTTGGGTCTTGTTTTTTGGATCCCATTTACAACCAATGTGACTCAATTTTATGAAACCCAAAATGGGTCTTGCAAAGTGGGTCTTATTTTTGCACCAATGTGGATGCTCTGGTAGACTTAATTTGGATCTAATGTTTATATCAATAGAAAATGCATACAGTGCTCTTTGCCCCACTGCTGTTGGAGACATTGTTTACCTGCTACCCGGATTTTGTGGTAAAGATATTTGTTTCCAAATATTAAAAACAATTCAAACCACCCAAAAAGTGATGAGGAGCTGTAATATTAAGAAGGAACTAAAAACAAATAAAGCAAGACATTGCAAGCTAGCCACTTGCTAATTTTGGTGACGGTCACGTTATGCAAACTTTACCTTACTCGATATGAACCAACATCTGCACCAAAGAAGTAATTCAATCCATACCTTCCAAGCGAGGACAGGCAACTACAGTTTGGAGAAGAAACAACTCACTCCTCATCTTCGTTTACTGAGTCATGGATTCTTTTTTCTCTCTAATACATGATCTGTGAAGCATTATAACAATCACTTGGACTGACGCAACAGACAAACTTCACTGGGTTGCAAACTTTAAACTTGAACATGCTGCTTACATACATGCAACAAAAATTCAGAAATATAAACAAGCTTCTACTTCAGTGAAGAAATATTATAATCAGGGATGGCAAAATATGGATCCAGATCCAACCCGGATCCAGATCCATAAAATGCCCACACAAAATGAATGGGTCTAGACCCTATCCATAACCATTAAATAAGCAACTGGTTCGGATCTAGACCCAACCCGCTTATTTCCGGGTTTTAACCGACCCACCCATGACCCGTTTTATGTATATTTTTACCCAGATTTTTTTGACCCGAATTTTTGACCCGAATTTTTTTGACCCGGATTTTTGACCCGGTTTTTTTTGGACCTAGTTTTTGACCCAGATTTTTTTGGGCCTAGATTTTTTTTACCCAAATCAAATAAATATAAATATCCAATTCTTGATAAATATCTAATTTTTTACAACCCATGTTCAATTAAAACAATAAACTCAAATATTCTTCAATAAATCTATTGATAACACATCTCTAAATATTAATTTTTACAACCCATATTCAATTAAAAATAATAATAATAAATCACGCGGATGGTAATGGCTCTTCCTCATCTATTGTAGCATATATTTCTTCCTCCGGAATGCCACCTAAAAAAACAATCAAGTAAAAAAAAAAAAAAATGAAACTTACAACTATGTAAATATTTAAATATGATATTATAGGGAAATTCAAAATAAAATAGTAGGTAATTACATTCAATAAAGTAACTAATATCTCAGCACAATACAACTTCGCACACTTAGTCTAAACAGAAAATTAAATCCACAGTAAAAACTTGACATTAACAGGATATATAAAGACCGCTAGTTAACACATCATTTAAAATCTTGCTTTACTATCAATTCTCTTTTGATTCACAACAATTTTACCACCGATTTCACCATGAATTGAAGCTTTACTAGAGTCGGTAAACTCTAAGAGCCAACTGTTTTTTTCTTCTTAGAATAATAAATAGATTCTGCAAAGCTGACATTAAAGATTGAGAGTCCCTAGCTTACTATAGTAAATTTCCCAATTGGCATAACCTTGAACAAGTTTGTAGTCAAAACTTAAAGAATAATAAGGGCAAGGAGAATGCCACCCATCTGACCCGCACATGATTCTACAAATATATTGCTTAGTTGGGTACTTGCAAGTTAGCATTGAAATTTCTTGACCCAACTTGAATTCCTGACCCTGTGCACCCACAGAACCAAATGTTTGGCCACAGAAAATCAAGTCTTGAAAGAAAGAAATCGCAGGCAACAGAAAGGAGCTATTTTTTATCCATTTTCATCAGTAAAAGAGCTGAGTTACTTTGTAAGATTAAACTGAGCTCTATGTCTTGTTGGTCTTTATTTTTATTTTATTTTATCTGTAACAATTGCAGAAGTCTTATTTTTAATGCTCACAAGGACTTGAGGATTCTTTATGTCATGAGTTCTTTACATTAAGAATTGAACGTTTTACTAAAAAAATTCAATTCTTAACATAAATTGATAAATGTTAAAATCATGGTGTCCAGATTAAAACATTTTCAATTGAGTAGCAGCATAATAAGGTTTCTTGAAACAGTTTCGATGGTTGTATAATAGCATGCAACGCCAAACCAACAAGAAAGTAAGTCATAAGCAGATTGTCAAGGAGATGGAACAGCTTGAAAGGGCAGCAGAGAAAGCTACTCAACAGGGAAAGATTGGGAACCCTAGTTCAAGAAAATCTATTCAAGATCAAGTTAGAGTAAGAGAATCTATTCAAAATCTATTCAACTAGAATAGGACAAGATCAATTCACATCTTTGAAGATTGCAGCAAACATGTCATTGCAAAGAGAAACCCAGTCATAGTTATCATTAATCACACACTCAAAGATCAAGATATGAAACAGAATTAACAAACAAAAGCCTCACCCTACTAAAAGTGCCATCAAATTCATCAAAACCCAAGTCACAAAATTAACACCACAAATTATTAACCATTGAAAAAGAACCTTTCAATGCTTTCTCTTAACGAAATTTGATAAGTTGGCATATCACATTCTTAGAGAAAGCCAGAAATCAATATAAGAATAATAAACCCTTAAATGTTTCTATTAAATAATTTTAATGCTTGCAGCCCTGCTCGAGAAATCTCAAGTAATCAACTAAGAATTCAAAAACCAATATTTTCAAAGACCGCCTAGACTCTTTCAAAGTATCAAAATACTATTATTAGAATCTTCTAAGGATATATATGTATCTGCATCAAGAACTTAAGAGTTCGACGCTATTCTTATTTTAATAAAATACTTAGACGTCTCTATTCTAGCGGAATTCAAGTAGAAATAGAAGAGACTAGGTTAAAGTTTCACTCAGATTAAACCAATCAGAAGTTTACAATATTCAATTTTTTATTCCAAAGACTCCTTTCCCTGCAGAGTCTTCTTCAATCTTCATACATCCAAGAATTATGAAAACACTTGAATCGTAAAATTGAAAAGAATTATGAATAAACGGTGAAATACCTTTCTGATTTCTTCAGCGTGAGATCTTAGATTCTTAGTCGGTTGCAGCTGATAGTCAGTACAGATAGGAGAATTCTGAGAAAAAAAAACAACCCATCAATGAATCAACTTGAAAATCACAAAAATAAAAGGATGAAACAAAAACAACCCATGAAAAGAGAGAACTGTACCTGATTGAAGAAGCAGAGAGATACTTCGCCGGTGAAAAATGAACCAGACTGAGAAAGAGAGCACTGTTGTGTGGTTTTGGTCTATCGAGTATAGATAGTGGTAGCAAAAGTGAAAGAGAGAGTGAAAAATGAACAGATTGAGAAAGAAACCCTATTTTTTTTATAAATCCGGTTCGGTTCTATTGCGGGTCTAGAGTATACCCGGTTAAGATCCATATCCGACCCGCAGTTATTGTGGGTCTGAATGGATAAAATCCATTTGGGCCTTTAGTTGAAATGGATTGGGTATATACCCAACCATCAGTATGTGGATATGGACAGGTCCAATAGATCCTATCCATTTTGCCAACCCTAATTATAATGTTTCATTGAGTAGCCATAAATGTAAAACTACAGCCAATTCAAGATAATCAAATTCATACAAGATACAACTTGTGTTGTTAAAGTTTGCATCAAGCATCCCAACATATGTATTATGGTCTATGGACTACTTGATTGAGCTTCCGCTAAGAATTGAAGTCACGTCTATATATATATCAATCTATGATGCACTTCGGCCTGGCACTTCATGACTAAGTGGTGCTCATAAACAATGAACAAGGGAGGCACACATGCATCAACGCCGAAAAGCATTGCCTTCGCCTTCTGACCTACCTTGCAAATAATGTGTTCGACGACGAACGCTCTCCTCTATGGTTGAGCTTCCTCCCTTCTCAGCACCAAAGACACTTTTTTTAGCAGCCTCCAAGAAGTTCTTTCCGCTAACTACCCCATCCCTGGTAGCTTCCCTTGCATCATCTTCCTCAGCCTTCCTCAACCTTTTCCATCTCTGCTCTTCGTGCAATTCAGCATTCACTTGCATCTCCCGCAGCCTAGCAGCCCGCTCTTCTTCTGAAATCTTGGGAGCAGGAGCAGCATTACGACGTCTATAGTTTGGTTCACTCCTATTTGCATCAGCAGCATTGTCACTCCTATTCGATTCATAATAGCTTTTGTTTTCCCTTCCTTTACTGTCAGCACCGTAATTTCTCCGACCTTCAGATGGGTATTTTTCATGGTTTGATCTGTCATAATTCCTCTTTGTAGAGTCTAGGGCATCACGTCTTGCATGTTTCGATTCTGAAAGGCCACTGGCTGATTGTTCTCTGTATTTCAAGTCTTTATAGTGGTTCTTCCTATGATCTCTTCTATCACTCAATTCATCCCCGGAATCCAGTCGTTTGTTGTGATGATACTCCTCCCCATGAGATAACCTCTTGTGATTTCTATAGTCTTGGGCCACGCCTCTTGCATGTCTTGATTCTGAAAGGCCACTAGGTGATTGTTCTCTGTATTTCGAGTCTTCATAGTGATTCGTCTTATGATCTCTTCTATCACTCGATTCATCCACGGAATCTGGTCGTTTGTTGTGATGAAACTCCTCCTCATGAGATAATCTCTTGTGATTTCTAGATTTCCTCGGTTTTTCTTCTGAAGAAGTGGCATATTCCGAATCAGAATGCTTCCTGCGCTTCTTCTTCTTATGTTCTTTCTTATCACGAGATTTGTCCTTGTGTTTTTTCTCTTCAACCTGTCAAAAAATCATTGGGTCAGCAAAACAGTATTCTGGCGTTGCATTAGTCTCAATATAGTACATCAGGTAATCTGCTGCAGTCTATCTCAATTTACCAGCAAAGAATTATATAATGGCAATCAGTATTAATATTAAAACTGAGCAAAATGAAAACTTGAATATGTAAATTGAAATGCAATAACGAAGAAGAGAACATACGGATTTGCGAATTTGGGCCATCTTGATTGGGTTGTTTTTGACGCGGGAAAGTGCTTCTTGTTCCCGTTGGCGAATCAAAAGCAAGGGATCTGAATGGAGTTTGCGCCATGCGTCTGTGGCAGAGTGAGGCTTATCCTCGAACAAAGCACCTGGAGCAGACGACTGCTGTTTGGCAGGGCCAGTAGCCGGGCCTGCGGAGGAGGCTTGATCAAGTGCCTGGAATCCACTTCCACTCGCAGCAGATGCTCCTCCTCCTCCTCCGCCCCCGTCACTTCTCCCAACGGCAAGCCCCGAATCGTAAAGGAAATCCAACCGCTCTTGCCTCCTGAAACCCAAACCAAAACAGGTGAATCAATAATCATATTGATCATCACCTCCAACTCATAAACCCTAACCCTAACCCTAACCCTAAAGATTGTAAAATAATCTATTCGGTTGATTGAAAAAAGAGACTTACGGGACGAGACCGGCTTGCTCTTGAAGTTGACGAAACTCGGCGCGCTCTCGCTCTTCATGGATCTGCTTGCGTAGCTCGTCCAATTTCTTCTCCTCAGCATCGTGTTTCTGCTCCGCCTTCCACACGTTCTCTATGTTCCTCAAGCTTCCCGTGTGCCATCCCTTCTTGTTCAGAAACTTCAAAGCCATCTTCTAAGTTCTACCTCTCAATCGATCGATTTCAATTTCTCTGTCTCTGATGATGCTTCAAAGTTCAAAATTCAAATCAAGAGAGTGTTTTTGTGGAACTATTTAAAACTTTTTTTTTTTTTTTTTTTTTTTTTTTTTGATGGATGGAGCACCTGAAAATATGGAAAACCAGATCCAGGGCAAGGTTACAACCAAACTGGGACTCCACAAATAAGACTAATCGAGCACAAGCCCAGAATAGAGTCCCACAACGGGAGAAAAACGCCCACACAAGAGTGGGAATACAAACAAACTAGAAATTAAACACAAAACACATAAAAAACGAGCAGGAGACCGAATGGAGGAGAGATCCATGCCGCCGGTGAAGACCCACCATCGACGTCGCCGGAGGTGCCAGATCAAAACCCAAACACCACGCCGATCAAACCCCCATCAGCCCACGCCCGACTCCGCAAAGCTCATAAACCGACCAAGCAAAACCCAAAGTCAGTGAAAGGAAGAGACCCAAGCTGCCGGTGGTGTCCCGGCGGAGAGGATGGGGCACCGAGGCCTCCGATCAGACAACTCACGTCGATAATCACACCAGATCTGGCCGGAGATCGGCCGATCTAACAGCTGCCGTCGTTGCGAGGACAAAACATCCCTCCCTGTGACACGAAAGAGATTTCCAAGCGACGAACAGGGCCGTCATAGCAACCACCGGAATCTCCCATCTGACCGGGCCAGCCAAGCAAAGGAAGGGAGGAGAACCATCGTCGCCGGCTCCCGCTGCCATAGCGAGAGACCGGCGACGGAAATCATGGAGGCGGTGAAGAAACTTGTTTCAGAGAAAAGAGGAGAGAAGAAAAGAAGAGAGAGGAAAAATCTGTACCCACAATATTATTAAAAACTTTATTTCTGGTTAAACAATATTTTCTCATAATTGCAAGGAAATCCCTGCCGTTAATGGTCGAATTTCAATGGTTAATGTTAATTCTTGACTCTGAATATTATATTATTTTGTTTTAAGTAGCTAGATAACCCAAAAATTTACCCGACTTCCAATCTAAATAATGTGGTAAGTGAGTTGTCAAAACCACACACAACATGAAATGATGTGGCTAATGAAAAAATCACTTACCACATTATTTGGGTTGAAATTTGGGCTAAATTTTTGGGTTGTCTAGCATTAGTGTTTTGTTTTATATTAATTACGTGAGGAAATAAAATGGGCATAGTTCAGCCTGTAGATGGACAAGATTGGCGCTTGGGCAAATAACTCCTAGGTCAGCAACTCGAATCTAGAGCCGGCCACAGTTCGGTTTCGGTTCGATTTCAGTTCGAAACTGACGGTTTCTGTTCAAAACCGACGGTTTCTGTTCAAAACCGACGGTTTCGGTTTTGTGTTTTGTGGTCACCCGAAACCGAATCGAAACCGGAACCGGAACCGGAACCACCGGTTTCAAACCGAAGGTTTGGCGGTTTATGCTTCGGTTTAGTCCGGTTTCGATTTTGGTTTAGTCCGGTTTCAATTTCGGTTTTTTATTTTTTTTTTAATTCGTTGCCACGTGTCAGCATTTGATTGGTTGGATTTATATTTTTAATTTATTTTTGTATAAACCTGCGGTTTAAATCGAGGAAAAAACCGTCGGTTTTGGCCGGTTTGGAGGAGTTCCAAACCAAAACCGAAACCGAAACCGAAACCAAAACCAGCGGTTTAGGTTCCAGTTTTTGGTTTCGGTTTAGCCCCTCCGATTCCGGTTAAACCGCGGACAAAACCGATGGTTTACTGAAACCGTTGCCACCTCTACTCAAATCCTACCAATAACGAAGGCTTTCAAAAAAATACCTGGTTCCGAATTTATAGATATTGTCAACAAAAAAAAAAAAAAAAAAAAAAAAAAAAAGTTAAAAAATTAAAAGACATAATTGTTTTTCTCCAACATTATCATTTTTATTGTTTTTATCATCAAAATGGCTGTGAAGACATAATTACCCCTAATTTTTTTTCTTTACCTCTATTCTCTCCTTTTCTCTCTCATTTTCTACGGAATTTTTTTTGTTCTTTCTCTCTCCTTTTCTCTCTCACGCTCTCTCCTACTCTCTTTCTCTCCTCCTCTCTCCTCCATCTTCTCTCTTTCTCTCCTCTATTCTCTCTCATGTCTTCTCTCCTTCTTCTTCTGCTCTTTCTCTCCTCTCTTCTCTTTCTCTTTCACGTTTTTTCCCATGTTTTTTTTTTAAAATTTCAAATTATTTTATAAACAAAAAACTTCAAATTTCGTTTTTTGTTTTTTAAAGAAAATTTACAGATTTGATGGTGGTTATTGTGTTTATGAATGGTGAGAGTTGTGTTTGGGTTTGGATTTTATTAAAAAAAAAAAATCGGATTTTTATTTTTAAAAAAATCAGATTTGATTTTCCAGATTTTTGTTGTTTGATTTTCCAGATTTTTAAGTTTGGGTTGTGGTTGTGGTTGTGTTTAATTTTCAGATTTTTTTTAAATTTTTTTTTTTTCAGATCACATTTTTTTTCCAGGTTTTTTTAAACAAAAAAAATTATTTTGTTTAAATTTTTTGTTTGGTTGTGTTTAAGTTTGGGTTATGGTTATGGTTGTGTTTAATTTTTAGATTTTTTTTAAATTTTTTTTTTTCAAATCTTTTTTTTTTCCCAGGTTGTGCCGTTGTGGTTGTTTTTATGAATGGTAGGAATTATGTTTGGATTTGGGTTATGTTAAAAAAAAAAAATCAGATTTTTTTTTCAACAAAAAATTTTATTGATTTTTTTCAAACAAAATTTCTATATTTCATTTTGTTTAATCACAACAGACCATTAATTAAACACACAAGATGTAAATCAATTAAACACACCACGACAACCCAATTAAACACATCATAGCAACCCAATTAAACACAACAGTTGTAAGTCAATTAAATACACCAAGGCAACCTAATTAAACATATCAGGGCAACTCAATTAAACACACCATGGAAAATCAATTAAATACACCAGGGCAACCCAATTAAACACACCATGACAATCCAATTAAACACACCAGAGCAACTCAATTAAACACACCATGGAAAATCAATTAAACACACCAGGGTAAGACCAAATTAAACATACCAAGAAACAGAATTAAGCACATCTGGAAAGAAGAAGAAGAAGATGGAGGTCAGGGAAATTTATAAAGAAGGGCAATCTTGTCCAAAAAATGGATTTTGACAATAACAATAAAAATGATAATCTTGGACAAAAACAATAAACCTACTAATTTTTTGGCTAGTTTTAAAGTTCTCCCTAATTATTTTACCGTAAAACCTCGATGAATGAATGTTCAATAAATTAATAACTTCGATTAAATAATAAAATATTTCGATCTTAACTTAGGACAATTTTCTAAATTAATAATCTCAATAAATGTATAACATACTTTTTTTTTTAATCCATTTGGACCCAATAAATATATAAATTAATAATTGATTAAACACATAAAAGAAATAAGATATAAAAATTCATAATACTTTACATATTAAACCATCTCCAATGTATATACCAATGTCAATGTTAAATTTGATATAAAAAATAGTAAAATATTTCGGAACTGTAGAGCCTTTGTGAAGGGTTACTTTGCTATTCATCTTAGTCAGGTTTTCTTTGAGGCCAAGCTTCTGGCGGCCTCATTGGTCATTAATTTTGCTTGGAAGTATGGGTGGCATCGAATCTGGCTTGAGAGCGATTCTTCTTATGTGGTTCAACTTCTTTCTTCTCGTTCTAAGTTGGTTCCTTGGAGGCTTCGTCAGGCATGGCAGTGCTGCATCTTCCAAATCTCGCATATGAATTTTCAGGTTTCACATATTTTTAGGGAGGGGAATCAGGTTGCAAATACGCTTTCTAAGCATGCTTTGGAGCTTCAGGTTGATTCTTGGTGGTTCTCTACCCCGCCGGTCTGTTCTTCTTTAGTTGGCAATGACTGCATGGGCCGAGAGTCTTTTCGTTTTTCTTGATGTTTTCTTTTTCCTTTTGGTGTGGCCTACGTGCCTCTTTTTGTTTGAGGTTGTTTTCCCTGGTTCTTTGTGTTTTGTTGCTTTTTGTCACTTTTTACTTTCTTTTATCTTTTTTATATATGGATATTGTCTAGGGTTTTTCAGCATATGATCGTTTGTGATGCTTTTTCCCCTTAGATCAGTCTAATTTTATTAAAAATATAATAAATAAATAAATAAATAATAGTAAAATGTTATGTTTGACACATCATTTTAAAATTCTATTGATATGCTATTTTTTATTTTTTTTATTATTTAAAATTACAAAAGTCAATAAATACATGCATTTAATGAATGCATTGAATATATTTTTAGAATTGTTTCAATCTTAATTTTCCATACCAAATTTGTTAAATTTTTATTATTTAAAATTTAAAAAATCAACAAATACATATGCATTTATTGTTGTGCCAAATTTGTCATATGTTATACACTGTGTATAGCATATGCTAAATTTGGCATAGTCTTTGGCACTGCATTGGATTATGTTTCTTTTACTTTGTATTAAATTATAGCATTGGTACAATAATTTAACATTACATTGGAGATGCTCTTAGACCATCTCCAATGCATATGTTAATGTCAATGCCAATGCCAATGCTAATGCCAAATGCCAAATTTGGCACAAAATATAGTGAAATGTTATATTTGACACATCATTTTACCTTGTACTCCAATGTAAAATTCTATTTGATATGCTAGTTTTTATTTTTTAATTATTTAAAATTATAAAAGTCAATAAATGCAACCAATGCATTCAATGAATGCATTGAATATTTTGTTAGAATTGTTTTAATCTCAATTTTCCCTACCAAATTTGTTAAATTTTTATTATTTAAAATTAAAAAGTCAACAAATATGGCTGCATTTATTGTTGTGCCAAACTTGGCATATGCTATCACTATGCCAAATTTGACACAGTTTATAACATATGTCAAATTTGACACAGTTTTTAACATTGCATTGGAGTATGTTTTTTTTTTTTTTTTTACTTTATGTTAAATTATAGCATGGGCATAATGATTTAACATTGCATTGGAGACGCTCTTAAGGAACATTTTCCTTGACAACTTCTATTTTCTTAAAATATTCATCTAAAGTTGTTTGTCTTTTCTTTGTACTTAAATCGAACTCAATCTCGTCGTTAATTTTTTACAATGCATACACCACATTTGATATATTATGTTCATTTTGTAGCAAGTAGTTATTTAAGATTACGACTTGAAATGTCTCTTTTGGAGAAATATTTGGAAAAATATAACAGTCATATGGATCATAATCATCATATTTAGACGTTTTCATTACCCATTGATAACCTCTTCGTCAGTAGGCAATTCAATCATTGTATCATTTTAACTAAGATAATTCAAAAATGTGAATGTGTTCAACATCCATCACATTTTTATACCGTAGTAAATATATATATATATATTTTAATAAGTCTTATATGTATTTTGGTCAAAATAATAATACTAATACATATACAAGTAGTAAAAACATAAATCTCTTTTTTAAATTAATAAATATTCATTATCAATAAATTAATAATTTATTAATTTATTTCTATAGCATAGTAAAAATATATGTTTTTTTTATAAGTCTTACATGTATTTTGGTCAAAATAATAATAATAATACATATACAAGTAGTAAAAACATAAATCTCCTTTTAAATTAATAAACATTCATTATCAATAAATTAATAATTTATTAATTTATTGATAATAAAGAATCCTTCTGAAATATTAATTTTTCTTTACCCAAAAAGTATTATTTTATAGGGTTTTAATGTATTTATTTCCTAAAAACCAATTAAAAAAAAGGGGGAAAACAAATAGGAGATGCCAGCCCACATTCAACCTAAACATTGCCTGCACTTTTATTTACATACTACAATGAGAGGAAATATACAAAGTTCGCAAAGGTTATAATGTCTAGTGGTAGAAATTAGAATACAGATAGTTATATCCCGAGAAACAATCATGTTAAAAACTTCAAACAAAAGACATTTTGGTAGAATACTATTTTAGGACATTGTAAGTTTGCAATCCTCTATCTACTCGTTAAGTCAGTATTTCAAGTTTATTGTATCTTTCTTTATTTATTTGTATTTTATGTATTAAAGTATTTAGTACTTCTTTTATTTATTTTTTTCTGTTGTATACATTTTATTATATAAATTATTTATCTTTTTCTTCTACTTTCTTCACTAATTATTATGTCCTCAACAAGGAGGTCACACCTCCTCCTAGTCATTGTAAGGGAGGAGTCATGCTGCCTCCTCCAAAATCAATGACGGAGGCCAGTGACCTCTTTGGAGGAGACCTTCGGCCTTCGTCGTTAATTCTTATTAGAGGAGGCCTCTTGGGGAATCAACGAGGTTTAATTTCTAGCAATCTTAAGGAATCCGGCCTCTTGGCCCCTTCATTGTATTTTTCAAAATAAAATATTATATTATTATTTGTTATTTTAAATAACATAATTAATTATTATTTATTTATTTTAAAAACAGTATTAAAATCCATTTCAAAATAATAATAATAATACTTGGGGGTATAATAGTAAAAAGAAAAACACATACTATTTAAGTGGAAAAATCTAAAGAAAAAAACAAACAAATTATGGTGTCTTAACGATTAAGACGTATTAAGTACTTATGGCCATTAAGATTTAAGTTTTTTTTATTTTTTATTTTTTTATTTTTTATTTTTTTAAGGCACCTTAGTTGCATTTGGTATCGCTTCGCACCTTAGGTAGCTTTTTCGTCCTAGAAGAAGAAAAATGGGATTGTAATGTGGTTAGCTGAATGAGAATGGTTGTCAAAAAAAGTGGAAGGAAGAGGAGTGCCGGCGAAGGACGACGGCCTCCCTAAGGGTCGTTGGGAAAACAAAGATTAGAAAAATCTTATCAAGGAAACATTACTCTATTCCTTGTAAATGAAAAGCTTAAGGATTTTTATTAGGACCCATGGTCTATTTATATTACAATTTCGTGCAAGTGGATGGACAAGTGTCATTTTCCCATAGGTTTTCTATTTTCTCTGACACTAGAATCTTCTAAATTTATTTTTTCTAGAAAGAGGGAAACAATTTGGTTCTGGCACCACTGTTTCTTGTTCTCTCTTGGGCGACGTGGCACTTCTGATTGACGTGGGGCCTTGTTATTGGTCTTTTGATGCTGGTCTATAGAGCCTTTAATGGTTGGGTTGTATGGGAGTTGTAAGTGTCTCACTTTTTAATTGGCTTATTTCGTTAACAAAATCATAATGGAGTTCAATCTTGTAAGGGTAGCTTAGGATTGAAGATTTTCTTCTCAAATGTTTAAGGACCTCATTGTGGATTTCTAGAGCTTCATTGAAGGTAGCTACTTGATCTTGACTCTCATTTGAAGAGATTTAGTTGCACACACACACTCTTTAGCATGCATGTGTGATATTTACTTCTTATATGTTTGTATTTCACATCAATCACACTTGCACTTTTTTTGGTTGTGTTTTGCTAGCCTTAGGTGTGTGTGCTGGTGCCCTGACCTGCGCTGACCTGCACATTGCGCTGGTCCACAGGCGCAGCACCAGCACAAGTCACCAGTGCAACCTTGGCAGAGGTTTGCCGCTGGTTCTGCGCTAGTCGTCAGGAGCAGCCTCGCCAGCGCAACTCTCCCAGAGAATTGCCGCTGGTCGTGCGCCTGTGACTTGCGCTGGTTGTCTAGCGCAAGGTGCGCACATAAGCTATGCGCTGGTGTGGGTACGTTAGTCGTCAAGCGCAGCCTCACCAGCGCAACTCTCCTAGAGAATTGCTACTGGTCATGCGCCTGTGACTTGCGCTGGTCGTCCAGCGCAAGGTGCATGCATAGGCTATGCGCTGGTCCACCAGCGCACATGACGGGATCTGAACAGTCTTTTTCCAAAACGACTTCACTTTGATTGGATCTTATATATATATATGTCTTGTTTGGCCTTGGCTCGTTTTTAGAGCAAAAATTACATCTTTTTAAGAGCTTCTAATTGTCTTCAAAGCCAAGGTATCAAGAACATTTTTTTATTACTCCAAACACCAAAGCCCATCTTTCTTGTATGCTTCATTCATCATCTAGCATGTTCTAGTATGATTCTCTTAGGGTTTTCATCTTTGCTCACATGACTTGTAGTTAGAACATCACTTGCATCATTTCACATGTTCTCTCTCTACAAGATTGCTCATTTATTACTTGACTAGGTTCAAGATTGATCCTTTATGACTTGACTTAGGTTCAAGATTGTGTTATTATGTTTTGTGAGTTGTATTGTGGTAGATATTGCATATATGACTTTGTTTGTCTATTTTGTTATGTTTTATGCATGCCACTTAGTAAGATGATATCTAGAAATGTCTAACATGTTCATCCATGCCTAGATAAGCTAAAATGTCTAGCCTTGCATTTTAAGCATCTTGAATATTGCATATATTCACACTAGGTTGTTTTATCTCTTCATTTAGAGTCAAGTCTTGTATTTGCCTTTTGGTAGTTTGCAAGCATGAACTAGGTTCACTTCTAAAGGCTCGTGGGTAGCAAAGACGGATTAGTAATCTTAGGTGTGATGCGGTCAACTTAGATTGTAATCGTATTTGCAAGTAGTGGATTAAGGTTCTAGTGTGGTGCACAAAACAGCCCGTGGTTTTTCCCCGTGTGGGTTTCCATGTAAAAATCATGTGTTATTTACTTTTCGCATTCTCTACACTTGATTTCATTTGTTGACTAGTTGGGGTTAATTTTGTAATCTTGATTAATCTCGAAAATTGGTAAAAAGGGATTAAAATCTATTCACCCCCCCCCCCCCTATAAATTATATTAGGACTCATTAACATATATTTTCAGGAGTTTTTCTCTTTATTTTCTATTGGGTTTGTTGCACGGGATTAGGTTGGTCCCATTTTATTCTTTTGCCCTCACCACGTTGTTTGTTGTAATGAGGACTCTATCATATGATTTCAAAAATTATTTTTGTCGTAATCCTTTTCATACTAACGTCACTCATTCCTTCTAGATATTTTCTTTTTCTTTTCCCTTTAGGTCGATGACATGGCGAATTCCTTATACTCTCTTGTAGGCGAATCCTTTCTTCAAAGATGATTTGGTCTCTTGGAGATGGTGCTTGCTGCTGGTATGCACATCCTAGTGAAGAGCCTATTCGAATTACAAGAATATTTCTTGTCATTAACATATACTAATATTTATAAATACTATATATATATATGTTAGGGTGAAAAACGTGCCTTCGGTTATTGAATTCTTGATAGGTGTCGACAAGTGTTGATTTACATGCAAGATCACCGAGTTAGTACCGGTGGGTCAAGGTCCCAAGGTGTCTTGTCGATTTTGGGATTCCAAATACCCATTTCGGAGGTGTTTAGCAATGATGTTTGGATTACTTTTCAGTGTTTCATAAATGTGTCCAACAATATATATATACAGAGCTGGCATTGGGCCGGGGCTCCAGGGGCACCGGCCAAGGGCCCATCATTTTTAATGCCTCCAAATACATGAGATGTGTTTAATATATATGGACTGAATTCTGAAATTAAAAAAAAATGGCCCAATAGAAATTATTTGCTTAAGAAAAAAAGGGCCTTGTTTTACAAAGTCTAAACATTACAAAAAAAAAAAAAAAAAAAATAGAAAGGCCCCATTTTAAAATGATGCCCAATTCGTTTAATAGATTTTGTTTTTAAAAAATATATATCATTTTATTGAATTTTTTTTTTTCAGACAATGCCCAATTCTTTAGGGTTTCAATGTTTTATCACTTATTCACTTCTTGTTCTTCTAGTTCTCAATCCACCACTCACCAGAGACCAAAAAAACGACTAACTTTACTCTTTAGTTTTTACTCATCTTTTTCTCTCTCAATCTCAACTTTCAAGTCACCTCTCTCTGACTCTCTCAAGTCTCAACTCTCAAGTCTCCATTCTTTTTCTCATTTTTTTGCATAACTACATTCTCTCAATCTCTCATCTCAAACTCTTAGGTCTCACACTCTTAGTCTCAGTATTTCACTGCCCCAGGTAATTTCTAATTTCATTTTTGTTTGTAATTTTTATTTTAATGTTCTATTGTTCTATTTATTGTTCAGAAAACATCTATGTTTATCAAATTTTGGTTCGTTGTACAGTTGTACCACTAAATCTTGTTTTATATTTCATATTTTCATCCCAAAGAAGTAAATGTCGTTTACAGACCTTAATTTTGTTTATATACTTCTTGGCCTATTTTTCTATTTAGTTGTTTGTTAACTTTTATTTTATATTGTATTTTCCAGCAAAAATAAATCAATCTTGCAGGATAGGCATGCGGAACTGGTAGACTTGCTGAATCCAATTGCTTGAATGCTTGACAGGTTTTATTGTTCTGTTTTAGCATTTCACTTTGATTGTTAGTTAGTTTGTTATCTTAGAATAGTTATCAGTGTTTTATTGTTATTTGTTTGTTATTTTAGAAATAGTTATATGTGTTTTATTTATTACTTATTAGTAACATATTGCCTAAAAAACAACTATCTAGATTTGAAAAAAAGAAAAGAAAAGAAAAAGACGAATATTAGAACAATTGACTCAGTTTATATATTCTTTATTGTGTTGTGATTTTTATTTTATCTTTAATGAAATTATCATTTTCAGATTAAATGTATGAAAATAGGTTATATATAGTATATATATTGAATAAACTATAAATATGCATATGGGACCCATTTTTTACATGTTCACCCCAAGCCCCAAAAATGTTAGAACCGGCTCTCTCTCTCTCTCTCTCTCTCTCTCTCTCTCTCTCTCTCTCTCTCTCTCTCTCTCTCTCTATATATATATATATATATATAAACACAGTATGTATGCTGATAAAATATATCAAACACTCTAATATATAATAGATCAAACAATGGCATATAATACTTTAAAATATATCATTGCTATAAGTCAATGCTTACTAAACCAATGATATGTAAATCTATTGATCAACACAACATCCTCCAAATTATAGTTTCACTATTTGAAACTTTCTGTTCATAATTGTATACGAACAATCTATATTGTAAACCGATTTTGTTTTTTGTGTTCGTATCAGAGGAAGAAGAAATCCGAGATAAAAATAAATAAATTTGTCTTAAATTGTTAGAAAGAAATTTGTTATTCCCGATAGTATATACGAACAAAATACAAATATAATATAAATTCTACGAAACAAAAGACAAAAAATAAAATTATATAAATTGTAAATCAACATAAGTTTTGATTCAAAACGAATTTAGAATTAAGGTCTGTGTTTCATACGGTGTCCTTAAGGCGAATTCATCCATCACTGTATGTGTTCGACGTTTGTCTCCTATGACACACAACAGCTCTCTAGTAGAGATTGTTTACACCGATGAATTGAATATAGGGTCTAAATTTACCACCCGCTTGAAAAATCTAACTTGAAAATTAAAAGCATATGACAAGTACTTAGCCGAGAGGGGAAGATAGATTTTTCTAATTGTTTGATTGACCTCTAATTCATGTTACTAAGGGGGCAATGTATTGGATTGAGATTTTAATAGACAATTTTAGAAAGTAAAAGTCTGGTGGTATTTGATTGAGACTTTGTAATAAGTTAGATAAGTCTGGTGGTGTTCGATCATGACTTTTAAGGTTTTTTTTAAAAAGTCCATAATATCTTGTGGTATTGGATTCAGATGTTAGGTCGATAAATGTTGATATTTGAGACTCCTAATTCCAATGTTTTATGTTATGTTCTTTAATATAATTGAATGTTTTAATGTGTGTTTTTAGATTGTATATAAGATAGCTCTCGGAGTGAGTTTGTTGGCAAAAAGGTGATTTTTGGTGAAGTTTGGAGAAATGCCTCTGTAGTACATCCAACTTGTGAAGACCATATCTCTCTCCTCAGGTCGAACCAGACTGAGATCTACATGTTTTCGAGAAGTCTCAGAAGTCTAGTTTCCGGCACACTTTACGGTTTGTCAATCCAAGTTTTTTAGAGGAAGTTATGGTTGATTTAGTGACCGAAAAGCCTACCGCGGCCCAGACCGCCGCTTGTGCATCATGCATGCGTAGCAGCACAAGTAGCGGAAATTAACAAAGAAATTCCGTGGTGCAGACCTGGTGACCTCCCTAGCAACCCGGGCAGTGGTAATTATATATTTTGGTGTATTTCCAACCCGAATTGGGCCAGATTCGTCCCAAAGCTTCCCATATCAAATCCTAATGACTTCTAGAGATCAATACATGTTTGGGAAACTTCCTAAACTCAAATTAGGAGTCAATCATCAAAATAGGAAACCCAAGTTAGGAAAGGATTATCATTCCATGTTTAAATCTACTTTCCTACTTGATGTGTTTCCTACAACAAAGCAAATTGGGAATTTACAAGAGGTATCACCTATAGATACCAAGAGTTTCTTCAAGAGAGAGGGGGGCAAAAAATTATTATTGAAGATTGAAGTCCGAAGACCTTTCAGAGTTTTATTTCCTCTCTTCTTCTACCTTTCTTTAGTTTTAATGTCTTTAATTGCTTTCATAGGTATGATATGTAGCTAAACTTCTCATAGCTAGGGCTAACTTGAAGCCCTAGGCATGATTTCAAATTCAGAGACATATTTTAATGGAGTATTATTTTTCTTACATGATGAATTCAATTTCCCCAAAATAATTGTTATTCTACTATTAAGTTTCTTTGATTGATCACCTTAGGAGCATGGTTTTAGGATCTATGTTGTAGGATATAGTTCGAATACCATACGAGCATACTCTTGCATGCAACAATTAATTGGAGTAAGACCTAATTAAGGGGAATTGATTCATGAATAGCCTAGAATAAATACCATGTTTTAGGGTTTATGTGATATTCATATTCTCTTTGTTCTTAATGGATTTCAATTATTAAATCTAGTAAATACCCATGCTAGGTTGTAATTTGGGAAACAAGTAGTTATGCAAATACCATGTAATCTATGTTAACTAAGAGAGAATTAATACAACTTGTGTGGAATACCCACCGCCATATTGTGAATGTCTTCATCATGTTTGACAATTTGTTCACTAATTGTTGTCTACGGATTGAATGAATGTTTAGTGGTGGATATGAAGCTTTAGTTAGCTTCTCCTTATTGATTTTTCTAAATATAATTTATGCTGCGCTATTTATTTAAGTTTAATTCAAATTCTTAGTTTCTAATAAACAATTCAAAACCTCCCATTTGTGTGTGTGAGTTGTGTTTTATTCAAGTTGTTTGAGAGTCTTAGAGTGTTTTAATTTAGTGTTTTCAAATTTATAACTTCCGTAGGTAATTCATTCCTCGTGGGAATGACCCTTGCTTGCCTATTGTGCTATCATTTACGATTTGTGCACTTGCAAGGTTTGATAATATTTTGTTTGCTCTTTTGCAACCAACATCAGACTTTTAAGAGGCAGCAAATTGTCTAGTGGTATTGGATTGATATCAGGATTTGTAGGATTTCATGACAAAATGGATTGTTTCGGACTTTTTAGTGATAACTATAAATACCAAGACACTAAAATTTTGTTGCCCTTTTCCATCAAACTTTCCAGACTTGCTCAAGAAGTTTTTTTTATATATTATCAAATAGCCTTTTTTGAAGACATTCATCGAATAGGTAGTGGGCATGTTCTTGAATCATAACATGCAATCTTTGATGATAAAATAATACACAAGAATTTCACAAATTATGTAAAAAAATATTGTGGGAAAGTTGAGGAACTTGCAAGCTTGGTGATAGAAGCAATCAAGGAAGAAGGCCAAGAGTACATGGCATAGCCTATCACTTGTTCATCCAATTCTATATAAAGCATCCCTGAATTCTTCTTCTTCAATTCATCATCAAAGAATTTGGCAAGTGAATCATATTTTGGAAATATCGTTTTCTCCATCTTCACAATCTCATCCACTATCTTTGCACAGCTGTTTGAGTTTCTCTGCAGCTCTGTAATGACCCCAATACTACTCCCTATCGCTCATGTGTGCACAGTTGTTGCTCTCAACTCTCAGTTATGTAATGTTGCACACAACTTTATTATTTTCAATTTACTTTAGTAAAATAGTTGTAAGTTGTGCAGTGGAAAATCAAGAGTTAAGATTGATAGGTTTTTTGTAAAGGCTAATTGGCACAGATGCCCCCTGAACTCTTCAAAAAGTTGCACTGTGCCCCCTAAACTTTTTTTTTTCAGCACTAAACCTCCTGAACTCTCGTAAATTTGCAATCGCTGAAGGAATCTACCCCCTGGTGAGGAGGTAAATTCCTTCAGCGATTGCCAAATTACAAGAGTTCAGGGGGTTTAATGGCGAAAAAAAAAGTTCAGGGGGTAAGGTGTAAATTTGGGTATAGTTCAGGGGGTATCCATGCCAATTAGCCTTTTTTAAAATTTATCGTCTTTAGGACCTTTTTGTATACACGAATATGAGGAAGAGATTTGTTTTCATACATTTAAAGAACACTCCTTCATTTTCTCTTTGATCCTTCACCACTAAGCCTCTGAGCCATGTCCTGTGATCTAGCAATTGTGTGTGTGGGCACGTCACAGATTCCAGGAGAAGTTGAATGGAGGCTTGAGAGATCCAGAAGACAACCCTTTGTCCTCTCTTGTGAATTCGGCCAAGCTAGAGAAAAAATAGTTTATTTTTCTTTTCTCTCTTTAAGTTGCTGCACTCGCTCTCTCTCTCTCTCTCTCTCTCAATTAGGTTTTGGTTAGTTTATTTTTCTTTATAAGTATATCTTATATACTATGATCCTAGGGTTTAGTAAACCAAGTTAAAATTAGGATTCTAAATCCTTTTTAATTCGGTCACCACTAGGGTTTGAACCTTTGACCTCTTTAAAGCAAATAAAAATAATCTCTTATTATTTTATTCTTTGGCTCCTATCAAGGTTTGAAACTGAAATAACAATTAATAATTAATAATTATTAATATGTTAATTAAATAATCATATTATTTAATAATATTTAATTAATCAATTAAATAATCACATCATTTAATTAATTCTCAGAATATATTTAAGTTACTTTCGTAAATAATTAATTGGACAATCCAATTCTTTGTGAGCCTTGTTACTATCAATCGTAAAGGGCTAGCAAGGGGACCTAATGGAACTACAGTTTTGAGCTCCAATAATACTTAGAAAAATTAATTAAACTCTTTAATTAATATTTCACAATTATTAACCTCGGAGTTATTCCACTAAAAACCCAAGGTTGTACCCTAAACTCTTTAACCGTAGATGTTTTGCACAACCAAATTATAAGTGTCCATCGATATAGCTATTACATAAGGTGTGTCTAAATATACCTAGATTGGGGGGGGGGGGGGGGGGGGTGAATAGTTTTTAATCAAGTTAATTATCAATTTTTCTTGATTAGTCAATATTTAATAAAACACCCAATCTAAGCAAAATACAATAAACTAAATCTCTATGTGTGAAAACAATAAATTGCACGTTGATTGATTTAAGTGAGAAATCCACGACTGGGAAAAACTCACGGGCTAATATGCTAGCCACACACGGTCCTCAAATCTACTACTTGAATGAAAGTTTGCAACCTAGGTTGATCTCAACCATTCCTCTACCCAATGGGCCTTTAATAGCGATTTTAGACCTACTTGCTTGCGCACTAAGCAACTTAGTCATAAGGCTTTAACCACAGTGAAGAGAATACAACCTATGTGAATATCAAATGCATAAATGCTAGGTTAACACATTTAATGCTTGTCAAATCATGCATGAGCATGTCAATCAATCTTAAATATCATGTGTCTACAAGTCATTTAAAACTTAGTTATATAAGATTAAAAACAATCAACAAAAAAATCTCAATCTTGTATATAAAATCTAATCTAGATGTATACAAGTAATAAATGAGATTTCTTGTTAAGTAAGAACACTAAAATGGATTAAGATGGTGTTCAACTTACCAAGTCATGTGTGTTGAAGAAGACCCATGCAAGAGTTCATCCTAGATGAAGCAAGATGATGCTAGATGATGTTTGATGCATATGGGAATGAGTTTGAGAGATCAAAGGTGAGTTTTTTTTGATGATTTTTCTCTCTTGGAAAATGCTATCTCTCAAAAATATGATTTTGTGCTCTTTTAAAAACGACCTAAGGACAAAGTAGCATAAATATATGAGGTCATTATGAAGCTACAACATTTTGATAAGTTTTGCAAAACTTTTGCCTTGATCGCTGTGCACCTGCTGTACGTATAACGAATGTACAACGAGTCACCTAGAAAATGAAGAACAAAACGTTATTCATGGGGGCGATAACTAGGCAACTCAAGGGCGATTGCTCTCAAGTTTTTGAGATCCGCTATTCACCCGCTGTACTTACAGCGGCTAAACAGCGATACACCTGCGATTATAAAATCAATCAGGTGTCCCACTGTACGTACATCTACTGTACAATGGGTAAGAGTAAAATGCTTACAATGCCTCAATAGGCACTGTATGTATAGCAAGCCAATAATGACCGTACATCGCCTATTACAAATGCAAGCATCCTAATGCCTATGATGACATGACAATTATCAAACAATGATGCAAGCAATTATATTATGCATGAAGAGATTTTAAGACATGAATGTGCATAACATTAAACACACAAAATACAAGAAGTATTGAAATGCATGAGATATGTGTGTGTGTATGTGCAACTAAGTCTCTTCAATGTAAATAAGCACAAATGATTTACCTTTGAAGTGTTTATCATCTTGAGGTCTTGAGAGGGCATTTGAGCTTGATCACCAACAATTGAGCACCTAAGCTATCCTTACATCATAACCCGAAATGTGGTTTTTCACCGAAATAAGCCAATCATAAATGAGGAACTTACAGGAACTACTCATCTACTTCTCGCAAGAATGAGTGGATTCCATTATAATGTGTATACCTTCTCAACCACAAACCAAACCGTGATTCTAAGATACGGTCCGATCTCACCCATTATATTTCAAGAAACACGATCTAACTCAAGGAGTTAGTAAGACACTCAGGATTTAGATTACCCATATACAGCCATCATTTGTCGATATATATGAATCTTTTCAACTAACGGATCTTAATGATAGATTCATATAGATCGTGGCCTAGTCTTATATGATCACATCATATAAGGTGCCTTCATTTTCATATCACCAAATGAATAGTTTAGGATAAGACCACTGTACATTACAGAATGGACCGTAGCTGTAGATTAACCACAAATAAAGTACCCAGTTTTATTTGTTTTCTACGAACTTTTTAGATTGCATATCTCAAAATGAATTCTTCTATATATGACATTCATATACTCAGTTTAAGATTACATCTATCAATCTTGGATGTTTAGAGCATATGATATAAACGTACGAGTCATGTTAATTTTATGAAATAACTACTTCTTTTATTAATGAATTTATAACATTTACAAATTACAAGCTTTTGGGCATAAATCCCAACAATAGTAACATCTATTACATTTCCGAAAAAGAAAGAATTATTATTGATCTATTACAGACTTTTTCCATGCTTTGTGATTCCTGTGTATTTTATTATTTTTTCCAATAATTAGATAGCTTGAGAGATATTAGGCCATATGATACCTATAAAATGGTTTGTGTGTTTGTTTTTGAGAATTTCAAATGTGTTGATGTCTATTATTCATACTATTGTGTTATTTGTTTATGTGCATTTTCATTGTATGTTGATGGATGTTCTAAAAAAATATATCTTATTTGGGTTTTTTCTGCTCAGACTAGCTAGCTAGTTTGGATTTCCCAACTCATGCATGTGTGTTAGTTAGTAAATTTATAAGGTTCATATTTAAAAAAGTTTAAAAAGTCTTTAAATAAAGTCTAACTAATCATAATAGTTTATAAATAAAGTTCAAAAACTCTTTCTAAAAACGGTTAATAGCATCAATGTCCCCTGAATTATACGTGAAATCGCATGTTGCCCCCTGAACTTTTTTTCTTGGTATTAAACCTCCTGTACTTTCATTTATTGACAATAGCTAATGGAAGGGAAACAGACGTCTAGAAAAAATTACACTTACACACCCTGATATATGCATTATTGCATTAAAACTGGAAAAATATAATAATAACACACCCACACCTAGGAATGGCAATGGGGCAGGTTCTGACGGGTTTGGCAAAATCCAAACCCAAACCCGTAAAATTTTGTGTCCACCAAACCCGCCCACGAACCTACGAAAATAAACGGGTTCGGGTTCGGGTTTTATCTACGGGTTTGGGGACACCCAAACCCGCCCACGAACTCGTGAAACAAGCGGGTCCACGGGTAAAACCTGCGAACCCGTGAACCCGCCAATTTTTTTTTTTTGAAAATTATTTATATATTATTTAAATATATGAAAGATTATAATTTTAAAGAATAAAAACACTTAATAGATTGCAATGTTTACATTTTATTCTCTATATAATTAAAAAGTTTTTATTGGAGTTTAAATTTATAATATTTTAAATAATAAAATATTAAATAATTTTTATTGTTCATGGGTACGCGGGTTCGGATATGGATTTTTTTTCAAATCCATACTCAAACCTGAACCTGAACCTGAACCCGTGACGGGTACAATTTTCAAACCCAAACCCACCAACGGGTACACTTATCCCAACCCAAACCCTCTTTAAATGGGTTGGGTTCGGGTTTAATTGCCATCCCTACCCACATCCCTTTTGACCTGTTGACTAATGTCCAAGAAAAATTAAAAATAATAATATTAATAATTGTTTTTAAAAATAATATAATAATAATAATATTAATAAACTTTTAAAATAATAATATATAATAATGATGATGATAATGATGATGATGATGATGATAATAATAATATTAATAAATTTTAAAAATAATAATATATGAGAAATGCTAAACTTAGTGGATCCCCACTTCCAAACAAGTGTTCGGAGGCTGGAGCACCAACCACCATCACACACTACGATGGTAACGAGCAAGGATGTTAATAGATAAAAAAAAAAATATATCATTTTATATAATTTTATTATTATTATATATCATCATCATCATCATCATCATCATCATCATCATCATTATATATTATTTTTAAAGTTTATTAATATTAATATTATTATTATCATTATCATCATCATTATTATATATATATATATAAATATATATTATTTTGAAAGTTTATTAATATTATTATTATTATTATTTTTAAATTATTAATATTTTTTTTTAGCATTAGCCAATAGGTCAAAGGGTGTGTTTGTGTTATTATTATATTTTTCTAGTTTTAATGCAATTATGCATATAATGAGGGTGTGTAAGTGTAATTTTCCCTAGACATCCGTTTCCCTTCCGTCAGCTATTGCCAATGAATGAAAGTTCAAAGGATTTAATGACAAAAAAAAAAAAGTTCAGGAAGCAACATGCGATTCCGCGTATAATTTCAAGGAATTAGTGCTATTAACCCATTTAAAAAATTCTAGAATCCTAAAATCTAGTACATATAATCATAATAGTTTTTAAAATTATACAAATTCATAAAATCCTATCACCCTAAAATTGTTTATGTCTATTAAAATCTTAATTCAATACACCCAATACATCCCCTGGGAATGAAAAAGAAGACAATACATGTAATTCATTGAGGCAAGGAAATCAGAAATTAAGGAGGGTGTATTCAATTAGGATTCTTAAGGACATTTAAAGAAATTTTTTAATTGATGGATTTTCATGGATTCTTACGGATTTTTACGGACTTTTATAAATCCACATGGATTTTCAATTATTTGTTTAGACATCTATCTCAGACTTTTATGGATTTGTTTAGACATCTATCTCAGACTGTTATAGATTTGTTTAGACATCCATGGACTTTCATGAATTTGTTATCTCTGACTTCTATTATAAATGGAGAAGAGTGACGATATTTGCACCCCTTAAAAGCTGTATGTACACCCCTCTGGTAAGTCCAATCAACTTTATTATTATCTAAAAATTTGTTATTGAATTTATTGTTTTTAAAATAAAAAAAAATTCTTACTCTTAAATACATAAATTACATCAAGATGAGTTAAGGTTTGAGCTAATTTTATTTTAAATTGGTATATTAAAATAATAAAAGAAGATAAAAAATAAAAATAAAAATAAAGGTAAGTTAAATGCATAGAACCTATATAAAAGGTAAAACACAGACAAATATAAAATAAAATCAACGTTTTTGCTTATATGTGTTAGTGTGTTACCACTTGCCAGTGTGTGTAACTCACAGAGAAAAAAAAGAAAAGAAAAAAAAAAGAGGGTACTAATCGTGGTAGTGGAATGTGCTTTGGTTTATTGTTTTTTTTTTTTTTTGGGTGTTGTTGGGTAAGATTGCAGTCAAAAAATCAGTAAGGGAAGATTATTGATCATGATTATTTGAGCAGAGAAGAAGTGAGAAGAAGTAACACGTTTCAGTTTTGAGAGAGAGAGAGAGAGAGAGAGAGAGCAAAGTCCACCAAAATCTTTGGGGAGAAGGCCGAACATGTTATGACAATCTCCCACTATCAAGTCCATCAAAATCCACCAAAATCCATGATGTAAGAAAATCCTTTAAAATCTAGTCATAATTGAATACACCTTGATTTTTGTAGACATTTTTAAACTCTCAATTCAATACACCCAGATTTGGAAGGATTCTTTAAAAGTCTATAGAAATCCTAATTGAATACCACTGGATTATTATAGACTCTTTTAAAGTCTTTAAATGTCCTAATTGAATACATCAGGATTTATAATGTCTTTAAGGGCGCGTTCGGTAATGTTTCCGGAACGCGTTTTTTGTTTTTTGAGTTGTAAAAACACTGAGAACTCGTTCGGTGGAACATTTCCAAAAACAAAATTACAAAACAGCGAGAACGGTTTTCAATTTTAATGAACAAAAAAGTGAGAACAATGAGAACAACAATTTGATGTTCTCAGTATTCTTGTTCTCATTATTCTTATCACAGAAATTTTCTCAAACCAAACCCATCTCTTGGATCTTCACGATATATACCAAAAAAATATTAAGAAAAAGAAATACAAATCCAAATTTTTTTTAAAAAAAAAAAAAAAATCTTGTTGAGATCAAATCTGGATCCAGACCAGATTCATCTCTTGGATCTTCATGAAGAACCCAGCACTGCCACCATCCCCTGCCGCCGTCGAACCCAGCACCGTCACCACCCACACTATCACCAAGATCCAGATCGAAACCATCATGTTCAAACATCATTCAACAAACAAACCCACATCAAAACCAAACCCAAATCTCTAAGACAATCGCTGCCAGCCGCCAGATGAATTAGAGATAGATGAGGAGAGAGATCGGCGGTGGGAGGAGTTGGTTTGGTTGGGTTCAATCTCCTCGACTGGAGAAGATCGGCGCATCGTAGGGTGGTGGCATCGATTGAGATAGATGGTGGCATCAATTGAGAGATTTTCTTACCAAAAAAATGAGTGTTTGGACGGCGAGAAACTTCTCGAAGAGCAAAGAAAAAACAAAGTGAAGTGGGTGCATTCAGACCTGGTGTTCTTACAGCACTGATGGGTGCATTTATTAGTTTTTAATATTAAATCTTTAATAAACTAAATCTTTTAATTATTTTAATATTACTTTTTAATTATTTTTAATATTAATCAATATTGAAAATGATTTTACAAATATTCTACCAGACATGTTTTTATATTTTGATTCTCCGAATATCGTTTTCAACCATCGCTACCAGACGCGTTTTCGAATCCAAAAAATCCAAAAATCAATTTTTCGAAAATGAATGAAAATGAGAAAACAGAAAACGAAAAAAAAAAAACGTTACCGAACAGCCCCTAAATGTTCTCAAGAATCCTAATTGAATACACCCCGCTAATGGTATTGGTCTCACTCAAAATAGAGTCTCAAAATGGAGTGTATTTTTTCTCATCCACACTTTAGATTTTGGGTTAAGTTTGAGACACGTGTCAACACCTGAAGTGAAAGTTAATGGTTCACCCTAGATACTATGGGCAAAAATGCAATCCTCAAAATGGGTTTTCAAAACCATTTTTCCAACACGTCTCTTCTTTTAAGTTGTAACTTTTTTTTTTTTCCTTACAATTCGTTTCATCATTCATGCTTTATCATCAATTAATGTATTTTTTTTACTTGTTGGTTCATTATCTGCAGCTAGACAAGTTTTGTAGAATATCTTACAGCTTTTGTGAGTATTTCATTTAAAAACCCTTTTCCCCCTTTTGTTGTTCTCTTTAATTCTCTGGTTATCTCTGCAGACTGTCGTTGGTGATTCTAGCCATCTGAATCTGCTTCCACGGGTACTTTTTTATTTTTCTCTGATTTGTATCCCCAATAAAGCGGAGATCTTTTACTTGTTCAAGTTCTCATTTTTATTTGAATTGTTTGCATATTTAGGAATCTTTAACAAGTTTTAAAGAGCCAATTTGAGTAGTATATTCTCAAGGTTTGTTCTCTCTTCATTCTTCATTTTTATCTATCTCTACATTTTCATGTTCCCTACAAATTGTCTCTTAATATCTGTATTTTCGTATGGTTTAATTCTCAATATGCAGCTTTGAGGGAGAATAAATCTGCTTCTTCTCACTTTTTGGGTACTTTCCGTTGACAACTTTTTCGTTTGGGCATAGAGCATCTGAACTGTTCCTTTTTTTAATTCAAATTTGAATTGTTTGCATATTTAGAAGAAGATATATATAGAGAGAGATTGATATTAAAGAAAGAGAGAAAGCGAGAGTGTGGTTGTGACAACCTTTTCGTTTGGGCATTAGCACACTGTTTTTGTTGGTATTCTCTCTCACTCACTCCCTAACAGACACTCGGTGGAGATGCAATGCTCAAGTGCGTGTCTTGTATTTGTAGTGGCGCCGCACGAATCAACAAAATCTTACAACAACTACTACAACTGGAACCTTCACTTCATGTGCTTTGAGCTTCTACCACACGGTCCACAAGTACTTCTTCTAACTCTGTTCTTTTAGAACTTGGACCACTCACCACGACTAGAGTGACTCCATTTCAGATTCTCTTGTTTCAGCCATGTTGAAGTGTTCTACTTTCTCTTCAAACAAAACAGAAATTGTCCGTTACTTTACCACATTCGCAGCTCCAGCTACTTTCCCTGATTCCGACTTTTCTGATGATACCCAATACTTGGTAATCCAAGATAAGGACCTCCTCCGCAAGAGCCACCGCCATTCAGGCACTGGCCTTCACGTTCTCGACCTCATCCACCGCGGCTCTTTGGAACCTGACAGGAGTCTTTATAATACCTTGTTCAAGAAATGCACCCTATTGAAGAAACTTGATGAAGCTAGAATCGTACATGCCCACATCAATGCTACACTCTTCAAGGATGATCTTGTTATGCAAAACACCATCCTCAATACCTATTGTAAATGCGGCTCTTTAGACGATGCCCACAAGCTTTTTGAGGAAATGCCTGTAAGGGATATGGTCACTTGGACTGCTCTGATCACTGGCTATTCTCAAAACGACCAACCTCTAAATGCTCTTGTTTTGTTCCCTCACATGCTTTGCCTTGGACTCAAACCCAATCAGTTTACGTTATCTAGTGTGTTAAAGGCTTCTGGGACAGGGACTAGCGATAAGTATGGCAGGCAAGTTCATGCCTTTTGTTTCAAATACGGTTATGTGTGGAATGTTTATGTGGGAAGTTCTCTTTTGGACATGTATGCTAGGTTTGGCCAAATGGATGATGCCTGGTCGGTCTTTGACACGCTAGAGAGCAAAAATGAGGTTTCTTGGAATGCTCTGATTGCTGGCCATGCTAGGAAGGGTGAAGGAGAACATGCTCTTAAAATGTTTTCAGGCATGTTAAGACAAGGCTTTGAGCCTACTCATTTCACCTATTCTAGTGTTATTACTGCACTTGCCAGCATGGGTTCTTTGGAGCAAGGAAAATGGGTTCATGCACATGTGATTAAATCCGGTGGAAAGCTTGTTGCTTATGTCGGAAACACTCTCCTTGACATGTATGCAAAATCAGGTAGCATTGACGATGCTAGAAAAGTTTTCAATAGGTTGGAAAGACGAGATGTGGTTTCTTGGAATTCAATGATTACTGGATATGCCCAGCATGGGCTTGGCAAGGAGGCTGTGAGATGGTTTGTGGAAATGCTGAGAATTAGAATTGTACCTAATGAAATAACTTTCCTCTGTGTTCTCACTGCTTGTAGCCATGCTGGGCTTTTGGATGAAGGACAGAAGTGTTTTGAACTGATGAAGAAGAACAGCATAGAGCCACAGGAAGCACATTATGTGACAATGGTTGATCTTCTTGGTCGAGCAGGTCGTCTAGATCAAGCTATGCAGTTTATAATAAAAATGCCTATAGAACCCACTGCAGCGGTCTGGGGAGCCTTGCTTGGCGCTTGTAGGATGCATAAAAACATGGACTTGGGTACTTATGCTGCTGAACGCATTTTTGAATTCGATCCACATGATTCAGGATCCCATGTGTTGCTTGCTAACATGTATGCCTCTGCTGGTAGATTGAGCGATGCTGCGAAAGTGAGGAAGATGATGAAAGAGAGCGGGGTGAAGAAGGAACCTGCTTGTAGTTGGGTAGAGACCAAGAATGCAATCCACATGTTTGTGGCAAACGATGATGCCCACCCGCAGAGGGAGGAGATCCGTAAGGCGTGGGATGAAATCTGTGGGAAGATTAAAGAGATTGGTTATATCCCTGACAATAGCCATGTGCTTTTCTATGCAGATCAGCAAGAGAGGGAAGCAAAATTGCAGTTACATAGTGAGAAGCTTGCTCTGGCATTTGCACTTATGACCACACCTCCTGGATTCACCATTCGGATTAAGAAGAATATCAGGGTCTGTGGTGATTGTCATTCAGCCTTTAAGTTTGCATCAAAAGTGGTGGTGAGGGAAATTATAGTGAGAGATACCAATCGATACCATCATTTCCGTGATGGCTTTTGCTCTTGCGGAGACTATTGGTAATGCCAGTCATCAAATCACAATAACCAACAAAAAATTGAAGGCTGAGCTTTGGGTGAATTTAATACTTCTCAATTACCCACCAGTCTGAGATCAGGACTGGCACTGTGCAAATGACTTCATATCGTTGTGTAGACAACTGTGGAGTCAATCGAGAAGCATAGATTCATAAAACTGGACTGGTCTGGGTGCTTTAAAACCAGATGGAACTAAAAGTTGCAATCTTTTTTGGATTACCTTAACAAGGAGAACCTTGTACTACAGACCCTTCATTCATGTATCCTGTCCCTCTCACGTTCAGGTTACATCATCATCAACCTCTTCACTTTCATTCATGCTTTAAAGGAATTTATGAGCACCTGTTCATTTTTCATCAATTTTGTTGCTTTTGACTTCATTTAACTTGTGTTTTTAGTTCAATTAACATTCTTTTTATGTGATACATTCTATATTTGATTCACAACTGAAACCACCAACCCAGTTTTGGTGGTTTTGTTTAGTTCGGTTATTGACTGTCCTCCTCTTTCTGTTATTCTCTTTAGAATTTAGTGATGAGTGATGACACTTTAGCTAGCTAAAATTTAGCGATGACTCTTTAGCTAACTAAAATGTTGGTTGATTTTGGTGTAATTTGTACCTCACAAAATGTTAATTGGGTTTAGTTTACCTCGAAGAACATTTCCCTACTCTGGTAACATTTAGTGAATGATGTTAGGTGTTTCAGAACAGCAATCTAATTCGTGCCTTAGTCTTCGATGACATTTAATCTGCTATTGACTGTAATCTCGTAATTTTATTATTACATGGTAACATGTTTTGCTTTAACTTTTGTAAGAGGTGATTATTTGCTCTATTGATTTTCATACTTGTGGGTTATGTGTATTGCAAAACAAGACAAGTTGTTAGTATGGATAATATTTTGATTGGTTGGATCAGAATTCAGAAGCAGAATTAGTTTTAACAGTGTATACCAGCCACATGTCATTTCTTGCTATGATTTTACTCCTATTATGGACATCTTGAAGACGGTATAAATGCTTATAGCTGACTATTGTCATCATAATCCCCAATAATCATGATAATATTGCATCTCAATTCCTTTGTTTTCCACATTGCAACTGTTGCTTTGATTATATTTGCATGAGGAAGTCCATTTGGCTGCCTCTGGGAGGCCTTTGTATTGTTTTCATTGCACGTGTGTGTTTGTTTTGAAATATGGTTCTATAATAACAGTGAAACTCTTGGTGATCAGCATCACAGCTTTGATTGATAAACATGTACAACTTTCTTGTGCTTGTGCTTGTGTCTGCTAGAAAGATCCGATGATGAACCTGTGAGCAAGCATTTTAAGAAGGGGTCACTGGCAGCAATGAGAGGCTACCCTCAAAGGGATTGGATCCACCAAGTGTCTAGGCGTTCAAAAGTATGGGGATTACTGGTAAATTGATAATTACTTCTGCGGTCTTGCAGAATGTGCTGTAGCTGAGACTTATTTTTTGTACTCTGTAAATGAAGAGGATAAGTAATGTATAATGTATATTTCCATTAATATGATTTTAAAAGTGACTTTTGATACTGTCTTTCTGTAAGTTGGTCCTCCTATCAACCAAAGGAGAGTTTTCCATCAATTGTTGTTATTGTAGTATATGTGATGTTGTAAGCCTGTAAGCTTGCTGCAACTGCTGATCTTGGCTTCCATGGAAGTAATCTCAATCAAGATATGATTGCAAGTGGTTTTAAATGCCATCTTAACACATTGTTTTGAGTTTTTTTCTTGGTTGAGAAATATTACAATATCTCGTAGTTTGGGGAGAGGAAAGACTCAAATCCACAACTTATTATTGGTGTGGGTGTGCCTTGTGGGAGATATGCCATTGGTCAATCACATTGAGTTTTTTTATTTTAATTTTTTTTAAAATTAAAATAATTCGGGAGATAGGGAGGGTGAAAGACTCCAACCCACAACCTCTTGTCCTGAACTTGTTGAGAACCTTATGTTTCTCTTATCTCATGTATTAATCTAGAGTTGATTTAGCACAAATTATTAGGATAGAACAGAACCATGTTTCTAGGGAAACCGTTGAGTGTCGGATGTAGTTTTATTGTCATATATATTTTAATTTTGCACACACAACACTGTTAAAAACTTTTATCAAACCACGTGATGTCAATTGATAAGTGATAAGTTGATGCATCGATTATTTTAAGTTTTTCAAGACGAAAACTAAAAAATCAAATCGTTCACGATACCAACACGAAGGAGGACACACAACACAAACCATAACTAAAATTCAACTCCATCATCTCTCTTTCTCTTTGCAAAACTATAGTATGGATGCTCCATCATCATCATCAGATTCTATCAAACCTCGAGGTTGCTTATTTCACTTGTCTCTTCTTCATCCACAACTGGGTTCTGTTTTTTCTTCTTAAATTTTGATTTTGTTTTTTGTGGGCGCAGATGTTTGTATTGTGGGTGTTGCACGTACGCCTATGGGCGGCTTTTTGGGCTCGCTCTCATCCTTATCAGCTACAAAGCTTGGCTCCATTGCTATTCAGCGTAAATCATCACAACCCCTTTAGCTTTGTCATTCTTTTAGAACTAAAATTTGCTCTGAACTTTAGTTTTTTATGTCGAAATTTATAGGTGCTCTTAAGAGGGCAAACGTGAGTCCGTCCCTTGTTCAAGAAGTCTTCTTTGGGAATGTTCTAAGCGCCAATTTGGGACAGGCTCCCGCCAGACAGGCCGCATTAGGCGCCGGGATACCCAATTCGGTTATATGTACCACCATCAACAAAGTTTGTTCTTCTGGCATGAAAGGTTGGTGCTTTATATGGAAATTTTGATGCTTTCATTGTTGGGTGGTCATATGGATGTGCAATTGGTATGATCTTTGTTTCTTTTTTGGTGGGGTTTCAGCTGTAATGTTTGCAGCACAGAGTATTGAATTGGGGTTCAATGATTTTGTTGTCGCTGGTGGCATGGAGAGCATGTCTAATGCACCCAAGTATCTAGCAGCAGCAAGGTGAGATTGAATTATTTCTTGCTTCTTATTTTCTTGTTGTGATCATGGCTTCTGGAAGTGGAATGTTGAATTGGAATGAAAACAACATATGTTCTATTCAATTTAAGTGACCATATTGAATGAGCAATTGAATGGTTTATCATTATGCTTACCTTGGTCATTAGATGGTGAGTCGGTCAATTTTGATATGAAAATTTTGGTTAACTGAGGTTTCTCTAGCTGAAGGTGAGCTCAGATGGGTTCAATGAATATAACTGATCTTTATCCGGTCTCTCTTTTGTCCGAGTATGTTTATAAAAGTTGCTACATTCTTTGAATGAGTTAATCCCCATTTAAATTGTATATGATGTTCTGGTCCTGTCTTGTTAATATTTTTGGTATATAGTACAATTGGTGCCTGGTTGAGTGGAAGCTCATGCAGCAAAACTGCATCCCAAAGAAAAAAAGATAGGCATAGTGTTTGATTGTTATCTTGTTTGTTTGTCTTGTCATGCTTGCAGCTGTGTTAATAAAATGTAGTTGTTGATGCAGTAAAGAACTTAATATTTTGCATAATCTTTTCTTACTGTTCCTATTGTAAAGCAATTTGCAAATATTTCTGTTTTGTTAACAGAAAGGGATCTCGACTGGGACATGATACTATTGTTGATGGCATGCTCAAAGATGGCCTGTGGGATGTCTATAACGACTTTGGAATGGGAGTATGTGCAGAAATATGTGCTGATCATCATACTATTACTAGAGAAGAGCAGGTATTATTCAGTCATATAGTTCAATATTTTACTACGTAATTCACACACTTGATACTTAGCACTTAAATGAGTTTCATAGTTAAGTTTTAGCTATCTAACCCGGGATCTTATTTTTTGTCTGAATCTCTTGATGACATCTCAGTCATACTTACAGTCATTGAGCTTACCAATTTGTCCTACAACCAGCTTCACATTATTTGGAAATACTGATTTATGTTTCAAGCTTGATACTTAGCACTTAAATGAGTTTCATAGTTACGTTTTAGCTATTGTCTTTTGTCTAACCTGGGATCTTATTTTTTGTCTAAATCTTTTGATGATGTCTCAGTCATCCTTATAGTTATTGAGCTTATCAATTTGTCCTACAACCAGCATCACATTATTTGGAAATACTGATATATGTTTCAATTCACCTGATTTAATTTACTGTGGTCATTACTATTCCTCATAGATATTCTAGGTGACCTTGAAGATGTCATATTTTTCTTAATGTGGATGATTTTCACTTCTGATATGTCTACGCTTTCTTGTAGGATTCTTATGCTATTAGAAGCTTTGAGTGTGGGAAGTCTGCACAAAATTCTGGCCACTTTGCTTGGGAAATAGCTCCGGTGTGATACTTAATTTTACTCTACTTTGTAAAAAGTTTATAGCTTTTGGTATGGTCTCAATATCAATTCATGATTTTCTTATCTACATGCAGGTTGAAGTTTCTGGTGGAAGAGGGAAACCATCCACAGTTGTTGATAAGGATGAAGGTCTAGAAAAGGTATAAACAATATAGAACAGATAGGATGGGAATAGCTTGTGCAAGATATATATCCATCATGGCATTATAATGTAATGATGTGATTTTCTGATTGTAGTCATCTGAACTGAATTGAAGGTTTGAAATCTGTTTATTCACTTTAAAATGTTTGCTTAACCACCGTCTCCTCAAGAATTTAGCCTTTAGCCTTGTAAATGAAATTTGGTCCAATCATTGCAAGGGAATTATAGGAATGACAAGCAGAGTGATTGAGGGGTGCATTCTTTCCTTCATTTTATTTATTTATTTGTAGGAAACTAGAATGATTTCCTTAAAGAAAGAAGAAACAAAGGTGAACAAGATGTTCACAACTCAAAAACCTTTTGTGAACTACAAAAAGAAATAAATTGTCTATATGAACTTATATAGAAACTTGTATGAACTTAGCCCCAAACCCCAATAAAATGTCTATAAGAAAAGTATATATTTTCAATAGAATTGAATACAAAGCTATTAATTCTCGAAGGCCTAATTGACCCCCCACTCCCACCTATATCATTATTACTAGTACTTACTGTACTTTTTTTTTAGAAGCTACTTACCGTACTTCTAGATACCATTTTTTTATACCAAGAAATTTCCCTTTTGCACCTGGGTCTAAACTATGAACTACTACAGGACCCTACAACATTAGTAGTCAAGGAATATGTGGGATATAATATTTTAGATAGGCGACTCTAAGGGGATTTGGAACTTCATACAACCCACAACTTTTATGTATGAACTTCTAAATTACCTTGTTCTTATAGGTTCAAATTAGTAGACTGGGCCTTGGTAATAACTTTGAATATGTATTATTCTGATACTGCAAACCAAATGAAAAAAAATATGATCCCCAGATAATAATTTATACTCATGTCATTACACATTTTATAGTTCAGCTTATTAACTTAAACATTGACATTTGTATGGGGTACTTGTTGTACTCTTACTTTCTGATAATTTGTTACTAGCTTGGTACTCATCATTTTCCCCACTCTTTTTGTATATATTTTGCTAGTTCGATGCTTCAAAACTGAAGAAGCTCAGACCAAGTTTTAAGGATGGGGGTTCAGTTACTGCTGGGAATGCTTCTATCATAAGGTCCTCTCTCTCTCTCTCTCTCTTCCTACGAGTGTAACAGCTGAAATCATTGTGTATTACTGTAGTGAAATGATCACTTAGGTGTGATAGAAATTGCATTTTGATTCTGAGTTTGAAATAAATAAGAAGTTTTTTTGGCAAGATATCCAGGCATATATGTTTTCACACAAATGTAATGTCACTTATGGCTGCACTTGAAATTAACAAACAAATTACACCGGTAACTCTGGTTCAAGTATTACTTTGACTTACCAAAAACAATAGGTTTGTTATATCTGAATCGAAGATCTGTGATACCATTGTAGATTTGTTTATACTGTATAATATATTATCATTTTGGTTCAAAGGAGCTTTCCTCATCATTTATAGGCGGATCTTTTTTTGTGGATAGTGATGGTGCAGCAGCGCTAGTGCTAGTGAGTGGAGCAAAGGCACTTGAGCTTGGCTTGCAAGTAATTGCCAAGATCAGAGGATATGCCGATGCTGCTCAGGTAGCTCAAATAATATTTCTTGTATTCATCTCGGTGTTGGCAGATTATTGAAAAGTTGGTGCTGAAGCAATATTGTCTTTGCAGGCTCCAGAATGGTTCACAACTGCCCCATCTCTTGCAATACCAAAAGCCATATCAAATGCTGGTTTGGAGGCTTCTCAGATAGATTATTATGAAATAAATGAAGCGTTTTCTGTAATATACTATGCTTTTACCCTTTGAACTGCCAGTGTTCTGTAATTCATTGGTTTATTACTGGTTTCTGTACTAAGTTCCTCTTTGCAGGTTGTAGCTCTTGCCAATCAAAAACTGCTTGGTCTTAGTCCTGTGAGTCTTACCCTAGCTTTGTTATATTATAACTTCATCATGCTTAAATTATGTTATTAATTGCTTTTAGGCTGTTTCATTGTGCTTCCATTAAGTCCATTGATTCATATACTATTGTGCCTTTCCAATATTTTAAATGCAGGAAAAAGTTAACGTGCATGGTGGAGCTGTATCTTTGGGACATCCGTTAGGTTGTAGTGGAGCTCGTATTTTGGTCACATTATTAGGGGTAATTTAAAAGGCTTATTGCATTTTTTTTTTCTTTCTGTTCTTGGGTATTTTATTGGTCATGATTCAGCCAAATATCATTGGATATCCCTTCTTCTCTCTCTTGCTGCTCTTCACTATTTATGCTCAAATAATAATATGGCTGCAAAGAAATCCTTACTTCCTCCCAGCCCTTTCTTTTTCTCGGTGTGAAAATTATATGTGGGATGATGCTTGTTTTTAATGTAATGGAAGATGAATGATATCTGTTTAGTCTTTGTATTATCTTTTGGGACAATCTCAGTGAAGGTGGCTTGGTGTTACAGGTACTGAGGCAGAAGAAAAGAAAGTACGGGGTTGCTGGCATCTGCAACGGTGGAGGCGGGGCATCTGCCCTTGTTCTTGAGTTCATGTAAGCATTTTATATTTGTAAGGCGTATGCTCAATTTACTTATGAATTTCACCATCTCTTTACATTTCCGCAAATAATCCTGACAACAATTTGATGTAGGACAATCAATAGAAATAGGGAGAGTAATACAGAATTAAGATAGAAATAGATAGAAATATAGAATTAGGTAGGGGTGGGCACGGTTCGGTTCGGTTCGGTTTGGTTTTTGGCAAAACCGAATTGAACTGAAAATATTTCGGTTCACCCAAAATTGAACCGGTTTAAACCGAATAAGATTTGGTAACCGAACTGAACCGAACTGATTTTAATCGGTTCAATTCGGTTCGGTTCATTTCGGTTTTGGGCCTAATGGGCCTAATGGGCTTAATGAGTCTTTTTAATGTTTTTAAATTTAATGGGTTACTGGATACTAATTTTAGCCATTTGATTAGCCCAAAGCCATCAAAAAACCCAACTCAAACCTACCTAAGTACCTAACAAATCCATTCCAAAATAATAATAAAAAACATATTAATACATTCCAAACTCCAAAATAAAAGTTAATAACAGTAGTATACATTACATATTTCATAATAATACATCCAAAAATAAATGATCCAAACTTGGAGACCAAAATAAATACTAGGAGACCAAAGCCACACAGTGGAACCCTCGGGTAGATCCAAGATAAGCATGCATTCCATTTTGTGTTACTCCACCTGCAAATACAAAAAATCATGTATGCATTTGTTGCTTGATCTTTATCCTCCATAATAGTGTATCTATCTCTTTCATCTCTTTCAACCAAAGCTGCCAACAATAATAGTGTATTAGTGTATCTAACTATCTCTTTCATCTCTTTCAACCAAAGCTGTAAATGAAAAATTGAAAACGAAAGATACTATCACTATGACTACTGTCTATAAACATATATATACACAAACAAAATATAAATAAAGCTACAACACAGATTAGACATAGTCACACAAACATTCACAGATTCGAATTAGACACAAACATCAAGTCAATATGTAATTAGACACATACAATCACAGATTCGAATTAGACACAAACAATCACAGATCGGATGAGCTGAACCTTTGAATTGGATACATCAAGTCAAAAAAAAGAAAGAAAAGCAGTTCAATAAATCTTAATTAAAGAATTAGTTCAATAAATCATTTTAATTAAAGAAAAGCATTTTAATTAACGAATTAGTCAAAAGAGAAAGAAAAGCAATTCAATAAATCTCAAGCGGTTCAATACATCAAAAAAAGAAAGCAGAGCTTTGAAGCTTTGAACCTTTGAAGTTTGAAGCTGAACCTTTGAACCTTTGAAGTTTGAAGCTTAATTTGTCTCGTTGAAGCAGATCGGACGAGCTGAAGAAAATTAGAAAAACAAGAAGACAACCGGAGAAATGAAAGAAGACAAGAAGACAAGAGAAAGTGACGATGAGATGACAAACCTTGGACAAGCTCACGAGCAGATCTGAGGAAGAGAACAGTCGGTTGAATATATCTGACTTCTGAGGAAGAGATGAGAGAACAGAGATGAGGCAGATTCGGCGAAAAGAAAGAATAAAGAATGAAAGAACACTAGGTTTTTTTTTTTTTTTTTTTAATTATATAGGTGGTTTAATCGGTTCAAACCGGTTTTGGAAAACCAAAACCGGTTTGAACGGATTAATTTTCGGTTTTCAACTTTTTGAACCGGTTTAAACCGAATTCATTCTGTGAACTGAGCCGAACACCCTTTTTTTGGTTCAGTTCGATTCGGTTTCGAACTTAGTGCCCACCCCTAGAATTAGGGTTTAGAAATAGAGATTGAATAGAAAGGGGAGAAAGTCAGAAGAACATATGAGACTAGAAGAACACATTAATCATTCAATTCACTAATCAAGTCAGATTACAAAAAGGCTCTGAAGGTGCCTTTTATAGTTGCTAACATAAAATAGATAAAACATTTAAAACTTCCGATAAAAGATAAAACAAACCTAAACTAATCTCTTAAGGAGATAATTATTGATAACTAATATTATGTAGATAATTATTCCCCATTCACCATCATTCTCCTCCGTTAAGAAAAATTCGACTCCTTTCGAGTCGAGTCAAACAAGTTGCAGTCATCGAACAAGAAAATACCACAACTTGTTCCTTGTTGAGGCGGCCAATTCATCAACCTAAGTTCCATTCGTCATACGCATAGAAAAATGAGTAATCGTAGAGCCCATTGGTACATCTATTAACCAACTTCATGAATATGACCACTTGGTCCATATACTTTTGAAGTGGGTTGTGATGGATCAACCGTCTCTACGGCATCGTGCTCTTTATCGCTATTTCCTTCCTCAATTAGGTCGTTTCTACTTGGAAAGAATATTTCGGCTAGTCTTAAGACACCCAAGACACGCATCTATGAGTTCTTGTTGTTTACGCTGGTGAGCTTATTGCTCAACTTTGTAGATTGCTGGCAACTCATCAGAGTTTGAGAATTGGATGTCCAGTTGACAACAATCATCATAAATACCTCGACCCTGAAGAGAACTTCTTGCTAAAAGAGCACTCTGGTGTGACTGAAACCGGATAAAGGCTTGAACACAAGTTGACTTCCGACATCTGACGATCCTCACCATGAATCCGTAAGGAGAAAATACTTGATGTAGCACTTCCTCATTAATAGGATAAAGCATATAATGGATCGTAACTAGGAGAACTCGGTTCGGCTCCTCAATGGGATAAGGATCGAAATCTTCATAATAGTAAGGATAAATATATTTTGATTCATAATCAGAATGATCAAAGCCATAGTAATAATCTGGATATTCTGAAATCGATGATGGTGGTGGATTAGAGGGCATGCAGTATGAAGCATGTGGAAATATGGACTTAAATGAAATTTTCTGTCATGGGTAATTTCAAAAAAGTCCCTCATGTACGTAGAATTCCTCATACACCCCAAGATTATCAGAGACTGTGAAAAGCCCAACAGGTTATGGAATTTGCACAACCACCTAGGAAAATTCTAACTAGACCCTCCAAATATTAAAAATCAACTAGAGGGCCCCGGTCAAAAACTTCTACCTGGACACCCGTCAA
The DNA here is from genome assembly GCA_954870605.1 of Acer campestre. Lineage (NCBI taxonomy): Eukaryota > Viridiplantae > Streptophyta > Magnoliopsida > Sapindales > Sapindaceae > Acer > Acer campestre. The sequence goes on from OX940799.1 coordinate 33,635,402, forward strand.
CCGATAGATGTAAGTCCGAACAGAAGGATCGGTAGCCGACTCTTCGTTTGGGACAGGCGGTGACGCTTCACATGTCATCGTATGGCGGCAATGGCGAGGCTACGGCAGACTATCTTGGCTTGTAGATTTGCATTGATGGAGGCAAAACTGGAGGTCGGCAATGAAGAAGAAAATGCTAACTAGCGGTTTCCGGTTTTGGTGGTGTGGTCGGCAATGGTCACGTGCGGTGGCCGGAGGTGGTGCGTGGAGGCTGATGTTGAATTGTTTGGCCAAGTTTTTTTTGTTTTTGTTTTATTTTTTTGGTTGTATTTTGTGGTTTGAGTTGTGAACACGATTTGTCTGTAGGGTTACGGAAGTGTGTAGCAGGGTTGCAGAAGTGTGTACGGATCGATAGTTGGCTCTGATACCAAACTGGTATAGGACGAACAGTAGAAGTAGGGAGACTAATACATAATTAAGATAGAAATAGATAGAAATGTAGACTTAGGGTTTAGAAATAGAGATTGAACAGAAAATGGAGAAACTCAGTAGAACATATGAGACTAGAAGAACACATTAATCATTCAATTCGCTAATCTCAAATCTGATTACAAAAAGGTTTTGAAGGTGCCTTTTATAGTTGCTAACATAGAATGGATAAACATCTAAAACTCACTCCTGATAAAGATAAAACAAACCTAAACTAATCTCTTAAGGAGATAATTATTGATAACTAATATTATGTAGATAATTATTCCATATTCCCCATCACAATTATTAATGAGGAGATATCAATGAATCGAATAAGTAAATATAAAATAAAATCCCAATCCTCATCTGAAACCTAGTCAATCACTTAATGCCCTTAAAATATAAGAAATCCCCCATATTATTTTTGTTTCTCTTCTTGTGTAGCCATGAATTCATTTTATCTATTTGCTCGTACATTATTAAGATGTTCCTTTTGGTCATGAAAAACTCTGCATTTTGCAGGCCTGATGCGAGGGCGAGACTTTCCAAGTTATGAATTGATTACATCATCACTTCTATGCAATTTGTCTACCGAATAAAAAGAAAGAGTAGAGCAGATCATACATAGATAGTTAGCCATTGTTCGCCGTATCATCCAATCAGTGTAACTTTTCATTTTTATTTTTCGTTTCCCCCTTGTAGTTACCTTTAAATATAGTTTCACGTAAATGTGAAACATTATATTCAGCATAGAAGATATTTCCAACGAATATTATGTTTTGTTGAATACTATATTCATCTCTTTCCAATTCAGTAAAGAAAATAAACTTGTATTGTGAGCTGAATGGAAGTATCTATTCTAGGTAATTTACGAAGCAACTTCCCTTAATTTAGTCTTATTTCAATTAATTGTTACAATCAAGGATAGATTCGTATGGTGTCCTACTTGTATCCTTGTAACATAAATCCTAAAACCATGCATCTAAGGTGATCAATCAAAGAATCATAATAAAAGAAAGACATTTTTATGGGAAATTGAATTCATCATGTAAGAAAAATAATACTCCATTAGAACAACAGTATGTCTATGAAATTAAAATCATGTCTAGGGTTTCAAGTTAGTCTTAACTATGAAAAGTTTAGTTACAAATCATAACTATGAATGCAAATAAAAACATTAAACTAAAGAAAGGTAGAAGAAGAGAGAAATTTAAAACTACAAAAGATCTTCCGCATTCAATCTTGAATAATGAATCTCTAACTTTTCTATTGTAGAAAACTCTTGGCATTTATAGGTGACTTCTCCTTGTGGATTTTCAATTTGCTTTGTAGAAAACTCACAAAGTGGGAAAGTAGAATGAAACAAGGAATGCGAATTCTTTCCTTGGATTTCCTCTTTTGAAGATCGACTCCTAATTTGAGTTTAGGATGTTTACCAAACATGTCTTGGTCTTCTAGAGTCATTAGGATTTGATTCGAGAAGTTTTAAGACAATTTTGGACCAATTCGAAGTGGTTTTCAGCCAAAAATATGTCAAACCGGGGTCTGGGATGCTCCATAGGTCTACTGTGGAATTTCTCTGGAATTTTCTACTAGTCGTTATGCACAAACCGCGGTCTAGGCCGTGGTTGACTTTTCCAGCTCTAACCTTCGGTTACTAAATCTGTCATAACTTCCTTTAGAAAACTCCGATTTGCGAACCATAAAGTTTTCTAGAAAGTAGACATCCAAGGCTTTCCAAATATATGTGGATATCCACCTAGTTCGATATGAGGAAGGAGTTATGCTGCAAAAACATTTTTCCAAACTTCACTAAAATCACCCTTTTTTATCGTCAAACTCATTTCAAGAGCTATATTCTACACACTCTCAATCAACATGTTAAAATATCCAATTTCACTCAAGAACATAACATAAAACATAGGAATTAGGGGTCTCAAATACGAACATTTATAGACCTTACAGGTGAGTGTCCATGTATCACTTGAGGGTGTAACCTACTTTTCATATAGTGGATTTCTATGGTTTAAGTGGCTAGCGAGGCTAGTCCTGTGGACTTTTACCAGTTGGAGGTTTCCCACGTAAAAATCAAGTGTCATTTAATTTCCGTATTTTTATACTTAATTTTTATAGTGTTGTTTGCCATTAACATTGACTAATTAAAAAATCGGTAATTAATTGGTAAATAACCTATTCATCCCACCTCTAAGTTAATTGTATTCGCATTAGACACATTTTCAGAGTAATAGCAGGATGTTCAAAGAAGCAGCCTATTGTTGCACTATCGACCACAGAAGTTGAGTACATTGCTGCTTCTTTTGTAGGATGTAATCTACTTTGTAGGATGTCATCTACTTTGGTTGCGTGGAATTTTGGAGAAACTCAATCATGTCCAAACCGGTCCAACAACCTTGTTTTGTGACAACAATTCAACTATTTTAGTTTTGAAGGATCCAGTTTTTCATGGTATGCGGTTTCGATACCATTTGTTGAGAGACCTTATGAATGAAGGTGTTGTTCATGTTGAATATTGCAAGACTCATGAACAAAAGGTTGACATCCTTACAAAACCACTTGGAGGACCAGTTTTCAAAAGAAATGTAACAAGTCTGGTAATGAAGAGCAAGTTTGGTTTATAGGAGGTATTGTTCGAACTCTAACCAAATTGGCTTGTTCAAGAAATTAAATTCACCAAGCTCTAGATTGACTCTTGAAGGATAACCTTCTTTAGAGTGAATTAAATTTTCTTAAAAATATAATAACTCATTGAATGTTTGTCCGTTAAGTTTTAAGTTTCTAAAGTACTCTTGGAAATAGGTTTTGCTGTGAATTGAGTTGCTACAGCATAGCTTAAACTTCTATTAATAATTTTTCTAATAATAGAGAGTTCTATGGACTCTTGTATTTATATTTGACAAAAGACTCCTAGAATACATATCTGGATGCAGTGTAATCAAATACATAGAAAATACAAAAAGACTTGTTTTACTCCAAGACTAAATAATATCCAAATTAATTTTTAATTCTAGAATTAAGTATCCTAGATATTCAAACATGTGTAACATTATATTCAGCATAGAAGATATTTCCAAGGAATTACATTATCAGTTTCTTGAAGACTCTGTGTGTATAGCAGTATATTTATGTTGTATACATCTCTTGCCAATTCAGTAAAGAAAATAAACATGTATTACGACGAGCTGAATGGAATTTCATAATTAAAAAGTGCATACATTCTGGTAGAACTCATGTTCCTTAATAATCTTATTTTGTTCTGAAATGATCATAAGCATGTGACAGTAATAGTTACTGATATATTGTTTCTGCAAATCTAACAGCTTCTCTCAAGCTTTCCTTTGCAGGTGGACGTAGAAGAGCTTCCGTATTTAGTATGCAGCCATTGTGCAAGCCAATAAAGCAAATACAATTGAACGGTATGTTACTGATGAAGGCATTTTGCCAAGGTCCTTGCGGAAGAAGAGTCCTTGGTAGACTGGTAAGTTAATCAACACCACAAGCCCACAAAGAATTATCTGCGCAGCAAATAGGTCTAAAACTTCATTCTGCATATCCAGGACCACCCTCTTTAGTCCTCCAATGAAACTGAATAAGTTGAGCAATGCAAGTGTTGCTAGAACGGTAAACATTGGTGAAGAAACACCAAATTCCATGACCTCTTGCTCAAATCTTTGAGATACGTCCTCCTCCGCCACCTTAGCTGTGATTACAAATGCAGATTTTGAGAACCCTAATAGCCTCAGTATGTTGTCAGTGAATCCGAACAAGTAGGAAGTTGTTCTTTTGAATACCCACATCCTCTGATCATGCCACCAACCTTTGATTGTTCCTCCAACCCACAAAAACTCACCTAGACTGTATGCACGGTTGGCAAAGAATGCATATGCAAATGGTACAATCCATATACTTGATATCTTTGGAAACAAGGCGATGCCTCGGAGCAGGCAAAGGGATGGCACCGAAATATAGTAGAGAGTAGCAAAACAATTCACAGTCCAGAATGAGTAGAGACTGTATCCGAGTTGTAGTTTCAGGGGAATTTTCTTACGTCCGTAAAGATAAGGACAGTATTCAGAGAGGAACATCTGTAAATGACCCTCGGACCATCTCTTATGTTGCACTAGTGATTGCAGTAATGTAGTAGGAGCAAGTCCCACGAAAGCCTTCCTTTCAGGATTAAAGTGGATTGATCTCCAACCTCTACATTGTATTCTAAATCCAGTGATTATGTCCTCCACTAGACATCCGTACATCAAACCCATCTGTAAAGAACAACAATTAATGCATTAATATGATCATGTCTGTGTGTGACCCAAAGAGAGAGAGAGAGAGAGAGAAAAGATTAAAACCTCTTTTCCCCAGAGAGTGTTCTCTTCATAGGTGCAACTTGCAAGAGTCTTGCATGTGTCTTCTAATACCTCTCTGCTCTCTTCGATTTTCGTATCGTTGGCACAACTCTTCCAATCTGGCTTACTACGTTCCGGGCTATATTTCTTCCCACAAAGAGTATCTCTTCTGTGAAAGCAACCGGTACCAATGTATAAAGGGCCTCCGTAGGAGTCCATCCCCGCAAGCTCTACCTTCACACATAACACAAGATGGATCAAAATTTCCTCCACTGAATAAAAAGGGTTAAGCTTGATTAATTAGAAGATCATCAAGTCTTCTATCTACCTCTTGTACCACAGACAAGTTATTGCTATAAATGTCATTTTTTGTAGGATTACAGAAGCTCTGTGGATATTGCACATAAGCAACATTATGGCTTTGCTCTTCATCCATGAAAAAGCAGAGAGCATCTCTGACTGCATCCGAATTGTTCGAATACATGTCACAATCTACGTTAAGAATAATTTTTCCGTTGCTTATCCTTGACGACACCCTTATCTATTCATCATCCGCGAATCATGCAAGAAAATTTACAAAGTTTAGTAGAAAATAAATTTGAAATACATAGAATCTTCAATAGTACATGTCAATATTTCATTATACGAGCATACAAATGACATGGTAATGGAGCTTACAAGGGCATTCATTGCTCCTGCTTTAAAATTATGATGAAACTGAGGTCTCTTCTCACGTGCTAAGTACACCAGAGTTGGCAAAGGTTGTCCTTCAATATCCACAGCCTCACAGTCTCTCCCATCAATCAGTATCTACATATATAATTAATTACTAGCTAGACAACATTAATGTATAATTAACAGGAATAACAAATAATTAAGTACGTACTTGAAGAATGGTTTGGTGGTCACGTCGACTTGAGACAGAATCCCACTCATGAAATCCCTTGTGTTCTCGGCGTATTTCTTCTGAGATTTGGCCAAGTTCTGTTGCAGTTTCAATTCTATGCTTCATTTCTTCATATGAATTCTGTGATACAAAAAGATGAGAATTTGTTTTGGTTTTAAAAAAAAAGAAAAAAACAGTAACACACATATATATAACTTCCAATCCAAGTAACCTGAAAAATGAAGAATATAAAAGTAGAAATATTTGAAGAGTTTAAAGATCTCAACTACTAGTGATAATTACTTCCTAGCTGCCAGCATCTAACAAAGTAATTGAGGAAGAGTAGAATAATTTCGTTATTCTAATTTGTAAGTAATTTCATTATTCTAATCGTAACGAATATATTTGAATTTTATATAATTTGTATTTAGATGCCAAATCTTAATCATTAGATTGCTAAAGGGTAGAATAATTTTGAAATACGCGTTTGATGTCTATATTATCAGGTTGCGGGTCCAACCAAGCTAAGTTTTGTCTGCATTCCCATCCAGTTTCTGTAGTTGTTTTAATTTATATGGCCGAAAACTTTTGATAGCTAAGTGCAATATTCTCTTTTGCATGTAAATTTTGGGATTTTGACTGACTCCTATAATACATAGGAGAACACGGCACACAACCAATAATTATTATTAATATATCTTAAAGAAGAAAAACATTATTATTATTATTTTTTAATACTATATATGGCTAAGGTATTGCCGGACTAAATAACTTATCAATAATTATGCACTTAATAATAATAATGCAGTACATATCTACCTTGATGGACTGCCATTGATGGTGGTGATCAAGTGGTGGTGTGTGGAAATAAGCCTGAGGTGATCTGGGTTCCACTTTGAACTTCCTGCAAAAAGGTAGCCATATCTTTGCAAATTTAGAGGCCTCTAACATCGCATAGAATGTTAAATCTGAGCCTCCATCGTCTGACAGATAAACACTTAGCTTCTGGGTTGGATAATTATAGGCCATCACTGATAATACTGTGTTCATCACCATTATCGGTGGCTCGATTACAGGATCCGCAGTACATACAAATATGTCTATTCCTGGCAAATCTTCTCCGTACCTATGATTAATATTAATTAAAACATATAATATTAACACGAACTTTATAAATATAGTTTGATCTAGACATTCGAACAACAACGAAGAAATTAAAGAATCGAACCTGAGAGAGAGCTTGTGTTTGAAAGTGTAACGATAGATAGGGTTCCATCTGATGACAAGAAGGAGGAAGAAATACCAAGTGAACCATATCTCTGAAAGAAACAACCCCATCCAATAAACCCAATATCTTCCTTCAAAGTAACTCACTCTGTACACAAATATCATGCATGTACTCACAAACATTGAAACTCCATACAAATGGAAAAGTGAACGTCCTTTAGCTGACTTTGTTTCAAACAGATGATCATCCCTTTTTTCCATCATGCTAGTAAAGAGAACGCACTAGTACTAATAGACCTTCAAACGATGATCAGAGCTAGTAAAGAGAGTTTGATTTTTAGCTTCATCAACAACAACAGAAATACACTATAATTATTCTAATTGAAAGTGTACTATAACCTACAAGTCAATTAGTCGTCTGAACGGTTTTTATTTGCTAGTGGTCATTTTTAAATGGCTTGGCCCCACGTACAGAGTATTGAAAATTCATTTGCATGGACCACATATTGTGAGAGTATTAAATATCTAACTCTTAGCGGCTTAGCCTCAAGCTTGTGATCAAGACTATGCAAGTAGTCTTCAAGCACCCAGGTGATGACAGCAGTCACGATTAATTGCATAGTTGACAGGGTCTAGTACGTACAGTTTACAAATGATCACAAGCAACAAGACCTGATTTAGTACTTACTACACTGAATAAAGGTGATCAATTCAGGCTTAGCACAAGTTAACTGTTCATTGAGGATTTCCTCAATCACTTGTCCAAGTTTTACTTGCTTTCTGTTTTCCTTCACTGTTAACTTGTGAAACTTTTCTAGAATCTTCTTTGCTAGCTAATGAATGTAATCATTTTGTTTTACTTTAGTTGGTAATGTTTTGTTGTAAAGACATGGTATTCAATATTTCACGGAAATCTGTCTACGTAATGATAGGGTTCAAAATTTTTTTGTCACTATTTGGGCTTGACTTTGTAAGAATATAAGCACTTTACTAATTCAAGTTTAAAAGACACGTATTTAGGTGACCAGACAAAAATACCCTTATTTTGTCAGTTTATGTCTTTTGAAACTTAGAGAGAAAAAAGTTGAGAGAGAGAGAGAGAACAGTGAAGAGAGAAAGCATCAGGTGTAAGAAATCCGGCTGAAAATCTCACGGCGAACTCACTGGTGGTGACGCTACAGTCTTGAAGTTGACCAAAATCTGTAAGACGATGAAAATCTAGGTTTCCGAGCCTTTTCATACACTTTCCGAGCCATTTCAACAGTGATTTGAGCCTTTTCAATTTTGAATCTCCGAGACTTTTAACACTGTATCCGAGCATTTTTATACACTTTCCGAGCCTTTTCAATAGTGATTCGAGCCTTTTCAATTTTGAATCTCCGAGACTTTTAACACTGTATTCGAGCCTTTTCAACAGTGATTCGTACCTTTTCAATTTTGAATATTCGAGCCTTTTTAATACTATATCCGAGCCTTTTCATACACTTTTCGAGCCTTTTCAACAGTGATTCGAGCCTTTTCAATTTTGAATCTCCGAGACTTTTAACACTGTATTTGAGTCTTTTCATACATTTTTCGAGCCTTTTCAACAGTAATTTGAGCATTTTCAATTTTGAATCTCCGAGACTTTTAACACTGTATCCAAGCCTTTTCATACACTTTATGAGCCTTTTCAACAGTAATTCGAGCCTTTTCAATTTTGAATCTCCGAAACTTTTAACATTGTATCAAAGACTTTGTAAATAGTCTCCGAGCCTTTTAACACTATCTCCGAGACTTTGTAAATAGTCTTCAAACCTTTTCAATTATATTCAAAATTCACACAACCGGCTTAAGGTTTACAAAATACTCGGAGAACAAATGAAAAGAAACCCAGTTTAAGGTTTTAAATTGGAAAAAAAGCTCGACCCCCGAATGCGTCTACGTAGCACCACAAAACTAATTATCCAATGAAGTTGTATTGATAATGTTAAGATGTTCAACCTCCATTAGAGGTCTTTTATAGAGAAAGATGAAAGAATAAAATATCAGAAAACTTTAAAGTAAGAAAGATAATGTGTAAAGTAAAGACATTTTTGAAAATCACTTACTTTAATGCCTTTTAAACTTAAGTTATTAAAGTGGTGACTTTCTTACAAAACTTGGTCAAAAAGGTGATATTTCCCACCATTTCCACCGTAATTATAATGTGTTACTTTATGTTTTGGTAGTATCATAGGGCTGTAATCTCTCCATGTACTTTATATATAAATATCAATGGAAAAGTAAAATTTAAGTATATGAAACAACTAACAAGTAAATGATGCATGAAATGATCTTTTAGAGCTTATCATTTCTCTTATTACTCAAAACTTATACAAGATATCCAACTAAGTTCAACTTTACAAGTTGTGTTTAGTTTACAACAATATTCAATGAAGCTCAAATATACAACTTGTCAACAATTCTCAATATATATTTTCAATTAAGTACAACAATATATAAAATTAAAGAGTTTGAGTTAGAGATATTGAACACAAGGATTTACGTGGTAAAACCTCCTTCGAAGGAAACATACACAGGCCAAAGCTACGACCATTGTAACAAAATCCACTAGTTGAATAATGTGTACAATCTCAAGCGATCAAATCCATGACCCACTCCTATTGACTTGTACCAACACTACTCTACCCGTAAGCCTTTTACTAATGGATGCTTGTAGACACTCAACCTAGACTAACCCAAGTCTTATTGAGATTTTTTAACCTTACACAACATGATCTAAGTGTTCGTGACAAACACACAATATAGAATGCAAGATCAAATCATTTTATGGAAACTAGATGCATTTAAGCTCATAATTCATCTAAATCTAATATAAAGCAAAGTAAAACTACCAATCAATGTATTATAGGTCACATACAATATACATCAAAGCAACAAATCAAGGTTTTATTGAAAACAAATAAAAAAACATGAAAAACAATCACACATTGATTAATGGACGAAAATTAGTCAGTAACCTTATTTGATATTGTTAACGGTGATTTTTGGATCAAGTTAAATCTACCACGCGTCCCACAAACAAGCATGTATTAAGATGTTAACTAAATAGCAAATTGAAAAGAAAGCATGCAAACACACGGTTTTAGGTGGAAAACTCAAAGAATGAAAAAACCATGGGTGTCGGCGACGGTGAGAATAAGTGCACTATGAACTTTTTGAATTACACATTAGATTTCTCTCATATACTCGAAGCTATCTTAATCGTCACCCTATTATAGTGTTTTGAGGGTCTATTTATACAGGCATAGAAACCCTAATTTTTATTATACAAGTTAGGGATAGTTAACGAGGTTCAATCGAACTCTATCTTCTAGGAGTCGTCTTGATCTTCTTTCCCATCTTGCATCTCGTGTGTTTTGATGAGTCCTTGTTGGATTCGAACTCTATTTCTTATAAGGGAGGTAGTTTTCTTTCTAGAATGTTCTTCTAGAGGCTTCTTTAGTATAAGGACCTTTTTCTTTGTGTATTCAAGTTGTGAATGCATTAAATACGACATCACCACGTGTGTTTATCCAGCCATTTATTTCTCCCGAATAGGCATCATCCTCCCGATCGGTTATTTATTCCCGACCTAGCGTAATCCTCCTGATCGAGCCATCTTAACCCGATTGTTGTTATTACTTTGATCATGCTATCTTGGCTTGACCAGATGTCAGTATTAACTGGTGGTGATCTGGGTTGATTGTAAGGATTCTCATGTTGATTGGCTAATTTTTTGGACAAACCACATGTTGGGGTTTGACTTGTAAGGGTAGCTTAGGTGATTAAGGATCAAGCTCAAAGGCTCTTTCTCAAGACCTCAAGGTGACAAGCACTCCAAAGGTATATCTTTAGTGCTCAGTTTTTCATTGAAGAGATTTAGAAGCACACACACACACACACACTTAGCATACTTGCATATGTGTGTATACTCTTCACATGTCACATTATACACTAACACTTTGTTGTTATATCTTGTTATGTGTTAATGTGTCTTGTAATTCGTTTCTCGAATATGTTCGAAAACGTCTGCGCGTGCACGTTGGTGTGCTTGGTTTAATGCGAGGATCGCCTTCAGAGAATGCCCTTGACTTCTCCTTTGGATTCACCACTTTGCACACTTGCATATTGCACAAAGTGAAAAATAGGGCATTGTCGCCCTTTGTGGGTGTCACCATTTAATGGGGTCGCCATGGTGACAGAATGATTTTTTCTTAAAAATCATTCAGGTGTAGGGTCACCATGAGAGGCCGCCTTGAGAACAAATGGCGACAAAGAAGTTTTTTTTTGTGTTTTGTCAGAGGTCGCCATTTGACAATTGGCGACCGCAAATGGCGACCTAGAAGAAAAGTTAGTTTTGCCATGAGGTTGCCATTTGACAAATGGCGACCGTAAATGGCGACCACTGATTTTATCCAAAACGACATAGCTTCATTTTGACCCCCTTATAAATATGTCTCTTTACCTTTAGGTCGTTTTAAGGAGTTCAAATAATCTCTTTAACTTAGAATATTTTTCAAGAGAAAAAATCAAATCAAGAACTCATTTTTATACACTCAAAACCATTCTTATATGCATCATAATATCATCTAGCATTTTCTAGCATAGTTAGGATGCTTGCTTGCATGGGTTTTGTTCAACATACATCCTTTGGTATGTTCTTCACTAATCTCATCTATGTTTAGTGTTTTATTTATCAAAGAAATCTCTTATATTATTTGTATGCTCTTAGAATATATTCTAGATACAAAATATAGATTGTTGTGCTGACATGATTGAGTGTTGTATTTTGATAGCAATATCTAGGTTATTTAATCTATGATTTGCTAAGCTTTATGACATGTCATTTTGCTATTGATATCTAGAATTGCATTTATTGTCATCTAATCATCCTAGATAAGCATCTAAGGTTCCCTTGCTTTGTATGCTTCTTGAATAGCATCATATATTCACTTAGGGATTTTATCTCTTTATTGAGAAGTAAGTCTTCTGTGTAGCTTTCGGGATTAGGTTGCTTAGATTGCAAGCAATTGAAGTCTTGTGTGATAGACCGGGATTAGGTCGAACACTGTGATTAGGTGGTCACACAAGCAATTGGACTAGGTTCACTTATACCGGGATTAGGTAGGTTTGTGTGATTATATACCAGGAGTACATTATAATCGTTAACGCATTTAGTGGATTCGAGGTTTGAGTGTTGCGCACTTACTAGTTTGTGGTTTTTCCCGTGAGGGTTTCCACGTAAATATCAAGTGTTATTTAAATTCCGCACATATTACACTTGTTATATATGTTGACTAGATTGGGGTATTTTTGTAATATTGATTAAAGCAAAAATTAGGTAACATTGTTAAAATCTATTCACCCCCCCCTCTAGATTAATATTAGAACACATCCGAGTATTTGTTTCATTGACTTTCTTCCAAGTTTTGACTTTTTGTGATGTGGCGTGTTTGACAACCATTTTTCCCAGTTCCCATGCCGAGTTGTCATCTTTCCAAATTTCACCAATAACAATACCCCTTTAAATATCCGAGCCGAGCATCTTGTCTTCGCTTTGAGAAGGAACTCGCTTAGTGAAGCATATTTAATTTTGCATTTATTTTTGTCTTTTAGCTCATTAATGCCGTTATTATGTTAAACAGCTAAGCATTTACTTTCAACCATAACATCTGGTTTGCCTTCTTTATGTGACACAACGATTGGATTGGCGGACATCTCTTTTTGTTTCCTGCACTACACTTGTCTAACTTTTAACGGCCGCGTGGGACAGGTCTTCTTGAATTTTGCGCACCAACTTCCACACGTAATCACATCTCTCTAGACGTGGGGTGACGTCATTTTCCTTATATATTTTGAAAGCTTCTTCGTTTTCCCTCTCTTGCAAGCTTCTTCTTCACATTCTTCTTTTCATAACCCTGCTCTCTTTTCTTCTTCTTAAAAACTCAAAGGATTTTTGCCACTTTCGGACTCCTGTTTTGTCAGAAACCTCACTCATTATTTCCCATCACCTAAAGAGAATTAGGTACGGATCCTATCACCCCCCATCGATTTGTTGAGTTTTATATTCATGCTGTTGAAATGGGTGACAAAGAAAATGCTTCTAGGCTTGAGTCCTTATTAAGGAAACATCCTCAAACCTCTAATCCTTAGGCCTAACCTGTAGCTCTCAGCGTGGATTATTCCATTGCGAGACATGAGTTCCAGTCTCCTTCGTCTAATCATAATATTTTTTTTATGAATCCACGTCTAGATATGTCGAGAACCGCGCATGCAGGTCAAGGCGGCAGGGCCTTCGCTAGGTCTTTTTCGTATATAGAGCTAAAGATCTTTTCTCAGCAGCTAAAATTGGAGGAAGTTCCTAGAAATCGTCAACCACACTTGTTGACATTCACCGTTGCTGAACCGTGTGTATTTGACATTGAAGTGAACGTGGTCACTGATCGGGAGATTGAGAAGTATGCTGAGAGATTCGACATTCTTGGGGTAGTGGTGCCCTTTTTAAGCGATCATCGCGCTGTCTGGAATCCTTTTAGGGGTGTCGTCACCATCTACGGGGACCATGCTTACCTCGGGGGTGACTATCCCCCTACAACCTTTCATTGCCTTATTTTTGGAGGCAGCCGGGGTTGCTCCCGCTCATTAGCTCCCAACTTGTCAGAGTTTGAGAATTGCTGGCAACTCATCAAAGTTTGAGAATTGGATGTCCAGCTGACAACAATCATCATAAATACCTCGACCCTGAAGAGAACTTCTTGCTAAAAGAGCACTCTAATGTGATTGAAACCGGATAAAGGCTTGAACACAAGTTGACTTTTAACATCTGACGATCCTCACCACAAATCCATAAGGAGAAATTACTTGATGTAGCACTTCCTCATTAATAGGATAAAACATATAATAGATCGTAACTTGGAGAACTCTGTAAGGATAAATATATTTTAATTCATGATCAGAATAATCAAAGCCATAGTGATAATCTAGATATTTTGACATTGATGGTGGTGGTGGATTAGAGGGCATGCAGTATGAAGCATATGGAAATCTGGACTTAAATGAAATTTTCTGTCATGGGTAATTTCAAAAAAGTCCCTTCTGTATGTAGAATTTCTCATACACCCCAGGATTATTAGAAATTGTGAAAAGCCTAGCAGGTTATGGAATTTGCACAACAGCCCTGGGAAAATTCCAACTAGACCCTCCAAATATCAGAAATCAACTAGAGGGCCCTGGTCAAAAACTTCTACCTGGACACCCTTCTACCGATAGATGTAAGTCCGAACAGAAGGATCGGTTGCTGACTCTTCATTTGGGATAGGCGATGAAGCTTTACGTGCAGTCATACGGCGTCAATGGGTAGGCTACGGCAGACTATCTTGGTGTGTAGATTTGCGTTGATGGAGGCAAAACTGGAGGTCGACGATGAAGAAGAAAATGCTAACTGGCGGTTTCTGGTTCTGGTGGTATGGTCGGTAATGGTCATGTGCAGTGGCCGGAGGTGACGCGTGGAGGCTGATGTTGAATTTGTTTGGCCAAGTTGTTTTTTTTTTTGTTTTTGTTTTTTTTTTGGCTATATTTTGTGGTTTGAGTTGTGAAAACGATTTGTCTATAGGGTTGCGGAAGTGTGTAGTAGGGTTGCAGAAGTGTGTACAGATCGATAGTTGGCTCTGATACCAAACTAGTGTAAGACGAGCAGTAGAAGTAGGGAGACTAACACATAATTAAGATAGAAATAGATAGAAATGTAGAATTAGGGTTTAGAAATAGAGATTGAACATAAAATGGAGAAACTCAGTAGAACACGTGAGACTATAAGAACACATTAATCATTCAATTCGCTAATCAATTCTGATTACAAAAAGACTCTGAAGGGGCCTTTTATAGTTGCTAACATAGAATGGATAAAAATCTAAAACTCACTCTTGATAAAAGATAAAACAAATCTAAACTAATCTCTTAAGGAGATAATTATTGATAACTAATATTATGTAGTTAATTATTCCATTTTCCCCATCACAATTATTAATGAGGAGATATCAATGAATCGAATAAGTAAATATAAAATAAAATCCCAATCCTCATCTAAAACCTAGTCGATCACTTAACTCCCTTAAAATATAAGAAATCCCCCATATTATTTTTGTTTCTCTTCTTGTGTTGTCATGAATTCATTTTATCTATTTGCTCGTACATTATTAAGATGTTCCTTTTGGTCATGAAAAACTCTGCATTTTGCAGGCCTGATGCGAGGGCGAGACTTTCCAAGTTATGAATTGATTACGTCATCACTTCTATGCAATTTGTTTATTGAATAAAAAGAAAGACAAGAGCAGATCATACATAGATAGTTAGCCATGGTTCACTGTATCATCCAATCAGTGTAACTTTTCATTTTTTTTTCCTTTCCCCTTTGTAGTTACCTTTAAATTCAGTTTCTTATAAATGTGTAACATTATATTCAGCATAGAAGATATTTCCAATGAATATTATGTTTTGTTGAATACTGTATACATCTTTTGCCAATTCAGTAAAGAAAATAAACTTGTATTGTGAGCTGAATGGAAGTATCTATTCTAGGTAATTTACGAAGCAACTTCCCTTAATTTAGTCTTATTTCAATTAATTGTTACAATCAAGGATAGATTCGTATGGTGTCCTACTTGTATCCTTGTAACATAAATCCGAAAACCATGCTCCTAAGGTGATCAATCAAAGAAACATAATAAAAGAAAGACAAATTTTATGGGGAAATTGAATTCATGAAAGAAAAATAATACTCCATTAAAACAACAGTATGTCTATGAAATTAAAATCATGTCTAGGGCTTCAAGTTAGCCATAGCTATGAGAAGTTTAGTTACAAATCATAACTATAAATGCAAATAAAAACATTAAACTAAAGAAATGTAAAAGAAGAGAGAAATTTAAAACTACAAAGGATCTTCTGTCTTCAATCTTGAATAATGAATCTTTAACATTTTTATTGTAGAAAACTCTTGGTATTTATAAGTGACCTTTCCTTGTGGACTCTCAATTTGCTATGTAGAAAACTCAGAAAGTGGGAAAGTAGAATGAAACAAGGAATGCGAATTCTTTCCTTGGATTTCCTCAGATTTCCTCTTTTGAAGATTGACTCTAATCAGTCTATTTCTACTTATGTTTTAGCCCTTTTTTCCTAACGTTTTTGTTCGTTTCTTGGGGTCCTCTTGTTGGTTGGATGTGTTTGTTGAGCCGTGTAGGTCACTTTCCATAGAAGTGGTGCGGATATCCGATTGTGGAAAAAATGATGTCAAAAGATGAAGAAAAGGGCAATCTTGTCATTTTTCATGGCTTGTATCACCCCCCAGGCAATGCCTACCCAGTGGTAGATGCAGCGTCAAAGTCCCGAGGTGCAACTTTTGATTTACCGCTACCCATGCAGTGGTCTACCAAGCGGTACATGCCGTGGTCAACAGCGGAGGTGTTCAACTTGATTTTCCGCAGCTTAGGCAACTTGCCTGACCAGCGGCACATGCAGCGGTTGCACGTGATTCCTGATTTGTCTTGGTTAGCGAGTGACCTATTTTGGGCATATTTATATAGAGCTGAGATTGTTGTTCTAAAGGGAGGGTTGGAGACCTAGAAAAATTAGACCATTCTTTCATTTATCCATCCTTGGAGAATTCTGGAAAGCAAGAAGACGGCGGAGATTTCAAGACAAGAGCACTTTGCCATTATGGGTTCTCTCTTCTTCTCTTCTATGTTTTTGTTCTCTCCGTTGATATGTAACTAAACCTTTAACTAGGGGATTGATGTAACCAATTTTGGATTACTCTATGTGAACAATTAGTCTATCTTTTGTTAATCAATTGGGTTTTCATTTTATTTATTGAATTAATTGCTCTATTCTACTTGCTCTATATTATTCTGTGACCACAAGTGATTTGAGTTTGTAGCTTAGTTTATCCATGAGATTAGGGTTTAGATGTAGATGACCGTTCCATTTAAATATGAATCACAAGCTTAATAAACAAGAAAATTGATGTATGCATGACCGTGCTATGTTAATTTGGCTTCGAGTTTTGTGTAAAACATGGGTTTTGATAATTGCTCATTACATGACCGTGTGTGAGTAATAAGAAGTGTAGGGAAAAATAAATGTGGTGGAAGCGAAAAAAAGAGTTTAGTATATTTAATTTTTTTCCATATTTTGAACCTAAACCCTCAAATTAATTAACATATAATACTAAAGATATTATACCTTTTTCGTGTGATCCGATTGACATTGCATCGACGGTAATCCGCAAGATCTTTCAATCCAATCACAAACGTGAATCCCCTAGGAGCGTGGTCTCCTTTCTCTTTGAATTGTGTACTTGAGGATGGATTAACAAAACTTTTTCTTTTTCGTTAGTCACAACAAGTTCCAAGAGACAACAAAGAATGTTCTGATCACTTTTGAATTTACAATCGTTAGATCGAAACTCTCATGAACCTTATTCGAAATTGTGCACAAAACCTTTTGGTGTAAAAGTAACTAGTGCACTATCGAAATAAGAACAAATTTTTCTCTCTATTCCTCTTGGCTGAAAATAATCACACTAGTCTAAGAGTTGGATTTTATTTTTCTCTAGCAAAAGCAAAAATTCTCAAGTCAAAGACCTTAGGGTGGCCAAATCAAAAGTTACAAAAACTATGGTGGCTGAATCCATAGTTACAAAAACTATGGTAAAAAAAAAAAACTATGGTTCAAAATTCTATCTTATGTTAACAAGGTTGTGACCAAAATCCTCTACAAAAATGGATTTGTGTTTCCACAAAAGACTTCAATCAATCTTTTAGAATTCAAACCCTAATTCAACTCTTTAGTGTATTTGTGACTATATAAAAGATTTCATAATTGGACGAGATAAATAAATCCCTTATTTATCTACTTACCAAATAAAATCTTTTATATTTAATATACTACTACCAATAGTATAACACTAAGAAACATATTTCCTAATCAGAAAAAGATTTTGATTTTTAATTAAATAATTAATCAATCAATTAATTAATTTCCATTTAATCAAATAATAAAATAAAATAATATATTAGACTATTATTTAAGCCTTGCTGCCCATACACAAAGATAGGCACATATATTATTTTTTCATTTTAATAAATCCATTGGACCTTTAATAAAAAAAAGCCCACATGTGAACTAGACCCATTTTTACTTAAAGAAATCAGCCCACATGCCTTTCATTAATATATTAATATAATTTAACAGCCTAATAAATAAATAATGTGCAAATTATATTCTTAATATATTAAATACAATTCTAGATGGACACATAATCAATCCGGTAGAATATATCAAGTGATCCATGCAAGTCCGTGTGGATTGGGGATCTTGGCGAGCCTATCTAAATTTAAGCTCCAATAGACATAACCAATCACAATCAACAAATGATTCACTTAGGTTCAACTTATTAATTTTAGTTCTTAAAGAACTAAAATTGCACTCTTAAATAAAGATAGAATAAGTAAATGATTCTCATTCTTACCCTAGACAATCTTATAGGAGATAGTGAATCCTCGTGAAGAATATTAGTAATCACCAAGAGCTCATAGACCGCCTATAGCTCTCCAAGTTACCATATTTACTCATATGACCACATTTTGAACTTAGATATATATATTATGACTTGTCTAGAAGTCATCTTTCAATAGTCACTATTGAAAACTCAACGTTAAGATTTAATATCCAAAACCTCAAAACATCCATATGATGATATTCTACTCACATTTAATAAATGGAGCCACGATGTCCATATCTATAAATGAAGTCTTCTATCGATTAGAAAATGAATACCACCAAACTATCGAGGATAGATTGTGCTATATAATCGTACTCATTGATAGCTCAAATGATAACACTTGTAACCATAAGTCCATCATTTATCTAAAGATTAAGATAAACACTCCGATTGTCCTGATAATGAAAGACTTTTATCTATTGACGGTTCTAGATAAAGTATTTTATTGTGATCCAGTTCAATGCACATAGTGTACTAGATTCTTTTACTCGAAGACCCTTCGATGATTTTAGACTTATCATAACATATTTGATCACACTCAAATGCTAGCAATGTAGGGAAAAATACGTGCACGCAGCGGAAGCAAGACTAAAAAGAAGTTTAGTATAGTTTTAAATTTTTTCCATATTTGAACCTGAACCCTTTAATTAATTAAACATATACACCAAAAGATATCATACCTTTGTCGCGTGATCCGATTGACTATGCGTCGATGGTAATCTGCAAGATCTTCCAATCCAATTGTAGGGAAAAAAAATAAAATACGTGCACGCAGCGGAAGCGAGACTAAAAGAGAGTTTAGTATATTTTAAATTTTTTCCCATATTGAACCTTAACCCTTTAATTAATTAAACAATATATACCAAAAGATATCGTACCTTTGTCGCGTGATCCGATTGACTATGCGTCCATGGTAATCCGTAAGATCTTCCAATCCAATCACGAACGTGAATCACCTAGGAGCGTGGTCTCCCTTCTTTGAATTGTGAACCTGAGAATGGACAACAAAACTTTTCTGGTTTCTGTTAGTCACAAAAATTCCAATAGGTTGCTAAGAACGTTCAGGTCACTTTTGAATTCACAATCGTAAGATTGAAATTCGCGTGAACCTAATTCGAAAGTGTGTACAAGATCTCTTGATGTTAAGATCACTAGTACACTATCGAAACAAGAACAATTCTCCTCTCACAAACCTCTAGGCCGAATCACTCACTAGTCTTAGAGTTGGATCTTATTTTTCTCTAGCAAAAGAAAAAGCTCTCAATTGCAAAAACTAGGGTTTTTCAAAAAATATAAAGAATATATATATATATTTTTTGCACCGAATTCTCTTTTAAATATATATCAATATGCACTAATATTGCACGCCTTTTAAATATATATCTTTTGTTATAATCTTGCACGCCTCTTAGATATATACTAGTAAAATGGCCCGTGCTCTGCTGCGGGAGTATTATACTGTTTTATATATTATTTTCAATTTTAATAAATTTATTGATCTAAATTATGAAACAAACAAAATTAAAATATAAAAAAATATATTAATCAAAAATAAAATGCAAATATATTTTCAAATGTAAATCCATCGTCCTCTATCTCTTCTTCAACTCTTGACCATCCATTATCTCTACCAAACAATTTTTTTTCTCTCAACAATCAACTCATCTCTCACCTAAATTATCTTTTTTATCTTTGTTTTTTTTTTCTCTTTCAGACAGGGAGAGAATAATTATTCATTAAAAGAATTTAAAAAGTAAATAAACCATTTGAAACAACCAACCGCTAGGGCGCTGTCACAATAATTCTATGAACACATCATGTGATTTGACAAATATAAATAAGATATAATTACTTTGGTGGATATCTATTTAGTTAAACTCTATCAAAATGGTCATTAGATTGGAAATTTGTTTCAAAATGACTATTTTGGCAAACAATGACCATTTCCATCACACTATTTGTCAAAATAGCCATTTTGATAGGTAATAACCAAATGGGTGGTCACCAAGGTAATTATCCCTATAAACAAATTAAGATGAGCATACCACATATATCAAAAAATTCTCAGTAAACATCAAATCAAAATATCAAACATCCAAACGTTATAAAAATCACTCCATCAGTTGACAACTATGAAAATATTCCACAAAAGTCTCGTAACAAAGAGAAAGATAATGATAAGCTTACAGCTTGGAGTTGTGAGCTTTAGTGTCCGGAAGCAAATATCATATAGGGCTTTATTGTCCAAAACCATACATTCATCTACATTTTCAACCAACTGGTGAACAAAGAGGGTTGCATTGTGTGGTTCGACAACAATGTTGGAAACCTTCAAGGATGGGAACACCAAGAAAGTGAGTATCATTCAGTTTGAGACAAAAATTTCCTCACTTCGTTTTTTCCCTCATAATTTTTTTTTCTTGCAAATCGAGACTTATTTTGTAAATTTGAGACTTATTGGGTAAAATCCGAACTTATTCTGTAAATTTGAGACTTACTTAGGCAAATTCGATACTTATTTTGATAATTCGAGACTTATGGGGTATTTTTACAAATTTGAGATTTACAGAGTAAAAATAAGAATTTTTTTTAAAAAAATATTTAGGTCGTCTTCTTCATCCATCAATGGAGGATGACACTGTTTCCAAATCAACGATGAAGGCTTGATTTTTTCTCTAGATTTCAACTTCTCGAGTATTCGTTGAATAGTTTCTTATCTAATTTCAAATTTTGTCTAGCGAGAAGGCTACTCGCCTACTCGAGCCTTTGTCTCCAAAATAGCTACTCGATCGACGAAATCCAGCGAGAAGAAGTGACGAATGCTCGATTTTGTCTTTGGAGACTACTCGTCTAATTTCGTTGTGCCTTCGTTTCAAGTTAATTTTGTCACCGGATTTTATTGCGCGAACCAACGAAGATGATGCCGTTTCTAGGCAATGACGGAAACTCGTGAAGCTACTCAACAAAGACGATGAAGGCTCTGATTTTTGGAGCTCCTCCATTGATGGAGCTTTGAACTCCATCGATGGAGGTTTTTGAAAAATAAAATAAAAAAGGGACTAATAAGAGATAATTATTGAAAAGTGGGGGTATTTTTGTCCAAAATCAATCTTTGGTGCTATTTAAACTCGAGTTATTAAAGCGATGCTAATTCCAAAAGTCACTCTTTAAAATGTGTTATATTATATATATATATATATATATCACATGCTATGAGATGACTTGAATCTGAGACATTGTTAGGCTGAATGAGCGTTCTAATCACCAAGCCACATTGGGTGATGATATATTAGAAAGTTTTGATGGTTGAGATTTTATCTTATATATAATTTTCATATTACATTAGTTATTTATTTTCGAATGATTAAGAAAAAAAAATGATAACTAATTAATAATTTACATAGAAATATATTAAAGTTGGTTAGTATTAAAAAAGATGGAGAGATTTATTCAAAAAAAAAAAAAAAAGATGGAGAGAGATTGAGAGAAAGAGAGGACGGTGGGTAGGTAGAGAAAAAGAGAGTGAGGGAGGTGGTGAGAGTACACCTGCTATCTTTTTTTTTTTTAAAAAAATTTTTTTTTTTAACAACACATCAATGACATTTTTGTAAATAAATTGAAATCCCCTCAATTGCACTGTTCACGTGACCAGTGCAATTTCATCTCCAATTTTAGTATATATAATAATATGTGGTGCAGTAAAGCACGTTTCTTATATATATTTAGTCAAACACTGCATTATAATATATATATATCTATTGCCAAAAACATATATATCTTACTTTATATATCTCGGTCAAAATATTATATATATATTCGGTCAAATATATACTATATATCTATGGCAAAATAACATATATA
The DNA here is from genome assembly GCA_954870605.1 of Acer campestre. NCBI lineage: Eukaryota > Viridiplantae > Streptophyta > Magnoliopsida > Sapindales > Sapindaceae > Acer > Acer campestre. Next base: position 33,657,774 of record OX940799.1, read on the forward strand.
TCTAGGCCAAATATAATATATATCTCTATAGTGTAAACCCTAATCCAACTCTTTAGTGTATTTGTGACTATATAAAAGACTTCCTTATTTGACTAAACAAATAAAGTCTTTTATATTCAGTATAATACTAATAGTAGTATACTACTAGGAAACATATTTCCTAATCAGAAAAAGATTTGATTTTTAATTAAATAATTAATTAACATATTAATTAATTTTCATTTAATTAAATAATAAAATAAAACAATATAATGAGCTAAAAATTAGCCATTGCGGCCTATGACTAGAACTTGGGCCAACATATTGTTTTCTTATTTTATTCAATCCATTTGGACTTTAATAAAAAGCCCACATGTGAACTAAACCCATTCTTACTAAAAGAAATAAGCCCACATACCTTTCATTAATATATTAATATAATTAAACAGCCTATTAAATAAATAATGTGCAAATTATATTCTTAATATATTAAATACAATTCTAAATGGACCCAAAAATAGTCCGGTAGAATATATCAAGTGATTCATGCAAGTCCATGCGGATTGGGGATCTTGGCGGGCCTATCTAAATTTAAGCTTCAATAGACATAACCCAATCACAATCAACAAATGATTCACTTAGGTTCAATCTATTAATTTTAGTTCATTCCACTAAAGAACTAAAATTGCACTCTTCAATAAAGATGAAATAAGTTAATAATGCTCATTCATACCCTAGACAATCATATGGGAGATAGTGAATCCCCGTGAAGAATATCAGTAATCGCCAAGAGCTCATAGACCGCCTATAGCTCTCCAAGTTACCATATTTACTCATATGACCACACTTTGAAATTTTATATATATATTATGACTTGTCCAGAAGTCATCTTTCAATATACACTATTGAAAACTCAACGTTAAGATTTCATATCCAAAACCACAAAGCATCCATATGATGATATTCTACTCACATTTAATAAATGGAGCCACGATGTCCATATCTATAAATGAAGTCCTCCATCGATTAACAAATGAATACCACCAAACTATCGAGGATAGACTATGCTATACAATCGTACTCATTGATAGCTCAAATGATAACACTTGCAACCATAAGTCCATCATTTATCTCAGGATTAAGATAGACTCTGCGATTGTCCTGATAATGAAAAGACTTTTATCTATTGACGGTTCTAGAAAAAGTATTTCATTGTGATCCAGTTCAATGCACCCAGTGCACTAGATTCTTTTACTCGAAGACCCTTCGATGATTTTGGACTCATCACAACACATTCGATCCCACTCAAATGCTAGTAAAAGAATTCTACAACTTTAGCAAGATAAAGATGCCCAACCTTTAACTTAAGTTGTGAACGTTATTCAAGACTAACTAATGAATTGTGTCTACCTCATACATATCCAGATGTACGAACAATTCTTCTTTTCTCATAGTCTTTTGACCTTATGATTATTTACTTTGACAATTATAATAATAAATGCTATATAAGATTTTGTTAACTAACAGAAATCACTTTATTAATATGAAAAGATTGTCAAGTACAACATTACACTCTTGCTATTGAGCATAACCCTAACAATCTCCCACTTGCGCTATAGCAAATGTGTCATATCTCTCATTCCCATGTTCTTTAGGTGCCCATCAAAACTTTTATGTGGTAGAGCCTTTGTAAAGGGATCCGCTAGATTTTCTGCTGACGCGATTTTGGTAATCGTCACGTCACCCCTATAAACAATCTCCCTAAAAAGATGATACTTCCTTTCAATGTGTTTTCCTCTCTTATGACTTCTTGGTTCTTTAGAATTAGCCACTGCTCCACTGTTGTCACAGTAAATAGTGATCTGCTTATTCACACTAGGAACCACTTCTAAGTCAATCAAGAATTGGTGGAGCTAGACAGCCTCTTTGGCAGCTTCGCATGCAGCAACATACTCAGCTTCCATGGTGGAGTCAGCAATGCAAAATTGCTTGATACTCCTCCATATGACTGCTCCTCCTCCCAGAGTAAACACAGATCCTGATGTGGACTTTCTAGAGTCAGAATCCGACTGGAAATCAGAATCTGTATACCCTACAGGAATCAAATCCCCTCCAGAGTATACAAGCATATTGTCTCTCGTTCTCTTGAGATACTTGAAAATATGCTTGACTGCCGTCCAGTGATCAGGACCAGGTTTCGATTGAAACCTGCTAACTATGCCAACATCAAAACAAATATCTGGTCTAGTGCAGAGCATTGCATACATGAGACTTCCAACTGCCGAGGCATATGGAACTTTACTCATGAATTGCTCTTCATGCTCATTCTTAGGAACTTGTTCCTTAGAAAGTTTGATTCCATGCTTGAAAAGTAACATACCTTTCTTGGAATCCTGCATGGAAAACTTAGACAAGATTTTATCTATGTATGAAGCTTGGGATAGTGCAATCGTTCTATTCTTTCTATCCCTTATTACTTGGATACCAAGAATATAACTTGCTTCTCCTAAGTCCTTCATATCAAATTGTTTTGCCAACCATTCTTTTACTGATGTCAATACACCTACATCGTTTCCGATGAGTAGTATATCATCAACATAAAGAATTAGGAAAACCAACTTGTCGCCTTTGATCCTTTTGTATACACAAGGTTCGTCAAGGTTCTGAACAAATCCAAAACCTTTCACAGCTTGATTGAACCTTATGTTCCAGGATCTGGATGCTTGCTTTAATCCATATATGGATCTTTGCAACCTGCATACCTTTTCCACTTGGCCTTTTTCAATGAATCCTTCTGGTTGCATCATATAGATGTTTTCGTCAAGACTTCCATTAAGGAAAGCTGTCTTGACGTCCATTTGCCAAATCTCTAAATCTAAAGATGCTGCAATGGATAAGAGTATCCTAATAGATTTAAGCATGGCCACAGGAGAGAAGGTTTCCTCGTAATCGATACCTTCTTTCTATGTATAACCTTTAGCTACTAATCTAGCTTTAAAGGTTTCCACCTTTCCATCCATACCTCTTTTCCTCTTGTATAACCACTTGCATCCAATGGGTTTTATCCCTTTAGGCAAGTCTATAAGGGACCAGACTTTGTTATTGAACATGGACTCAATCTCAGATTGCATTTCCTTTTGCCAATGATGACTATCAACATCCTCCATTGCTTCCTTATATGTGTAGGGATCATCGTTGTCTGGGAGATTCTCTACTGATTCTCCCAGACCGATGTATCTCTCGGGTTGTCTTACAACCCTCCCACTACGACGAGGAATGGCAGGTTGTTGATCTTGTGATGGTACGGAACTTACAATTGGGCTAGGTTGTGAAACCTCTTGTGGAATTGTATCTTCTGACATCGCATTCAGAACAATTCTACTTTTAGGTATAAACTCATTCATATAGTCATTTTCCAGAAATTTAGCATTTGTCGAAATAAATACTTTAAGATCTGAAGGACTATAGAAATAATACCCTTTAGTTCCTTCTGGATACCCCACAAATATGCATGTTTCTATACGGGACTCCATCTTTTCTGTCTTTCCTTTTAACACATGCGCAGGACAACCAAATAGCCTTAAGTGTTGTAAACTAGGCTTTCACCCAGTCCACAACTCATGCGGTGTTTGAGGAACCGACCTTGATGGTACATCGTTTAGAATGTACATTGCAATTTGTAGAGCATATCCCCAAAAAGAAACATGGAGCGTTGAATAACTCAACATTGACCTAACCATGTTCAAAAGAGTTCTATTTCTTCTTTCTGCCACCCCATTCTGTTGAGGTGTACCTGGTGCAGAAAACTAAGAAATGATCCCATTATCAATAAGATATTGCTGAAACTCACCAGATAGATATTCTCCACCACGATCAGATTTCAAGATTTTTATGTGTTTCTCTAGCTGATTATCCATTTCAGCTTTAAATACTTTGAACAAGTCAAAAGCATCCGACTTATGTCTCATGAGATACACATAGCCAAATCTCGAGTAATCATCTTTGAAAGTGATGAAGTACTCATATCTACCTCTAGCTTGATTGCTCATAGGACCACATATATTAGTATGCATTAATCCTGAACATTCAGTGGCTCTTGTGCCTTTGGTCTTGAACGACCTTTTGGTCATTTTATCTTCCAAACAGGATTCACAAGTTGGTAGATCATCAACTTTTAAGTCTCTTAAAAGTCCATCACTAACCAATCTTTTAATCCTATTAAGGTTAATATGACCTAGGAGCAAACGGCATAGGTAGGTTTCATCTTTTGATAATTTTACTCTTTTATGATTAGGTTGCGTTAATTCTGTGTCTAACAAGTGAGAGATATTTCTATGTAAATAGAATAGACCATTTTCCAATGTACCTTTGCAAACAAATTTGTCATCCTTACTAATAATAAATTTTTTATTAAAAGTAACTGAATATTCAAATTTATTTAAACAAGAAACTGAAATTAAATTTCTCTTGAATTGAGGTACATAATAAATGTCTATCAAATCTAAATGCCTACTAGCATCTAGATGAACGCTAATATCTCCCACTGCACTAACAGACACCAACGCTCCGTTGCCTAAACGCAAATTGATTTCATTCTTTTTCAACCTTCTCCTTTCTTGAAACCCTCATAAGGAATAACAAACATGATTAGTGGCTCCAGAGTCTACGATCCAAGAATCTGTAGAATCTGTCAGAAAAACATGTTTCAAGATAATTCACATTACCTTGTTCCTTCTTATTATGAGACTTTGGGCAATTACTTTTCCAATGTCTCTTTTCACCACAAAAGAAGCACATTAGATTCATTAGTAGGAGCAGGTGGTTTAGGAGTAGTTAGAACAAACTTTATATTTTTTCAGCTTGCAGCAACAACCCAATTTTCCTTTTCCATGTGACATAATTATTACCAGTTAAAGTTTTATCTTTTAGGATGATCATTAGGGTTGGGATCATGATTTCTTAATAAAACAAAAATATATATAAGTAAATAATCATTGTTTAGCATTTTCGAATATTTATCTTGAATTAAATATTTATAATTCAATCGTAAAATTCAACATTCGATCCAACACCCATAAATGTTACGTCTCCTTTGGGAGTTCGCACCATTTATTAGTTGGACTAGGTCCCACCTAATTGTTAACATAACAACCAACGTTTTTAATTTTAGCCTTGTGATTTTATTAATAAGAACTCTTGGGAGGATATTAATAAAATCACATTGAGTGTACTACCAAGATTTCGACCCTCAATATATTCCCTCACGAAAATCCCTCCTTGGGGAGTAGATCTCGTTTGAGTCAATTGTCTAGTCTATCCTTGTAAGGAAGTATCTTGCTATATTCCATTCATGGACACCCCTTGGGGGGATTACCACAAAACAATATAGCTCAACTAACCTTGGAGGCCATAGGTGTTTGCAATACACCTTCTCCCACTCAATTATTTAAGGCATGTGATTAAATCCTAAAGAATGATTTACCAAGTTATCTAGATGCCAATTAGATACCTAAATCATTCAATGCATGTTCATACCAAAAGAGATATATGAGTGACACTCCTATTCTACATGACATGTTATCAAACAATAACAAATATTGTAATATTTACACAAAATAAATAGCCACGATTTTGATCCATATTAGAAAAGCAAGTAAATTACATTTGTTTGGAATACAAAAAACTCCTTTCTTGGCGAACAAATCTTCAAGCGGCCATCGATCACTTGAGCACCCATGGCTGCCCAATTAGCGTGCACACTCCACAACCCTAACAAGGGCTGCCGTGTGCAGCCCATGGACTCCATGGGGCTGCCATGCGCAACCCACAGTCCAACATGCACAGCTACGTGCAATTTTGCACGTGTGCACGTTGCTATGGTGTGCATGGTCCCAAACTCGTTCCGGTTGCTATTAATTCTTCAAGTCTTCGAATCTTCGATGCTTGAACATATTACAAACATATTTAAACAATAAAAATACTGCAGTAAATATATATATATTTTTTTATTCACAGCAGTATTTAATAAAAAAAAAATACTGCACTTATTTTTTTTAATACATTAAAAAAAAACTGCAGTTAAATATAATACATAAAAAAAATATATAGCAACTACCAAGAAGGAAATTGTGACGATAATAGGCCACCCTTCTTGTTACAATTCCGAAACAAAATACATTGAAATTCTAGGATCAAAATCGAGCAATAACAATTCACTTTATATCAAAATATAACATATATAAATCCATACATTCCAATGTAATTATATACGAGAATACCTAGAGTGCCATCTCTTTCTAAACATGCATAATCACAATAAAAAGAAAAAGATTCACGTATACATACGTTAACTAATTAAAGGGTACAACCAGGCTCTGATACCAATTGTAGGGAAAACAAAAAAAAATACGTGCACGCAGCGGAAGCGAGACTAAAAGAGAGTTTAGTATATTTTAAAATTTTTCCCATATTGAACCTGAACCCTTTAATTAATTAAACAATATATACCAAAAGATATTGTACCTTTGTCGCGTGATCCGATTGACTATGCGTCGATGGTAATCCGTAAGATCTTCCAATCCAATCACGAACGTGAATCACCTAGGAGCGTGGTCTCCCGTCTTTGAATTGTGAACCTGAGAATGGACAACAAAACTTTTCTGGTTTCTGTTAGTCACAACAATTCCAATAGGTTGCTAAGAACGTTCCGGTCACTTTTGAATTCACAATCGTAAGATTGAAATTCGCGTGAACCTAATTCGAAAGTGTGTACAAGATCTCTTGATGTTAAGATCACTAGTACACTATCGAAACAAGAACAATTCTCCTCTCACAAACCTCTAGGCCGAATCACTCACTAGTCTTAGAGTTGGATCTTATTTTTCTCTAGCAAAAGAAAAAGCTCTCAATTGCAAAAACTAGGGTTTTTAAAAAAATATAAAGAATATATATATATATATTTTGCACCGAATTCTCTTTTAAATATATATCAATATGCACTAATATTGCACGCCTTTTAAATATATATCTTTTGTTATAATCTTACACGCCTCTTAGATATATATATGTAGTGCAGTAAAGCACGTTTCTTATATATATATTTAGTCAAACACTGCATTATATAATATATATATATATATAAATATATCTATTGCCAAAAACATATATATCTTACTTTATATATCTCGGTCAAAATATTATATATATATTCGGTCAAATGGGTCATACTACCTTACTGGTCCAATAACGTTATTGGAGTTAATAACAACCATTAGATTGGATAAAAACAAATCCTATGGATATTATTAAAATTTGAAATTAATGTTTTTTATTACAGTAAAAACTTGAAACCCTTTCAACAGGTTTCTTTTTATTTTCTTTTCAAAAAAATAATAATTGCAAAAGATAAGAAAGTATACGGCTAATAAAAGATTATTTAAAAAAAAATGAAATATGACGGTTATTGGATTAACATCTTGATAGAGAAAATAAAAAAAATAAAAAAAAATAAAAAAAAACTGTGAAATTAATCAAACCTTGAACCACCAATTCTTTCATCTTCAGCTTTATTTTTATTTTTTATTTAAAAAAAAAAAATTCTAAAAGAACCCTAAACAAAATTTGCTTTCATTCATCTTCACCCCCTCCAGAATCCTAAAGAGAGTCTTGAAGGTAGTGGTTGCTCACAGATTTATTGGAGAATATTAATTGTTTTTCTCTCTTGCTATCTGTGGCTTCTAAAAGAGGTACTTTGTCTGTCTCTTAATAAAAATCATGTGATATTTTTTTGAACTTAAAGTTTTGCATTGTTTAATTTATTTATTTTGTTACTTTACTGTATTCCATGTATTTTTTTTTTTTTGGAGCAGTATTGAATGTGATTGGATGTGAGGTTTAGGGTTTTTTTTTTCTTCTAGTCTTGGTAGTTTCAAAACTAAGAAAAAATAGACAATAATAGGGAAAAAACTGATGTATTGTACTTTAAAAAAAAACTTATATCAAAATCGTAAATAGTCCGAATTTGCATTGTTTAATTTATTATTTTTGTTGTTTTACTGTATTCCATGTAATTTTTTTTTTGGAGCAGTAATCGATGTGATTTGATGTGAGGTTTAGGGTTTTTTTCTTCTTCTGGTTTTGGTAGTTTCAAAACTAAGAAAAATATACAATAATCGGAAAAAAGAAACTAATGTATTGTACTTTTAAAAAAAATGAAACTGATGTATATCAAACCCTAAAATTTTTTTTTTTGAAAAGAAAAGAGAATCAATTGAAACTCATTATATATAAAACAAATCCACAATCTTGATTACAACTACAAAAATGCTGCTCATTGCTAGCGAGACTAAAAACATCCGAGACTGCCTTCATCTCTGTAATTATATACATAGAATCATGACACATTTTCTCCCATCTGATAAATAAACTTCAATAAACCGAACCTTATAACCTGATGTAACGATCAACAAAAAATTTCACCAACTCCGAAGAGCATACCTATCTACTAATCAAACCCTTAAATTGTCCGAATTAATAAAACCCTAGACATAATTGCCTTCTTTCATCTGCATCTTAGTTTTGTTTTTGTTTTTGTTTTTTTTTTATTTTTATTTTTTTTTTTAATTTTTTTTTTTTATAATTAAAATCCTGAAGGGAGTTTTTTTTTTTTAAATAACTTTTTTTTTATTCTTAAGAAAAACAACAAATGTCCTTAATTGTTCTAAATTCATGTTATATAATGCCAAAGGAAGAAAAAAATAACAAATATTAAAGATATGAATCTAGAAACCAAAACTACTAGATAGGAAAAAAGAACAATCAATTAGGAAATTAAGGACAATGCCACAAAATATCATAGGAAAAGAAATAAGAACCCAATCAAAGCTAATAACAAATTTATCCATTTTAATTTTGTATATGAATGCTATGAAAATGAGAAAGTTAAACTATTATGTAATGATTTATGAAAATTAAACTTATTTTTCTTAAGATAAAACTTCTTTGATAACAAAAGAAAGTAGAAATGTGCTAACTTGGTGTGATATATGATGCTCTATCGGTTTCCTGGGTTTTTCTGGGTGTTTTTCTAGGCTCAGTTTGTTTCTCCTGGTTTGTTTTGTCCTGTTTCTAGCTCTTTGCTGTTGCTCTGTGTCATGTTTTTGTTATGTTCAGCTCTGTCGGGTTTGTGTAGTTTGTTTGTCTTTGTGTTTTGTTCTCCTCTGTTTCTATTGGTGTTTTGGTCATTGGTTTGTGCCTTTGAATAAATTTGCCTTAAAAAAAGGTTTGATTAACCCATTGTTTTACTAAAAAATATTGATTTGTGATTAATAATTATAATTATATCAATGTGATGTTAGATTTTGCTTAATTATATAATTGTATTAGAATGAGATTGATATATTCTTCATACCTAAATTATTGTGTTTGTATATGTATAATTGATTTTGTATTTTATAATTATTTTTTGAAAGTGAATTGCAATTTTTATTTTTGATAACCGATTGTGGTACGGGACTTAAACCCTAATTGTTGACAGACTGAATAAGCACCCTGGAGGGAAGTAAACTGAAATTATAAAAGCATAAAAAAGAACATTTTATTTCTAAAAAAACTTATAGATTCATGAAGCAAAACATTTAGTTAATCTAAAATTAGGAAAATATGTTCATAATAAAAATTAAGGAGTAAATTGACCAATAGCCTTAGGAATTTCCACTCTTTGGAGAATTATATACCTTTATTAGTGTATGTTAAGCTTTATTATATACCTTTTTCAATGAACACATATTTTAACCTTTTCAATAATTTAACCATTGAACATGTTTTTTAGGTGGTGTGCATTTCGATCCCTTCCACATTTATGGATGAGATTTATGTTAAGGGAGAAAATCTCCGGTGCACCGGATGCACTGTTGAATGGTGCACTGAGGATGCGACATATGGCTGCCACGAAATTTTTTTTTAATATCCATGTCTCATTTTTAGTAGTCGGATGCACAACTTAACAGTGCACCCGATTCACTCTGAAGATTTTCTCTATCTCAATAGAAAAGTTCCACCTCAGCCCATCTTGCTTATCTAGCTACCTCAACCAAGTCTGTGTTCAGCTGATTGTAATTACTCAACTGATCATCAAGTTAAACTTGATCAATTAGAGTTTAGAAACCATGATCATGATTAGTACCATAGCAGATGATGCTCTCTGATAAAAAAGGTAGATCAGCTTAACTGACTCTGTATAGGTAGTACTAGCTTCTAGAAGCTGACATGTTTATTGAAGCTTTATGCATATAAAGCAAGGGCGGAGGCAAGTGGAGACTACACTAGGCTGTAGCCTGGTCCAAACTTTTCAAATAAAAAAATTTATATATGAACTCTCATCACTCATTTCTGGTGACAACACCACACCACACTATCATTTTTGATCCAACACTCTCCAACATTTAATTTTTTTTAATAATTTAGTGGGCACACTCTCTAACTTATCATTTTTGATCCATCACTCTCCAACATTTATTTATTTTTAATAATTTAGCGGGCACACTCTCTGACTTATATATTTTTTTTTTAATAATTTAGTGCAGTGGCGAAGCCAGGATTTATGATATGGGGGGCTAAACTAGGCAGCTCTGGCCGCTGCGAGGAAGGCCTTCCTAGGATTGATGTAGTCCAGTTGTGTAGGCCTTCCTAGGATTGATGTAAGATTGATCTTTTTTTTTTTGTCCCACTAAATTATTAAAAAAATTATAAGTCAGAGAGTGTGCCCACTAAATTATTAAAAAAAATTAAATGTTGGAGAGTGATGGATCAGAAATGATAAGTCAGAGAGTGTGCCCGCTGAATTATTAAAAAAAATTAAATGTTGGAGAGTGATGGATCAGAAATCACTACAAAAAAAATGACATATAGTCAGGGACGGACCATAACAGGGGCTAGGGTGGGCTCAAGCCCACCCTGGCCCATCTTAAATAAAATAAAATAAAAAGAGAGAGAAAACTGCAGAATAGTCCTTATAATGTGTTTAATTATATATTTAGATCAATTACATAAGCAAATACCATGAATGTCCTTTCACTTTTTCTTTTTTCTCGATTTTTACTCACTCCCACTACTTCAAATAGAAAAGACTTTTTTATTCACTACTCTCTCCCACTCTCTAAATTTGGCTTAAACTCTTTATCTAAAAAAGTTTGGTTTTCAAATTAGGTATTTTAGGGTTAATCTACTTTCAAAATTACAAAGTATTGATATAAAAATTGAGTGCAACATCAAATGTAAATATGACTATAAATTACAAACTACATTATTTAGTAAAAAAAAAATTGATGTATTAAGTTTTTATTTTATTTTATTTTATTTTATTATTTTATTTTTTTTAAGGGGGCACTCGAACCTACAATCTCGTGGTATATGTGTGATGGGTATACCACCGGACCAATCTAATCTCCTCTAATTTATTTCAATTTTACCTCATTAAAGTTGAGTTAAAACTTTTCAAAAAATTCTTTGGTACTTTATTAGTAGCCTTACACCAAAAATGTATATTTTAAAATGTATACATTATTATTTTAATCTTACCTTGTCAACTACTAGGTGTATCTTTATTTTTCAATTATTAAAATTTCTTCATTCCGTAGAGATTTATTAAGAAGATTTATTTTAGCCCTCCCTAGCAATGAATCCTGGTTACGTCCCTGCATGTAGTGACACATTTTTGTGTGACAAATTTTAAATGTATCACAATATGTATTATTTTGTTACAAATTATATTATTTGTCATTATGTTTTGTTCAATTTAGACTTTTAAAAAATAATTGTCACAATTAGTTAAAAAAAATTAATAATTTGTGACAAATAATATAATTAGTCACAAAATTACCCTATAAAAAAAGAAAGATTTTATTTTATAAATAATTAGGTTTTTAAAAGGAATCATAATCAATAAATTTTATTTTATTTGGAAGAAAAAAAAAATACCACAATCGTAGTGTTGTTATTTTTTTTCCTTATTCCATATTCACATGTATCTTGGTTCTCCCTTTATCACTGCCATATCTAGATTTTCTCTTTTCCTTAAACACACTTTTTAGGTTTGAAACTGTGATTCATCTTTAGAAGTCATTAGGATTGTAGAGAAAATTCTATCTTGATAGAAAAAGGTAAGCTTCTCTTGATTTGATTTTTATTTTTTTTATTTTTTTAGGGTTTGTTATCTTTTACTTGTTTTTCAGGGTTGGAATTTCAAATTCGAATTTTATATAATAAAAGTTTCTTTGAATAAGATATATTTTTTTTTTTATGTAGAATTTTATATATATGTTTAGGGATGTTTCTTAATTTTAATTTTTTTTCTCTTTAGTTTCTCCTTTCCTTAAAAATACTTTTTAGGTTTGAAATTATGTTTCATCTTTAGAAGTCATCAAGACCGTAGAGAAAATTTTATCTTGATAGAAAAGGTAAGCTTCTCTTAATTTAATTTTTTTTAGGGTTTGTTTTCTTATACTTGTTTTTCAAGGTCAGAATCTAAAATTCGAGTTTCATATATTAAAAGTTTCTTTCAACAAGGTATGTTATATATAGAATTATATATATATGTGTTTTGGAATGATTCTTAACTTTAATTTGTTTTTAATTTTTTTTAGGAACCCATAATTATTATTTCATGATTTATAGTTGTTTGTTCTTAGATTTCCACAATACATGATATTTATATGTTGATGTGCATATTAACTGTTCGATTAAATGATTCTTATGGCTGGAACAACCAATTGTTTGATGCAGCATTGAAAAAACAAAATTATATCTTATTGAGGTGTTAATAATATACTTTCAACTATTGTAGTTTGTATCTAGGCGAAAAGTTTATTCCAATCTTTTTCATTTACGAAAGTGTTCTAGTATTGAGGTTTGAAGAACTTTCATCATGGTTATCCGGATAAATTGATGTAATGCATTTATCTCAAAATTTGTAGCAAATTGGTGTATGTACACTAACAATTTTGTAATATATATATATTTTTTCACTTTCTTTTTTCACTTTCTTTTCTTGTGTTCTGATTATCAATTCCTTATTGTACTTTTTGTATTTAAGTTTTCTTGTTGTTAATAATAATTGAATGGATCATTATATTAACTTTGATTGAATTTGTAACTTGTTATCTTCTTGTTAATTGTCACTAAATTTGTGTAAAACAAACATAATTTTCATATGGTTAACTGTCACTAGGTTTGTGTATAGTGACCATATTTAAATAATTAATTATCGATAAGGTTATGTATAGTGACACAATTAATTATCGATAAGGTTATGTATAATGACATAATTAAATATTAATAAGGTTATGTATTATGACACAATATTTAAATAATTAATTATCGATAAGGTTATGTATAGTGACACAATTAAATATTGATAAGGTTATGTATAGTGACACAATATTTAAATAATTAATTATTGATCGATAAGGTTATGTATAGTGACACAATTAAATATTGATAAGGTTATGTATAGTGACACAATATTTAAATAATTAATTATCGATAAAGTTATATATAGTGACACAATTAAATATTGATAAGGTTATGTATAGTGACATAATTTTGACATGGTTAATTGTCACTAAGTTTGTAAATAATGACACAATTTTAAAACAATAAATTGTCACTAAGAAGATGTATAGTGATAAAATCTTCAAACAATTAATTATCACTATATATAAATTTAGTGACACAATTTTTATTTTGTCACTAATTAAGGTTGAGTGATAATATGTCACTAAAATACTTTTAGTGACGGGGGCAAAAGTGACGAATTGTTAGTGAATTTTTTTTGTCACAATATTGAAATTGTGACAATTTCTTTACTTGTAGTGACAAATCATTTTTGTCACTATATGTTACTTTTTTTGTAGTGAATGATAGTGTGATGTGGTGTCGAATGAGTGTGAGAGTCCATATATAAATTTTTTTATTTGAAAAGTTTGGACCGGGCTACAGCCTGGTGTAGTCTCCACTTCCCTTCACCCTTGATTTAGTGAGACACAACTGGACTACATCACTCCACTTTGTTTAATTAAAATGAGTTGTTACATGATACGACAACGTTGTTACAACTTACAACTTTATCGTTAAACATCAAACTAATGTGAAATTGTTACCACAAACATTTTAACTACAACTTTCTATGTGAAACTTGTTACAAAACACATGTATTTTGTTACCCATATAAATCGAGTTGTTACATTCTAAGTCAAAGTTGTTACGAGCTATGACTTTATTGTTACACATCATGTCATATTTGTTACAACATTAAATTGTTACCACATACATCTTAATTAAATTTTTTTTTTTATATAAAACTTGTTACATAGTATGAATATTTTGTTACCCATTAAAAATGAGTTGTTACATGATACGACAACATTGTTACAACTTACAGCTTACAACTTTAATGTTACACATCAAACCAACGTGAAATTGTTACCACAAACATTTTAACTACAACCTTTTACATGAAACTTGTTACACAACATATATATTTTGTTACCTATATAAATCAAGTTGTTACATGCTACGTTAAAATTGTTACGAGCTATGACTTTATTGTTACATATCATGTCAGATTTGTTACAACATTAAATCATTACCACATACATCTTAATTAAAAAAAATTATGTAAAACTTGTTACATAATATGAATATTTTGTTACACATATAAAATGAGTTGTTACATGATACAACAATGTTGTTATGACTTACAACTTTATCGTTACACATTAAACCAACGTGCAATTGTTACCACAAACGTTTTAACTACAACTTTCTACGTGAAACTTGTTACAAAACACATATATTTTGTTATCCATATAAACCGATTTGTTACTTTCAATGGTAAAGTTGCTACAAGCTACGACTTTATTGTTACATATCACTTAAAATTGGGGTGGGGAGGTTAAACAAAGTGGAGTGATATAGTCCAGTTGTGTCCCACTAAATTATTAAAAAAATTATAAGTCAGAGAGTGTGCCCGCTAAATTATTAAAAAAAAATTAAATGTTGGAGAGTGATGGATCAGAAATGATAAGTCAGAGAGTGTACCCGCTGAATTATTAAAAAAAATTAAATTTTGGAGAGTGATGGATCATAAATGATAGTGTGGTGTGGTGTGGTGTTGGTGTGGTGCTGTCACCAGAAATGAGTATGAGAGTTCATATATAAATTTTTTTATTTGAAAAGTTTGGACCGGGCTACAGCCTGGTGTAGTCTCCACTTGTCTCCACCCTTGATTTAGTGGGACACAACTGGACTACATCACTCTACTTTGTTTAATTAAAATGAGTTGTTACATGATATGACAACGTTGTTACAACTTACAACTTTATCGTTAAACATCAAACCAATGTGAAATTGTTACCACAAACATTTTAACTACAACTTTCTATGTGAAACTTGTTACAAAACACATGTATTTTGTTACTCATATAAATCGAGTTGTTACATTCTAAGTCAAAGTTGTTACGAGCTATGACTTTATTGTTACACATCATGTCATATTTGTTACAACATTAAATTGTTACCGCATACATCTAATTAATTTTTTTTTATATAAAACTTGTTACATAGTACGAATATTTTGTTACCCATAAAAAAATGAGTTGTTACATGATACGACAACATTGTTACAACTTACAACTTTAATGTTACACATCAAACCAACGTGAAATTGTTACCATAAACATTTTAACTACAACATTTTACATGAAACTTGTTACACAACATATATATTTTGTTACCTATATAAATCAAGTTGTTAAATGCTACGTTAAAATTGTTACGAGCTATGACTTTATTGTTACATATCATGTCAGATTTGTTACAACATTAAATCATTACCATATACATCTTAATTAAAAAAAAAAATGTAAAACTTGTTACATAATACGAATATTTTGTTACACATATAAAATGAGTTGTTACATGATACAACAATGTTGTTATGACTTACAACTTTATCGTTACACATTAAACCAACGTGCAATTGTTACCACAAACGTTTTAACTACAACTTTATACGTGAAACTTGTTACAAAACACATATATTTTGTTACCCATATAAACCGATTTGTTACTTTCTATGGTAAAGTTGTTACGAGCTATGACTTTATTGTTACATATCACTTAAAATTGGGGTGGGGAGGCTAAATAAAGTGGAGTGATGTAGTCTAGTTGTGTCCCACTAAATTATTAAAAAAATTATAAGTCAGAGAGTGTGCCCGCTAAATTATTAAAAAAAATTAAATGTTAGAGAGTGATGGATCAGAAATGATAAGTCAGAGAGTGTGCCCGCTGAATTATTAAAAAAAATTAAATGTTGGAGAATGATGGATCAGAAATGATAGTGTGGTGTGGTGTCGGCGTGGTGCTGTCACCAGAAATGAGTATGAGAGTTCATATATAAATTTTTTTATTTGAAATGTTTGGACCGGGCTACAGCCTGGTGTAGTCTCCACTTGCCTCCACCCTTGATTTAGTGGGACACAACTGGACTACATCACTCCACTTTGTTTAATTAAAATGAGTTGTTACATGATACGACAACGTTGTTACATGATATGACAACGTTGTTACAACTTACAAATTTATCGTTACACATCAAATCAATGTGAAATTGTTACCATAAACATTTTAACTACAACTTTCTATGTGAAACTTGTTACAAAACACATGTATTTTGTTACCCATATAAATCGAGTTGTTACATTCTAAGTCAAAGTTGTTACGAGCTATAACTTTATTGTTACACATCATGTCATATTTGTTACAACATTAAATCGTTACCACATACATCTATTAATTTTTTTAATATAAAACTTGTTACATAGTACGGATATTTTGTTACCCATTAAAAATGAGTTGTTACATGATACGACAACATTGTTACAACTTACAACTTTAATGTTACACATCAAACCAATGTGAAATTGTTACCACAAACATTTTAACTACAACCTTTTACATGAAACTTGTTACACAACACATATATTTTGTCACCCATATAAATCAAGTTGTTATATGCTACGTTAAAATTGTTACGAGCTATGACTTTATTGTTACACATCATGTCATATTTGTTACAACATTAAATCATTACCACATACATCTTAATTAAAATAATTTATGTAAAACTTGTTACATAATACGAATATTTTGTTACACATATAAAATGAGTTGTTACATGATACAACAATGTTGTTACGACTTACAACTTTATCGTTACAATTTACAACTTTATCGTTACACATTAAACCAACGTGCAATTGTTACCACAAACGTTTTAACTACAACTTTCTACGTGAAATTTGTTACAAAACACATATATTTTGTTACCCATATAAACCGATTTGTTACTTGCTATGGTAAAGTTGTTACAAGTTACGACTTTATTGTTACATATCACTTAAAATTTGTTACAAAATTTAAATTGTTACCACACACATCTAAATTATAATTTTTTATCCAAAATTTGTTACATTGTACACAAATTATGTTACACTTAATTTATCATATAAAAAATAATAAAATAATTATAAATATTTAAAATGAAATTTTAATTCAAAAATTATTAGGTTACAAATATTCTATAAACTTAAATCAAATAAATATTAATTTCCAAATATAATACATCAAAAATATTTTAAAAAATTAATTAATTAATTAATTAATTAATTTATTTATTTATTTATTTCAGAAAATAATAATAGTTTCAAATATAATTTTTTTTACTATTTTAAATATGTTATATTATAAATGTTTTATTAAATTAAATACAAATTCAAATAATAAAAAAAGTATCACATATTTATTTAAATCACATAAGATTATTGTGAGGATATGCATCATCTTTATCTAATTATCATTTAAAATTATTTAACACAATTATTTAAATTAAATTAAATTGGATTATTATATTTTTATAATAAAATAATTTGAAAGTAACTGGTTAACTGGTTATAACCAGTTACTTCATTTTTTTTCAAGTGCTTGGTTGCCACATGTCAACCAAGTATTGGAGGAATGTTGTAATAAAATTCCAATAACATTATTGTGATTTAATCTCCCAACAATGTAGCCATATCCTCGGTCAAATATATACTATATATCTATGGCCAAATAACATATATATCTAGGCCAAATATAATATATATCTTTATAGTGTAAACCCTAATCCAACTCTTTAGTGTATTTGTGACTATATAAAAGACTTCCTTATTTGACTAAACAAATAAAGTCTTTTATATTCAGTATAATACTAATAGTAGTATATTACTAGGAAACATATTTCCTAATCAGAAAAAGATTTGATTTTTAATTAAATAATTAATTAACATATTAATTAATTTTCATTTAATTAAATAATAAAATAAAACAATATAATGGGTTAAAAATTAGCCATTGCGGCCTATGACTAGAACTTGGGCCTACATATTGTTTTCTTATTTTATTCAATCCATTTGGACTTTAATAAAAAGCCCACATGTGAACTAAACTCATTCTTACTAAAAGAAATAAGCCCACATGCCTTTCATTAATGTATTAATATAATTAAACAGCCCATTAAATAAATAATGTGCAAATTATATTCTTAATATATTAAATACAATTCTAAATGGACCCAAAAATAGTCCGGTAGAATATATCAAGTGATTCATGCAAGTCCGTGCGGATTGAGGATCTTGACGGGCCTATCTAAATTTAAACTCCAATAGACATAACCCAATCACAATCAACAAATGATTCACTTAGGTTCAATCTATTAATTTTAGTTCATTCCATTAAAGAACTAAAATTGCACTCTTAAATAAAGATGGAATAAGTTAATAATGCTCATTCATACCCTAGACAATCATATGGGAGATAGTGAATCCTCGTGAAGAATATCAGTAATAGCCAAGAGCTCATAGACCGCCTATAGCTCTCCAAGTTACCATATTTACTCATATGACCACACTTTGAACTTGGATATATATATTATGACTTGTTCAGAAGTCATCTTTCAATAGACACTATTGAAAACTCAACGTTAAGATTTCATATCCAAAACCACAAAGCATCCATATGATGATATTCTACTCACATTTAATAAATGGAGCCACGATGTCCATATCTATAAATGAAGTCCTCCATCGATTAACAAATGAATACCACCAAACTATCGATGATAGACTATGCTATATAATCGTACTCATTGATAGCTCACATGATAACACTTGCAACCATAAGTCCATCATTTATCTCAGGATTAAGATAGACTCTCCGATTGTCCTGATAATGAAAAGACTTTTATCTATTGACGGTTCTAGAAAAAGTATTTCATTATGATCCAGTTCAATGCACCCGGTGCACTAGATTCTTTTACTCGAAGACCTTTTGATGATTTTAGACTCATCACAACACATTCGATCCCACTCAAATGCTAGTAAAAGAATTCTACAACTTTAGCAAGATAAATGTGCCCAACTTTTAACTTAAGTTGTGAACGTTATTCAAGACTAACTAATGAATTGTGTCTACCTCATACATATCCAGATGTATGAACAATTCTTCTTTTCTCATAGTCTTTTGACCTTATGATTATTTACTTTGACAATTATAATAATAAATGCTATATAAGATTTTGTTAACTAACAGAAATCACTTTATTAATATGAAAAGATTGTCAAGTACAACATTACACTCTTGCTATTGAGCATAACCCTAACACCAATCACGAACGTGAATCACCTAGGAGCGTGGTCTCCCTTCTCTTTGAATTGTGTACCTGAGAATGGATAACAAAATCTTTTCTGATATTTGTTAGTCACAATAAACTCCAAAAGGTTGCAAAGAATGTCCCGGTCACTTTTGAATTCACAATCGTTAGATTGAAACTCGCGTGAACCTTATTCGAAATTGTGCACAAAACCTTTTGATGTAAAGATTACTAGTGCACTATCGAAATAAGAACAATCTCTTCTCTCAATCTCTCTTGGCCGAATTTTTCACTAGTCTAAGAGTTGGATTTTATTTTTCTCTAGCAAAAGAAAAAACTCTCAATTGCAAAAACTAGGGTTATTCAAAAAATATACAAAGAATATATATATATATATATATCTTGTGGCCGACAATATACAAAGAAAATATATATTAGGCGAATTCATCTGATACAAGAATATAGTGGCCGAATTCCTTTTTTTAATATAGTATCTATTCATGCATTAAAACTTCTTGCCATAATTTATGTCTGCATGAATTTCTTCTTGCCATATATTATGTCTGCATGAATTTCTTCTTGCCATATATTAATTATATCACGCATGAATTCTTCATTCTATATTAATTATGTCTTGTATTCTACTTGAATTCTTATTGCCTATGTATATAATATTCCAACCCTAATCCAACTCTTTAGTGTATTTGTAACTATATAAAAGACTTCCTAATTTGACTAAACAAATAAAGTCTTTTATATTTAATATAATACTAATAGTAGTATACTACTAGGAAACATATTTCCTAATCAGAAAAAGATTTGATTTTTAATTAAATAATTAATTAACATATTAATTAATTTCCATTTAATTAAATAATAAAATAAAACAATATAATGGGCTAAAATTAACCATTGCCGCCCATGACTAGAACTTGGGCCTTCATATTGTTTTTTTATTTTATTTAATCCATTTGGACTTTAATAAAAAGCCCACATGTGAACTAGACCCATTCTTACTAAAAGAAACAAGCCCACATGCATTTCATTAATATATTAATATAATTAAACAGCCAATTAAATAAATAATGTGCAAATTATATTCTTAATATATTAAATACAATTCTAAATGGACCCACAAATAGTCTGGTAGAATATATCAAGTGATTCATGCAAGTCCGTGTGGATTGGAGATCTTGGCGGGCCTATCTAAATTTAAGCTCCAATAGATATAACCCAATCACAATCAATAAATGATTCACTTAGGTTCAATCTATTAATTTTAGTTCATTCCACTAAAGAACTAAAATTGCATTCCTAAATAAAGATGGAATAAGTTAATGATACTCTTTCATACCCTAGACAATCATATGGGAGATAGTGAATCCTCGTGAAGAATATCAGTAATCGCCAAGAGCTCATAGACCGTCTATAACTCTCCAAGTTACCATATTTACTCATATGACCACACTTTGAACTTGGATATATATTATGACTTGTCCAGAAGTCATCTTTCAATAGACACTATTGAAAATTCAACGTTAAGATTTCATATCCAAAACCACAAAGCATCCATATGATGATATTCTACTCACATTTAATATATGGAGCCGCGATGTCCATATTTATAAATGAAGTCCTATATCGATTAACAAATGAATACCACCAAACTATCGAGGATAGACTATGCTATATAATCGTACTCATTGATAGCTCAAATGATAACACTTGCAACCATAAGTCCATCATTTATCTCAGGATTAAGATAGACTCTCCGATTGTCCTGATAATGAAAAGACTTTTATCTATTGACGATTCTAGAAAAAGTATTTCATTGTGATCTAGTTCAATGCACCCAGTGCACTAGATTCTTTTACTCGAAGACCCTTCGATGATTTTAGACTCATCACAACACATTTGATCCCACTCAAATGCTAGTAAAAGAATTCTACAACTTTAACAAGATAAAGGTTCCCAATCTTTAACTTAAGTTGTGAACGTTATTCAAGACTAACTAAAGAATTGTGTCTACCTCATACATATCCAGATGTACGAACAATTCTTCTTTTCTCATAGTCTTTTGACCTTATGATTATTTACTTTGACAATTATAATAATAAATCCTATAAGATTTTGTTAAAACCTTATTAATATGATAAGATTGTCAAATAAAATATTATACTCTTGCTATTAAGCATAATCCTAACAATCTCCCACTTGCGCTATAGCAAATGTGTCATATCTCTCATTCCCATGTTCTCTAGGTGCCCATCAAAACTTTTTTGTGGTAGAGCCATTGTGAAGGGATCCGCTAGTTTTTCTACTGACGCGATTTTGGTAATTGTCACGTCACCCCTATGCACAATCTCCCTAAGAAGATGATACTTCCATTCAATGTGTTTTCCTCTCGCATGACTTCTTGGTTCTCTTGAATTAGCTACTGATCCACTGTTGTCACAATAGATAGTGATCTGTTTATTCGCACTAAGAACCACTTCTAAGTCAATCAAGAATTTACGAAGCCAAACAACCTCTTTGGTAGCTTCGCATGTAGCAACATACTCAGCTTCCATGGTGGACTCAGCAATACAGGATTGCTTGATACTCCTCCATATGACTGCTCCTCCTCCATATGAATGCTCCTCCTCCAAGAGTAAACACAGATCCTGATATGGATTTTCTAGAGTTAGAATCCAATTGGAAATCAAAATTTGTATACTCTACGGGAATCAAATCCCCTCCAGAGTATACATGCATATTGTCTCTCGTTCTCTTGAGATACTTGAAAATATTCTTGACTGCCGTCTAGTGATCAGGTCCAGGTTTTGATTGAAACCTACTAACTATGTCAACAACAAAACAAATATCCAGTCTAGTGCAGAGCATTGCATACATGAAACTTCCAACTACTGAGGTATATGAAATCCTACTCATGAATTGCTCTTCAAGCTCATTCTTAGGAACTTGTTCCTTAGAAAGTTTTATTCCAAGCCTAAAAAGTAACATACCTTTCTTGGAATCTTGCATAGAAAACCTAGACAAGATTTTATCTATGTATGAAGCTTGGGATAGTGCAATCGTTCTATTCTTTCTATCCCTTATCATTTGGATACGAAGAATATAACCTGGTTCTCTCCTAAGTCCTTCATATCAAATTGTTTTGCTAACCATTCTTTTACTGATGTCAATACACCTACATCGTTTCCGATGAGCAGTATATCATCAACATAAAGAATTATGAAAACCAACTTGTCACCTTTGATCCTCTTGTATACACAAGGTTTGTCAAGGTTCTGAACAAATCCAAAACCTTTCACAGCTTGATCGAATCCTATGTTCCAAGATATGGATGTTTGCTTTAATCCATAAATGGATTTTTACAACTTTCATACCATTTCCACTTGGCCTTTTTCAATGAATGCTTCTGGTTGCATCATATAAATGCTTTCGTTAAGACTTCCGTTAAGGAAAGCTGTCTTGACATCCATTTGCCAAATCTCTAAATCTAAAGAAGTCGCAATGGATAAGAGTATCCTAATGGATTTAAGCATGGTCATAGGAGAGAATGTTTCCTCATAATTGATACATTCTTTCTATGTGTAACCTTTAGCTACCAATCTAGCTTTAAAGGTTTTCACCTTTCCATCCATACCTCTTTTCCTCTTGTATACCCATTTGCACCCAATGGGTTTTATCCCCTTAGGCAAGTCTACAAGGGACCAGACTTTGTTATTGAATATGGACTCAATCTCATATTGCATTGCCTTTTGCCTATGGCGACTGTCAACATCCTCCATTGCTTCCTTATATGTGTAGGGATCATCGTCGTCCGGGAGATTCTCCACTAACTCTCCCAGACCGATGTATCTCTCGGGTTGTCTTATAACCCTCCCACTATGACGAGGAATGGTAGGTTTTTGATTTTATGATGGTATGGAACTTACAATTGGGCTAGGTTGTGAAACCTCTTGTGGAATTGTATCTCCTGACATCTCATTCAGGACAATTCTACTTTTAGGTATAAACTCATTCATATAGTCTTTTTCTAGAAATTTAGCATTTGTTGAAACAAATACTTTAAGATCTGAATGACTATAGAATTAATACCCTTTAGTTTCTTTTGGATACCCCACAAATATGCATGTTTCCGTATGGGACTCCACCTTTTCTGTCTTTCCTTTTAACACATACGCAGGACAACCAAATATCCTTAAGTGGTGTAAACTAGGCTTTCTCCCAGTCCATAACTCATGCGGTGTTTTAGGAACCGACTTCGATGGTACATCGTCTAGAATGTATTTTGCAGTTTGTAGAGCATGTCCCCAAAAAGAAACAGGAAGCGTTGAATAACTCAACATCGACCTAACCATGTTCAAAAGAGTTCTATTTCTTCTTTCTGCCACCCCATTCTGTTGAGTGTACCTGGTGCAGAAAATTGAGAAATGATCCCATTATCAATAAGATATCATTAAAACTCACCAGATAGATATTCTCCATCACGACCAGCTTTCAAGATTTTTATGTGTTTCTAAAGCTATTTTCCCACTTCAGCTTTAAATGCTTTGAACATGTCAAAAACATCCGACTTATGTCTCATGAGATGCATATAGCCAAATCTTGAGTAATCATCTTTGAAAGTGATGAAGTACTCATATCTACCTCTAGCTTGATTGCTCTTAGGACCACATACATCAGTATGCATTAATCCTAAACATTCAGTGGCTCTTGTGCCTTTGGTCTTGAATGACCTTTTGGTCATTTTACCTTCCAAATAGGATTCACAAGTTGGTAGATTATCAACCTTTAAGTCACTTAAAGATGCATCACTAACCAATCTTTTAATCCTATTAAGGTTAATATGACCTAGGCGCAAATGGCATAGGTAGGTTTCATCTTTTGATAATTTTACTCTTTTATGATTAGGTTGCGTTAATTCTGTGTCTAACAAGTGAGAGATATTTCTATGTAAATAGAATAGACCATTTTCCAATGTAACTTTGCAAACAAATTTGTCATCCTTACTAATAATAAATTTTTTATTAAAAGTAACTTAATATTCAAATTTATTTAAACAAGAAACTGAAATTAAATTTCTCTTGAATTGAGGTACATAATAAATGTCTATCAAATCTAAATGCCTACTAGAATCTAGATTAACTCTAATATATCCCACTGCACTAGCAGACACCAACGCTCTATTGCCTAAACGCAAGTTGATTTAATTCTTATTCAGCCTTCTCCTTTCTTGAAACCCCCGTAAGGAATAACAAACATGATTAGTGGCTCCAGAGTCTACGATCCAAGAATCTGTAGAATCTGCCAGAAAAACATGTTTCAAGATAATTCACATTACCATGTTCCTTCTTATTCTGAGACTTTGGGCAATTACTTTTCTAGTTGTCTCTTTTCACCACAAAAGAAACACTTCCTTTTGATCTTGGTTACTTTCTTAGTCTCCTTTTTGGTAGGCCCAAGTTGCTTTTTCTTCTGTTATTCCTTGACCTTTTGACGGGTCTTAACAGTAGCAACTTTACCAACCATATGAATCTCTTCTAGAGACATCATCATATCAGCAGCAAACCCTATTCCTTCATACTGCTGTTGCAACACGTCAGAGATGGTAGCCATTTGGCCATCTCATTAGAGGTCTTCCACTACTCATACTCGTCTCTTTGCATCACATTAGATTCATTAGTAGGAGCAGGTGGTTTTAGGAGTAGTTAGAATAAATTTATGTTTTTCAGCTTGCAGCAACAACCCAATTTTTCTTTTCCATGTGACATAATTATCATCAGTTAAAGTATTTATCTTTTAGGATGATCATTAGGGATGGGGTCATGATTTCTTAATAAAACAAAATTATATATGAGCAAATAATCATGATTTAGCACTTTCGAATATTTATCTTGAATTAATTATATAATTCAATCATCAAATTCAACGTTTGATCTAACACCCATAAATGTTATGACTCCTTTGGGAGTTCGCACCATTTACTAGTTGGACTAGGTCCCACCTAATTGTTAACATAACAACCAATGTTTTCAATTTTAGCCTTGTGATTTTATTAACAAGAACTCTTGGGAGGATATCAATAAAACCACATTGAGTATATTACCAAGATTTCAACCCTCAATATTTTCCCTCACGAAAATCCCTCCTTTGGGAGTAGATCCCGTTTGAGTTAATTGTCTAGTCTATCCTTGTAAGGAAGTATCTTGCTAAATTCCATTCATGGACGCCTCTTGGGGGGATTACCAATAAATAATAAAGCTCAACTAACCTTGGAGGCCATAGGTGTTTGCAAGACATCTTCTCCCACTCAATTATTTAAGGTGTGTGATTAAATCCCATAGAATGATTTACCAAGTTATCTAGATGCCAATTAAATACCTAAATCATTCAATGCATGTTCATACCAAAAGAGATATATGAGTGACACTCCTATTCTATATGACATATCATCAAACAATAACAAATATTGTACTATTTACGCAATGTAAATTGCCACAATTTTGATCCATCCTAGAAAAGCAAGTAAATTACATTTGTTTGGAATACAAAAAAACTCTTTTCTTGGCGAACAAGTCTTCAAGCGGCCATCGATCACTTGAGCATCCCATGGCTGCCCCTATGGGCGTGCGCACTCTAACACCCCAACAAGGGCTACCGTGTGTAGTCCATAGCACTTCATGGGGCTGCCGTTCGCAGCCCACAGCCCCACATGCATAGTGATCAAGCCAAAATTGGTATGATTTTGGCTCTCATTTATGATTCTTTTTGCTTGATTCTCGGGCATTTCCCCGTATTTAATGGTGTTAAAATGAGTATTTCAGGTTTTATCAGGTTTCGAGAGCAATTGGGATGAAGTGGAGGACTTGTGTGAACAATGGCTCACAAATGGGAAGAAACATGGTATTTTTGCCACTTAGACAAGAGGAGGTCGCTACATGGGTGCCATGGCGACAGAAGATTCTTCAAGTCATCAGAAGGTCGCCATTTGGTCACTACTTGGGCGCCATGGCGACAGAAAGTCTCTACAAGCATCAAGTGGGTCGCCACTTGGAGGTCGCCATGGCGACCTACCCCTACAAATGGCGAACTTAAAACTTCAAGGTAAGGTCGCCACTTATGGTCGCCATGGCGACCTTGATGTTGCAAGTGGCGACCTCTTCTCATTTTGTTGGTCGCCACTTATGGTCGCCATGGTGACCTTGAGGTGCAAGTGGCGACCTCCACACCATTTGCTCATGGTCGCCACTTGCTAGATGGCAAAAAATATGGTTTTCATGGCGATCTTTGCATCTAACCGTTTTACGCACCAGGGTCGCCATAGCGACCAAATAGCGAACTTGGTGCCATATCAACGAATCAAGCAGTTATCAGTACATGTCAAAGAGTGTGTATAAATAGAACGCCCCTCCATCTTCATCAGTATCAGATCTTTAGAGAAGAGAGCATTAATTTGTATCCTTGAGATCTAGCTTTTCTCATCCATGGTACACTATTCCTCATCCTCCATTTCTCTCCTTGAACTCATCTAATCCATCCAAAACCTCAACACAAGCCTTGATTCCTTCTCTACATCATTCCTATCCCACCATTTCTCCACCCAAATTCCTTTGTCACTTCCCACCAAAACACCCACATTCCAAGACATAGCCTCTACTTCCATTCCTTGCACTTAGGAGCATAGAGGAGAAGAAGGATCAAGCTTAAAGAAGGTGACCCAAGGGTTATTTTCTTACTATTTACTTCTTTTCATTTATTGCAAATATGTGTAACTAAACCCCTAATCTAGGGGATAGATTTGAGGATCAATTGGTTGTGGGTTTAGCTTAGCTTGTAATGAGTCTCTTATGTGTTCTATTCATTCAAATTAATAGATTCTATTCATTATGTAATTGACTTGTATATCACTTGTTAGTTGCAATCTTGAGTGGAGTAATTTGTTATATATTCATATGTGGATTGAAATTTCTTGTGTGATTAAGAACCCATTGAATAAGATAGATTAGTGGTGGGTATATCAACCCCACTAATCTAAGTCTTTAGTGGTTAACATAATGAGATTGGTACATTAAAGTAGCTATTTAGCATAACCCACATTCAATTGTTAATCGATCTATTCCCTAACTATCTTATTAATTGTTTTCATCATTATTCTTATCAAGGTGTTGAGTATTCTATTTTTCATAACATTTTTGTACTTTCATTTTAGTAGTTAGCATGTAGTTAGCATTGGTGGTTTTAGAAACCACACATCTATCAAACACTATGATTTATTTTGTTGTTCAAAGATTAGTCAATCTATCTAATTAACTCTCCATATCCCTGTGGAACGAACTTGCTTACCATTTTACTATCAAATCACATTTTAAAAGGATTAAGTGGCTTAAAAGAGTTTTCAAGAATCAATCAAAAACTATATCATTTTTGTGAGTGTACGATGGCTCATCACATTCCAATGTAATTATATATGAGAATATCTAGAGTGCCATCTCTTTCTAAACATGCATAATCACAATAAAAAGAAATAGATTCACATATATATATATGTTAATTAATTAAAGGGTACAACCAAGGCTCTGATACCAATTGTAGGGAAAAATACATGCGGCGGAAGCGAAAAAAGAGTTTAGTATAGTTTAAAATTTTTCTATATTTTGAATCTTAACCCTCTAATTAATTAACATATAATACTAAAGATATCATACCTTTTTCGCGTGATCCGATTGACATTGCGTCGATGGTAATCCGCAAGATCTTCCAATCCAATCACGAATGTGAATCACTTAGGAGCGTGGTCTCCCTTCTCTTTTAATTGTGTACCTGAGGATGGATTAACAAAACTTTTTCTTTTTCGTTAGTCACAACAAGTTCCAAGAGATAACAAAGAATGTTCCGGTCACTTTTGAATTCACAATCGTTAGATCGAAACTCGTGTGAACCTTATTTGAAATTGTGCACAAAACCTTTTGGTGTAAAAGTAACTAGTGTAATATCGAAATAGGAACAAACTTTTCTCTCTATTCCTCTTGTCTGAAAATAATCATACTAGTCAAAGAGTTGGATTTTATTTTTCTCTAGCAAAAGAAAAAACTCTCAAGTCCAAGACCTTAGGGTGGCCAAATCCAAAGTTACAAAAACTATGGTGGCCGAATCCATAGTTACAAAAACTATGGTACTGAATTCTTTCCAAAGAAACTATGGTTCTGAATTCTTTCCCAAAACTATGGTTCCGAATTCTATCTTGTGTTAACAAGGTAGTGAACGAAATCCTCTACAAAAATGGATTTGTGTTTCCACAAAAGACTTCAATCAATCTTTTAGAATTCAAACCCTAATCCAACTCTTTAGTGTATTTGTGACTATATAAAAGACTTCTTAATTTGACTAGATAAATCTACTTACCAAATAAAGTCTTTTATATTTAATATACTACTACCAATAGTATAACACTAAGAAATATATTTCCTAATCAGAAAAAGATTTTGATTCTTAATTAAATAATTAATCAATCAATCAATTAATTTCCATTTAATCAAATAATAAAATAAAATAATATATTAGACTATTATTTAAGCCTTGCCGCCCATACACAAAGATAGGCCCATATATTATTTTTCCATTTTATTAAATCCATTGGACCTTTAATAAAAAAAAGCCCACATGTGAATTAGACTCATTCTTACTAAAAGAAATAAGCCCACATGCCTTTGTTAGATTGATTGACAAATCTTTTAGGTTGTGTATCTGTCAAAAAAAAAAAAAAAAAAAAAAAAAACTTTGTGATGGAGGCAAAATTTGTGTTTGAGAAATTTGTTGGAAGATATAATTCTGGCCTTCATCCTTTCTTCAAAATCCTTGCACAAGGACTTATTCCTTTGCCCGAATTCATCCTTTACAAGGGAGAAATCATTTTTGATGCTGTCTTGGAAGGCAAACTTTTCCTCTAAACCCTCTTCGAGCTTGGTAGTCAGCATGAAGTTCTTTTCCACTAACTCTCAATTTTCTTCCTTAAGTTGAGTTTTGGTGTCTACGTAGCTCAATGTGTCATGCTTTAAGAGTGGGGTTTTGTTAGTCACCTCGCAGTGAGCCAGTGCTATGTAATCCCCTAGAATGGAGTGGGGTTTATCCACATTGTTAGCTATTCTAATGTTGAAGCAATCATGATCCTCAACCGGGTTCCTCATGCTCTTAAACACCACAAATTCTACTATTTGACCTAACGCTGTCATGGAGAGCCATCCCTTGTGGACATCTATAATTGCCTTGGTAGTTAACAAAAAAGGTCGCCCCAGCAATATAGGCATCTCTATAGCCTTGGACGGATCACTCTCCATCTCTAAAATGACGAAGTTAGTTGGGATGACCAACTCTCCCACCCTAATTAAGACATCTTCGACCACTCCTTTTGGGTGTCTTACTAAGCAGTCGACTAGTAGCAATTCCATGGTAGTTGACTTCAATCCCTCTAAGCCTAAATCCTTAAACAATGCATAAGGCATTAGGTTGATTGAGGCTCCTAGATCTAACATTGCCTTCTCCTTCCGAGTTTCACTAATTGATATGGTAATGATGAAACTTCCTAGATTCTTCATCTTTGGTGGCAATGTCGTTTCCAAGGTTGCACTTGCTTCCTTGATGATTACTATTCTCTCCTTCAATTCATTCTACTAGGCCTTCGAATTCAGCTCTTTGAAGAACTTGGCTTGTGCTGGCATATTCTCAATGACTTCAAGGAGTGGAAGACTCACATTCACCTTTGATAGAATGTCGTATATCTCCTTGAAGGCTTGATCCAGCTTCGTCTTCTGAAGCTTTCTTGGAAATGGAATTAGAGGTATATAGGGATCAAGAGACTTATGTATCTTAGAGGTGTCCTTTTGACCTACCTCTAGTCCCTTACAAGTTCTTACCCCTACTTGGGCATTTCTATCATTATCATATGGTACTACCCTGTCCTCTGAAACAATAATAGGATTATCAAAAATTTTAGGTGGAGATGGGTTAGAAAGTACCTTACCACTTCTGAGCACTGTGACTGCCTTAGCCTGCTCGGATTGACTTAGAAGCTTCATTGCCACCTTCCTCTGATTATCTTCCACATTCTACCCTATTTGTCTTTCCAAACCCTTGATCATTCCTTCTATAGAGGTCATCCTTGTGTGGGTTGTATTATTGTTGCGGTACTCCTCAGTGGTTCTGTACCCATTGTTCCTTTAACCCTGCTAGCGCTATGGTAAGGCTTTTTTCACATTCCATGGTTAGGTACTCTGTTGTGGCCTTGGTTGGTATCCTTGAGGTGGATACTGGTTGTTGTTATTGTGAGGTGGTGGAGCAGTCAAGCAATGGTCATTCAATCAAGAGAAGTTCGGATGCCTCCTCCATCCAGGATTGTATTTGTTGAAGAAGGGATCATCCCACTGTCTCAATTGGTATGGCAGATACACAACTTGGACTTCCTCTTCTCTAGTTGGCATTGGCTCTTCCATGGGATACATGTCCATCCCACAGTTCTCCTTCACATAGACTTGATCAGTTATAAATGGTTGCTTTCTAAAGCTGCTCATGAGCGACTCAATGTTCTTATTCATGCTAGTCATCCTATTTGCTAGCTCCACACTCACTCCTCCTCGATTTCCTCGAGTGTTCCTCTACCGAGAATTCTACTCAAGCATCTTATACTTGTCAAATACTTACTGTACCGTCTTCTCTCGCATCGCTCCTCCACAAGCATTATTGACAATTGCTTGTGAGAGCCTGGTTAGTCCATCATAGAATGACTGAACTTACGATACTAAGGTGTACTCTGTTAGGGTTCATGTCCAAAAGCATGTAATTTGTAAATGTGAATGAAACATTAATAAAAGAAGTAGTTTATTCATTCTATAAATCTGTCTCGTACATTTATATTATGTGTACTTAATTTCCAAGATTGCTAGATATAATCTCTAACTGAGTATATGAGTGTCATATACAGAGGAATTCAGTTTGAGATGAGCAATAAAGAGTCCGTAGATAGCAAATAGAGTTGGGTATTTTATTTTACTACAAGAAAATAATATATTTGTTGACAGTTAAAAACTATCAACAAAACCTTCCTTGACAGTTATTATAACTGTTAAGGATGCTACTGTCAAGAAAGGTTTAATAATATTTAAATAAGTCAAGAAAGGTTTAATAATATTTAAATAAAAACTATCATTATTTATACTTAATTATAATATTTAATTAAAAAACATTTTTTATTTTTATAAACCCACACACCGTCAGATGCCACCACCCACCGCCGGCAAACCATGCCCATTTGATAAGTATTGTCATTACGTCATTACCAGGTGTTGAACTTGGGTCTCAAGTTCAATGTTTCATATCCTTACCACTTGACCACACCAGTTGATGCGTTAACAATTGAAAACTCAGTTTTCCTTTCCTTTTCATTCTCATTATCATTCGTGACCATAGAGTATAGACCATTAACTCGATTATTTATGTTTTAAAAAATATAATTTCATTAAAAGTTTTAATAAATATTTTTTAATATATGTTTGTCGTACAAATTAGAATTTTGATTAGTTGAATAAATTTAAATTTATCTTAATTTTTTTTTTTTAATTTGTAACAACGTATATAGGTTATATATAAATATTGTTCAATTGTTGACATATCAAGTCTTGTAGTCAAGTGGTAAGGACTTCCAATTATTGACTTGAGGTCTCAAGTTCAATTCTCACTAATTGTCAAGTCGCTGGATGTTGGCGGGTGGTTGGCAGCGGCAGCGGCAGCGGGCGGCGACGGAGTCTGTGGGTGGCCGGCGGCGATCGTCGGTGGCAGCGGGCGGTGGTCTGGCGGTCAGGGAGGTGTTTATTATAAATATAAAAAATGTTATTTAATTCAATATTATTATTAAAAATTAAATAATGAATTTTAAAAAAAATTATAAACATTTCTTGACAGTTAAAAATTGTCAAAAAAAAAAAACCTTAACATTTCTTGACAGTTTTTAACTGTTAAGCAAAAAAAAAAAAAAAAAACCTTATAATTTATGACAGTTTTACGAAACTATCATAAAAAAACTGTCATCTATACTAGTTTTTCTAGTAGTGTTTGTGATTAATCTATAGATGCTGTCCATTCCATAATGTATAGTGGTCTTATCCTAGACTATATATATGAATCATGAGAATGGAGGCACCTTATATGATGTGATTATATAGGATTGTGCCACGATCTATATGAATCTCTCACCAAGATCTGTTACATGATGAGATTCATATATATCGACAATTGATGGCTATATATGGGTGATCTTAATCCTAAGTGTTTTATCGACTCATTCAGGTTAGATCGTGGTTTTTGATATACCATAGGTGAGATCAGAGTTACATTCCCGGTCATTAACTTCGTATGTTAGAATCGGGGTTTTGCTTGCGGTTGGGAAGGTCTGTACACAACAGTGGAATCCACTCTTTCTTGCGAGAAGTATATAATAGTACTCTTAAGGGTTGATTCAGGGCTTGAACAGTATGAGCACTCTTCTTCTTTCGGAAGGAAGTTATGATTTATTGTTCATTAGAGAATCAATGGTACTTAAAGGAAAATATATAATTAGAGGGGTATAACGGACTTTATAACCTAGCTCTAGTTATGAACTACTTGTGGAGGATTATACCGTATGTAATAACTATATCGATAGACAAATGTAATTTCGGTTTGTGTAAAACATTTACAGTTGGGAGAGTGCAGCCTCAGGTTTTTAGTGGAATAACTCCTAGGTTAATAATAATGAAATATTAATTAAAGAGTTTAATTAATTATTTCTAAGTATTATTGAAGCTCAAAACTGTGGGTCCATTAGGTTCCATTGCTAGCCCAATTGATTAAAGGTAACAAGGGTCACGGTTAATTAATTGGATTGTCCGATTAATTGTGTTACGAAAGTGACACATATTTATTCAGAGATTAATTGAATAATAAGATTATTTAATTAATCTATTAATAATTAAATTAATTAAATAATTAGATTATTTAATTAATGAATTAATAATTAAGAATTATTAAATGAAGGCTGCAGGTTCAAATCATAACTAAGACATAAAATAATTAGATTATTTATTCATAGTTACTTAGGGGCTGTCCGGTACTGTTTTTGAAGGGTGTTTTTGTTTTTATTTTTCAAATTAAATTTCGAATACGCGTTCGTTACCGTTTTTCATTTTATTTTCCATTTTAATTTCCAAAACAAAAACAAAAACAAAAATGAAAACAACAACAGTGTTAAAAGTGAAAAATTTCCAAAACAAGTTTGGGATGTTTTTCATTTTGTTTTTCGTTTTGTTTTTCACTTAAAATAAAAAACTCATTTTTTTTTTTCTTTTTTTCTTTTTTTCATCTACTTCTTTGATCTTCACCGAGCTACTCTTCTTCTTTCTTTCATTGCTTCTTCTTCTTCAGTTCTTCTTCTTCCCTTCTTCTTTCCGATTTGCTGCCAATCTCTTCTTCTTCCCTTCTTCTTTCCGATCTGCCGCCGATCTCTTCTTCCTCTTCTTCTTCTTCTTCTTCTTCTTCCCTTCTTCTTTCCGATCTGCCGTTGATCTCTTCCTCTTCTTCTTTTTCTTCTTCTTCCATTCTTCTTCTTCCCTTCTTCTTTCCGATCTACCGCTGATCTCTTCTTCTACTTCTTCCTCTTCTTCCTCTTCTTCCCTTCTTCTTTTCGATCTGCTTAAGAGAGGAAATATGGAAATTTTCTAAAAAATTTCCAGATTTCCAGATTTCCTTTGTTTTTTGTAAATCTGTCTGACTTTTTTTTTTTTTGGTTGTTTTTTCCAGGACTTGTTCTGGAGATTTTCACATAAAACATCGATATTCCTATTCTGGGTGTTGCTGACCAAAAAAAATAAAAAAAAATAAATAAAATTCAACTTATTAATTATGGCCTGTAAAATGATACCAGACGCGTTTTTTACGTTTTCATATTCGGAATCCAGCTTTCAGGAAATGTTACCAGATGCGTATTTGGATTTCGAAACTGAAACCAAAAACATTGTTTTCATTTTCATTTTCATTTTTATTTTCGAAAAACAAAAACAAAAACAAAAACAAAAACAACCTTCGAAAAACGTTATAGGACGGGCCCTTAAGTATAGTATTTAAGTTTAAGTCAACTAGGGTTATGTGGGAGTTAGAATCCTACTCTACCAAGGACACTTACATACTAATTATCTTTTGAATATATGGAGATATATTTTGAAAGAGATAATGATCTAGTTTGAAAAATGGGGTATTATTCATTTAGTCCCTATGTTTTTTTGAAATATCTATTTTTTCCTCACATATCTATTTTCCAATGGATTTGGCCTTATGTTTTCAAAAACCACTCAGTTTGATCCCTTTGACCGGAATTTTGACGGTCAACGGTCACAAAAAATGTAAATTGACTATCTTACCCTTTAGTTAAATTAAAAGGTTTAAAAGTACGATTTTACACTCAAACTTTATAAAATTTTACAAACTTACTTTGATTGTAATCCAATCAAAATTTGACATGTGTCAATAAATTTTTAAAAATAAAAATTAAAAAAATAATCTAATGGATCTGATTTTTTAATTTTTTTAATTTTTTTTTATTTTTTTTATAAACTAAATGTAAACTAATGAATTTTTGTATAAAGAAAATATAAAAAAAATAGAGAAATAAAAAAAATATTTAACATTCAATCCGATTTTTTAAAAAGAATTTTTAATTTTTAGTTTTTTTAACAAAACTCTAAAATGAAATTTGCATTGTATTAAAGCATGCAATACATAAAACTGAAAATTTAATCAGTTGCCAAAATTTTGACAGAATATAAGAATTAGAAAACATTCCCAACAAGGCCAAAGAAGATAATGCAAACCATAGAATGAGTAATCCTGATTGATAATATGAGAAAATACTGAAAAGGATCTTCAGTCTTCCTCCTCTCCCTCATTCTCAGCGATATTTAAGTATTGCAGCTCATACACACTCTGGTCCTTGTTTGAAGAAATCACTCGAAGCCAATCTCGCACGTTGTGTTTCTTCAAGTACTTCTTGGTCAAGTACTTAAGATACCTTTTAGAGAAGTTACTCTTCGATGTGACGATGATCTTAGTCTTCTCGCGAGAGACAGAAACGGAGTCACCGAGTGCACCGGCCTTGCCGCAGACCTTGACGCTCCTGGAGGAACTTTTCAAGTGAGGCAATCTCCATGATTTTATCTTCCAGCATTTTGCTTTTTGCTTTTTTGGTTTGTTTAGATCTAGATGGATCTCGTTCCTTTTTTATTTTTTTATTTTTTTTATTTTAAAATTTGATCACCACCATCCATATCTGAGATGGATGGTAGTGATCAATCTACCTATTTTTTTTTAATTAATTTTATTTTTTATTTTTATTTTTTTATTTAAATTGATCTCCACCGTCCATTAAGATTTTGATGGTGGAGATTTATAACTTTTTTCTTTTATTTATTTTTTGTTATATGACATAAATATTAAAAAAAATTGTTATTTACTGTTTGGTGTTGACATGTGGCATCTTTTTGTTTAAAGATAGAAATACCATTGAAACTGTTAATTTTGACTAATGATGGACTCACAGAGAGACCAAATTGAGTAGTTTTTGAAAACATAGAGACCAATCCAGTGAAAAATGAATAAGTGAGTAAAAAACATATATTTTAAAAAAACATAGGGACTAAATGAATAATACCCCTTTGTAAAATATATATAGATATATTTAATATAACTAGATATTAAATAAAAACTGATAAAAGATATCAGTGCAAGATTATTGAACCTAATTCACGCCAACTAAAGAAAGAAACACAACAGAGGTGGTGCGGCCAACTAAAGAAAGAAAAAAGAAAAAAGAAAAAAGAAAAAAAAAGGGTTTCTGATGAGCGTCGTTTGTGTACTCAACAAAATGATATTTAGATGTGATCTTTTAGAAAACCGATTTTTCACCACTTAGATAGAAAATTAGTAAAGTGGCAAGTGGGATTCGTTCCACAGGGAATTAGAGTGATTAGTTGAATAAATTAACTAATTTTTATGCAATAAAATAAATCATAAAAATATGGATGAGTGAATGGGTTGTCAAGCCATCAAACATACATGAAAAATAAACCTAATAAACTAATAAAAGAATACTTAACAAATCTAGATAAGATAAATGGAATTAACAATTAAGAGAATAGCTAGGGAATTAATGGGATCACAAATGAATTACCGGGAAATGCTTATCAAGCTACCTTAGTGAACGAATCTCGTAAATGTTAACCAATTGATTTCTAAAATGTGTTTAGGCCATCACTATGAACCTTAAACAACTTTCCACCGCAATGCCTAACCGATTAAGGAAAGGGGGTCACGGCGGAATTGATTTGTTACAATTAACGGTTTAGATTATCGCGGTTGATATACCCTCCGACAATCTATCCTATTCACTAGGTTCTCAATCCATCAAGGTTGTCAATCCAATCAAGATTATATAACATATTATCCTAAGCAAGATTATAATCAACTAGTGGGTATACATGTCAATTATATAATGCAAAGAATCTAATTATAAAATGAATAGAACACAAATAGAAATTAAAATATATTAAAGCTCAAGCAAATCCCAATCCAAATGTTCTCACATCAAAACCCTAGA
This sequence comes from Acer campestre, assembly GCA_954870605.1. Taxonomy (NCBI): domain Eukaryota; kingdom Viridiplantae; phylum Streptophyta; class Magnoliopsida; order Sapindales; family Sapindaceae; genus Acer; species Acer campestre. The sequence goes on from OX940799.1 coordinate 33,695,180, forward strand.
AAGGGGATTTAATTACACATATTACAATCAAAGGGAAGACAAGTAAAAGATTAGGAAATCACCCATGGGCCACCTTTTGTAAGCTTGATCCTTTCCTTGCCTTTGATGCTCCTTGTGTAAAGAGTGGATGATGAGGATGTGTCTAGATAGGTGGAGTCAAATGGGAAGTGACTAAGGAGATTTGTGGAGAAGATGGGAAGAAAAGGAATGATTAGGGGAGGTAATCTAGATGTTAAGTTTAGGTAGGAGAGAAAATGGAGAGAAAAGGAATGGTGGAGAAAGGAGGTTTCTTGGTGGTCAAGAGTTTGGTGAGTTGAGCAATGGCTGCTGCTCGTTTGGAGAAGAAGATGAATAGTTGTGGGGTGTCCTTAGCAAGGAGATGGGGTGCAAATAGGGGCTGCTGTTATGTTTTGGGCTGCTGCAATTGGGTCAGGTTGAGCCCACTTCAATTTAAGGTCAAACGCACCGTTTTAAGGAGGGATTGGGCTGCTGAACTTTGGGCCGCTGCACTTGGGCCAACCCACTTGGTGAAACGTACCGTTTCACTTATCAAAGGAATTGGGCTTCGCTTGGGGTGTATTTAGAATAGGCTGGGCTTCGGTTAGCATGTGGGCTGCACCTGATCCACTCTTCACTAAAACGCACCGTATCACTCGCTGACGTGGCGCGCGCTGACAGGTTTGCGTGGCAAATTGCAATTCAGTCCCTGTTCTCTTCTTTAATCACGATAACTTCAATTCTTCCTCCATATTTTACACTTTTACCCCTATTTCACCAAAATTACTCCAATGCCCCTGAATTCTATAAATTCCTGAAAACACTTAATTTACGCCATTAAATCACAAAATAATGCCCAAGAATCAAACAAAAGGAGAAGGAAATAGGGGCCAAAATCATACCAATTTTGGTTCGATCAGTTTCTTGCATTTAACATAGGGTGGCCGAACTTCACCATACAAGGCAAGGGCTTGCTTTCGTGTGTCTCTTCTACCTCCATTCAAGTTCCTCGAAGAATGTGACGTGTCCACACGCAGTTACCGGATCACAAGACATAACAAGGAAGACGTAGTGGTTCAAAACGGAATAAAGTTTAAAGAAACGAAGGAGTTGGTCTACTAGGGTATGATCTAATCTCTTTATATATTCTTATATATTGTATATGGTTTACAAGTTGCATAAATTTTTTAAAACCTATTTTTCGTTGCGCAATGTAAATCCGGGTTCCTACATACTCATGGTGAGGGCAATGTGTTAATAGTAGCTTGAATCTACTCCAGGATTCTTGGAATGCATCCCCTTCCTTATCTTGGAAATTAGCTACCATACTCTATATTTCCTTGGTCTTCCAAGAGGGGAAATATTTGGTGAAGAACTTCTGCTCTACACTCTCCCATATGGTAAGTGAACCTTCCAGTAATGCCATGAGCCACTGCTTGGCTTGACCTTTCATGCAATACGAGAAGCATCTCATGTGAAGGCGGTCATCCGCCAGATTCCCAAGTGGAAAAGTAGTTACCACATTGTAGAACTCCTTCACGAATTGAAGGAAGTCTTCATTTGGGTTACCATTGAAGTGTGGAAGAGTGTTGTAATGTAAGTTCTTCAACTCGTAGTTCCTCTGGGTGTCATCCAACAGTATGGCAGATGGATGTGGTCCAACGGTAGGCAAGGAGAATTCTGTCATAGACTGTTGATCTTGTATGAAACAAATAATGGATGGTGTGTATAAAACTATCTAGAAGGGGTGAATAGATTTTAACCCTTCTTACCAAATATTTGCGGTTATTCAATATTACAAAAATAACCCCAATCTAGTCAATTTAATAAATCAAGCATAAAAGTGTGGAAATTAAAAGACGCTTGATTTTTACGTGGAAACCCTCAACTAGGAAAAACCACGGGCTGTTATGTGTGCCACATATGAACCTCGAATCCACTAATTGTAATGATGTTTACATCTTAGGTTGACCTCAACCATTCTCGGACTATAACCCACTACTAGTACCCGCAAGCCTTTAAGTGAACCTAGTCCAGTTTGCTTGTGGCCTAAGCAACCTAAGCCACAAGACTTACTTCTCATTGAAGAGATCAAATCAACCTATGTGAATATACATGTGACACACCCATTACCGGTTCTAATTAAATTACACTAATTAGGATCACTAAAGCCAAGCAGATCCTAAGTCAAGGATGCTAAGCAACTAAACTACAATGGTAATTAAAAGAGGCGTGCGGGTGGTTCACCTATTGCAAGTGTACAAGTCGTACTAGTAGTAAAGCATACATGAGTAAGGGTGGTCGTTCCCACGAGGAGGTTGATTAGCTAACAAGTAGGCTCTAGGTTATCATTGATTATCGGTTTCTAATTTCTAAACAAGTCACTAGTTAATGCTATCTAGATCAATTATATTAAGCTTGCAATGAACTAATGATTAAGCTAGATTAAAAGATGTTAGGGGATTGATTCATTCAAGTAACAACCATTTTATTAACCAATCATTCATTAAGCACATTCACAACCATTCTAAGGCATGCACTTCATCATCGATAATGTAAAGTACCAACTGTGTACAAATAGATGTATATGCAAGACATATCATCCACATATCATTTAGAGTTCATAATACACATACACAAAGCCTTAGAGAGTGAAATAACAAATGGAATGATTACTCAATGGTTTAGTTACAAGAATTACATCAATTCCCTAATAAAATGGTTTAGTTACATATAGAAGTATATACACTAGAAAATACAAAAGAAGAGTAAAACAAACCCATTTGGATTTGATTATTGGCCAAGATGACTCCTCCTTGCAATCCAAGCACAATATCCTTCTAGAACAACTCCAAGAGATCAAGTCTAAGTAACTCAAAGTGGTGTTTGGCTACCTAGATAGTAATGGGAAAATAACTAAAACCAAGTGAGAGAGTTCTTCTCTCTCTAAGTTTCTACACTAGACTAAGTTACCTAAAGTGTGTAGTCTAAGATAGATGAAAATATCTCTAGTCTAATTATCTAAGTAGTAAGATAGATGTCAAAGATGTCTAAGCTAAGTTATCTATATAGGATAAAAGGTGGCAAGGTGTGTTCAACAAGATTGGAGAGTCAAGTGGAACGAGCTGCATCATTTTCAGGAGTTTCCCGTTGATTTGGTACCTCTGGCTCGTGGGTTTATTCCCACCGGCATAAGGTCACAGCAAAACACAAAGGTTTCCTTCAAGTTTACCCTTTCTGCCTAGCGGGATTCTTCTCTTGACATGAAACCGCGGAGATTTCACGGGTTTGGGCGTGTTGTACGCGGGAACAAAGCAGCTGGGAGGAGCTTGAAGCTTGAACTCGACCAAAGAGGTTTGAAGACTTGAAGTAGAGTTAGCCATGTGCATGGGAGGCTGGAATTTGTGGGAAAATGATCGGAGAAGGAACGACCGTCGATCTAGACGAAGATTCATCGGAAATAACGTCAGTAAAGCTGTAGGAACACCGGGTCAGAAGTCGGGTTACGAGCTGGATCGGATCGGATCGGATTGGGTCGGGTCACGGGTCTGCAATATTGGTTGTCAACTGGTTGAAGATGACGTGATGTCATCTTGACTTCATATTGATGTTAGAAGTAGGAGCCAAAACACACCGTTTCATTTGGTGACGTGGCGCGATGCTGTGTTTTGGCTGGCAAATAACAGTTTGTACCCCTAAACTCTTCCTTAATCACAGTATATGCAATAATATCTTCAGATTTACACTTTGACTCCTGATTCTCCATAACTACGAAATTGCCCTCTTTTGCTCATAATCTTGCTACTTTTCTCCAGTTTGGTCCAAAATACCCCTGATAAGCTGAAATACCTGAAAAATACTTATTTACAACATTAAATACCTAAAAGGGATCGGAAAATGGTTACAAAAGCTAAGTAAGGGAGCACTAAATTTGAACATTTTGAGTGCGATCAAAACCCCTAAACCTGACTTTTGCTCGTCCTCGAGCGAACTACAAATAATAAGAACACAAAACAATACAGTCCTAAAATAAAACAAGCAAAACACAACGCACACTAAAAACATTTTACGAGAGCCAAATAATAAGATGATGCAACGAGAGATGTGCAATATAGGAATGGTCCATGCCAAAACCGCTAATTAGAGGCTAACATGATGACTTCCTTAAGAGCACGCAACATCGTGAATCCCACACTCTAAGTACAAATTTTTAAAAATGAAACACTCGAATGCAAGAACACAATTCACCTTGACTCTAATCCTCACCAGATTTCAGTCGAATTTTCTCTCGGAATCCTAAGTTCACTCTTATCAAGCATATGCGAGTTTGGAAGTTACGTAAAGACAACAATTATAATGCATATGAATCATATCAAATAAAGCACGATTTATGAAATTAATCTCATGAAAGAATTGATGTGCCACGAACGTGGAAAGAACATGCAAAAATTGTATTCCTAAGTTAGACCTTCTAAAAAATCAACTAGGGCTTTCCTTATGGATTGTGATGGGGCCATGGGTAGATTTGAGATGAATGAAAGAAATGGAATGGAATTCTAGAGTTATTGATCATACTAAACAATTTGACTTCAAGCTCATTATACAATTTGAATTTTAAAGCGTCTAGGCTAAGACTTTGAATTCCAACAATGCAAGATTTTTGAACACTTATTTTTGAGTAGCTTTTCAATTTGATAACATCAAAGGCTTCAAGTGTTGATTTTCACACTTGTACAACTTTTGCCTCTATAACTTGCATAGTTTATCATAAACGCCTAAGTACACGCTATTTACAATTTGAGGTAAACATTTGCATTTATAATTCATGCACGAATTCTATGATCAACAACTATGGTATGGCTTGTGTTTAGTGTATATGGTTGTTTATGGAGATGTGAGTGATGAAATGAATGGTTTGTGTTTGGCCTCAAAGTTGGCGATAGGAGCACACATAAGGGACATGGAATGTTGTTAACCGCCAAAATTGGCGAGGGACCAAAGAAGAATTTTCCACCTCAACTCAAGAAGCAGGTGCGAAACACAATCCGGATACCTCGACAGAGTGGAGCCCGATTGGCCCAAGTATGAACCTCTTTCAGCGGGATCCACCCCGCCAGCGTCTTAACTCACAACAAGGACCAAGCCCGGTTATGACCGGGTACCCTAGGGATCCCGCACCGTCCCATCAACACTACTTCCTATGGACCCCGCAACACCCCGACACAGCTTCCTATGGACCTCGCAGCACCCCGACACAGAGTTTTACTGATCATCTCATTACAAGTCAGCTACATATCCCCTTACTACCATCAGTAGGATGCTTACTAGATGTAGGCAGCCCGTTAAAGCAGAAGAGCACCAGGAAGCCGGACCCTAACACCAAGAACTAAAAGCTCCACGAAAGATCCAGTGAAACGTCGCCAGAGAGTCCTAATTTGAGCAGGACAGTACAGTAAGAATCCTACTAGGAAGGTAAGTGATTGACTCCTCCTAGGAAGGAAAGATTGGATTCAGCGCATTAAAGCTCCGAAGTTATCTCCTAAAAAAGGGAGGATCCTGCAAGCTGTCAAACCCTAGTCCGAGATTGTAGGAGTGCATGGCAAGCAAACATGACCTATATATATAACAACTTATTCACCGGAAGGGGAGGAGGGAGATCCAAAAACCTTACACTCTACTTATCGACAGGCACATATTCATCACCACCAACATCCTGATTATCGACTTTTTTATGTAACGTAATGGTCTAGTAACTTCATAGTCGGTGTATTCATATAATAGGAAAGAGTGATCAATAAAGCGAGTTCCTATTTGATTTCTCGTATTCTTTATCATGCATGCATTGGCAGGGACCTAGTCGGTATCGAACTACTTGATACCCCTCCGGCCAGGATCAATCTCGATCTTGGTCCTTTTAAAGTAGTTATTTGATTTATCGTCCTCTTAACGATTTTCGGATAACACTTTTGGCGCAGTCTGTGGGAACCTTTTCCCAATCATTGTCTAACAACAGCCTATTTCCACCCAGAGATATTCAGAATGAGACTCCGATCCTCTCAGGGTCATCCTGAGCCATCAGGAATCCAGTCCATTGCCTCCACTGAAAGAGCCCAGAGGCGGGGAAAGGGCATCAGGAGCGAGAACCTTCCACCAGTGCCCCCACCGGCTGCAGGCCCTAACCCACAAAACCCCGCTGGGCAAGAAGTTAACCGAGACGTCCTAGAACAGCATGCCACAGCCTACTTAGAAGCGATCCGGCTCCGGATGATAGCCCAGGGAATCCCATTTGAAGCCGCCGGAATCCAGGAAGATATCAGACCAAGCATTCGGGCTCCAGTCTTTGACCGATTGGGCCCCCCTCTCCTAGTCCGACAGGTGAATCTCAGGTCCCGGTTAGTAAAGTCCGCGATTGAGGTTCCACCTAGGAAGACTCACTCCTCACCAAAACCGCGGACAAAGGAAAGGGAGCCTCGTCCCGACTCTGAGGAAAGTGCCAAATCTCGGAGGATTTCCAAGGAGAGGCCTCAAAGGGTTAAACGAAAGGAGGTAGTCATCAATTTAGAATTTTCGGACGATGAAGTTTCGGTAGCTCGATCCGGAACCAAGAAGTCTCAGCGTCTGGAGGACCAGAAGACAAGGATAGCGAAGGAGTTGGAGCAGTTAAAGAAGGGAAAGCATCAGGGGATCCAAAAGAACCCCTTGGGAGAGATGAATGCACCATTCTCCAAGAGAGTTAGGGAGGCAGGGCTACCCCCCAAATTCAGGATGCCTTCAGAAAAGTACTCTGGAACAGAAGACCCCGTCAGCCACCTGGAAAGCTTCGTACACCAAATGGAGGTTCAGAGTGCAACCAGGATAGCCATGTGCAGGATGTTCCCTTCAACTCTGACAGACTGTGCCAAGACATGGTTCAGAAAATTACCACCAGGTAGTGTTGATTCTTTCTCCAAACTTACCAAAGCTTTCTGTGCGCAGTTTCAGGGAATCAAACCCCGTCCCAAGGATCCTATCCTACTGCAGTACGTAGTTCAAGAGCGAGGTGAAACTCTGAGATCTTATGTGGAGAAATTCCACAAAGAGGTCGCCCAGATGGGTGTGTTTAACGAGAAGGAAACTTTAGCCAATTTCCGGAGGAACTTGTTGGCTGGCAGGCTGTTCCGATCTTTTACCAAGCATCCTCCTGAGACGTACCAGGAAGCCTACAATCGGGCTCTGGAACAGGTGGACATCGAGGAATAACTCCGGATCAAGATTGAACATGATGAAGCCCGATTAGCACCACGCCCTAAAAAGGAGGTTCCGAAACCTGCTCCAGCTAGGAAGTTTCAGAATCAACCTCCAAACCGGTCGACGTACAGGCCGCCTCCTATTCCTTCGTACCAAGAGAGGTACCAAGTCAGGAGATCACCTCCCAGAGAGCTCCCCTTGAAGGATGTATCCAGAATAACGAGAGAGGAAGAAGGATATAACCATTATACCCCACTCAATGCTTCACGGGAAACTATCTATCTCGCTATTCGGGACAAGGGTCTACTCAGAAAACCAGTTCCCATAAAGATCCCGGTAGACAGGAGAAATCAATACAAGTATTGCGACTTCCATGAAGACGTGGGGCACAACACCTCAGAATGCTACAGTCTCCGCAATCAGATTGAAGCACTGGTAAGGGGAGGACTCCTAACCGAATTTTTACAACAGGTACGAGATAGCATTAAAGAAGGAAAGCAGGTTCAAAGCGGGATACAGGAAGCAGCGGAAAGGAGGAGAGAAGGAGAAAAGGATCTAATGCAGCAGATCCAGGTGATTCACACCATCAGTGGAGGCCCCACCTTGGCTGGAACCTCCAACAATTCAAGGAAGAACCACGCAAGGAAGATCCCCAGGCTTAACGCTTACCATGAGATACTGAAGGTCGATGGCGGACCCCGAGATCTATCCTGCTCAACCAAGATCATCTTTACGGAGGAGGATGTCTACAATACGGTACAGCCACATGATGACCCCATGGTCATAACAGTGCAGATCGCCAACTGCCTAGTACACCGCGTCCTGATCGATACGGGAATCAGCGTGGATATTTTGTTCAAGGGGGCTCATGAGCAGCTCAACCTGAAAAATTCTTGTTACAACAGTTGTACCTCTCTACTATACGGATTCACAGGGGACTCCGTAATGCCGATGGGAACAAAGATACTACCAGTGATAGTCGGAGAAGCTCCTCTTCAGTAGAACATAATGACGGAGTTCATCGTGGTAGACACCCCGTCTGCATACAATGCAATCTTGGGAAGGCCTTTCTTATCAGGGATTAGAGGAGTACTGTCTATCTACCACAACGTGATGAAGTTTCCAGTAGGATCGGGAGTAGGAGAGGTAAGAGGAGACCAGCAGGCAGCCCGCAACTGCTATGCGGTGTCAACCAACCCCGCTGCGTTGGCTAAGCAATGCGCATCGGTGGCCAGCTATCCAGGTCCGAGAACGACACAGCAGGATGATCATGTCTTAGAAGAAGGAGAGGTGCCAGACATAATCGTGGAGGAGTCAGAAGAGGAAGAGTGAGGTTGGACCAGTGGGAACCCCGCGGAGCAGCTAGAGGAGGTCCAAATCCGGAGGGAGGACCCGACAAAGACAGTAAAAGTGGGAGAAGGTCTGGACCCGGAGGTGAAGAGTAACTTGATAGAGCTTCTCAGAGAGTACAACGATATCTTTGCTTGGAGTCATGATGAGATGCCTGGCATTCCCCTTGGCCTGGCTACCCATAGGTTGGCAGTGGATGCAACCTTCAAGCCAGTAAAACAGAAAAGAAGACACTTCAATACAGAATGGAATGCCGCAGTCCAAGAAGAGGTTGATAAGCTCCTAAAGGCCGGATTCATCAGGGAATCCCGATACCCCGAATGGATCGCTAACGTGGTCATGGTTACCAAATCTAACGGAAAGTGGCAAATGTGTGTGGACTACACCGATCTCAATCGGGCTTGTCCCAAAGATAGCTTCCCTCTACCAAAGATAGATCAGCTCATTGACTCCACTGCAGGAAATAAGCTCCTAAGCTTCATGGATGCTTTCTCGAGGTACAATCAAATCATGATGCACCCTTCAGACCAAGACAAGACTAGCTTCATCACTGGACAAGGTCTCTACTGTTACAAGGTAATGCCATTCGGACTCAAAAATGCAGATGCCACTTACCAGCGCATGGTGAACAAACTATTCAAGGAACAGATAGGGAGGTCTATGGAGGTATACAGAGATGACATGATCATTAAATCTCCAGAAGCAGGACGACATACAGGGGACTTACGTCAGACCTTCCAGGTAATAAGGCAGAACCAGATGAGGTTGAACCCCGCCAAATGTGCATTTGGGGTAGCAGCAGGCAAATTCCTGGGATTCATGGTACATGAAAGGGGAATCGAAGCAAATCCTGAGAAGATCAAAGCCATTCTAGAGCTCGAGTCCCCAACAACCCTCAAGCAGGCTCAAGGATTAACCGGGCGAATCGCAGCCTTGAACCGATTTATATCCCGCTCCACAGATAAATGCCTCCATTTTTTCAAAATCATCAAGCAGGGAAAGAAGATGAAATGGGACGAGCAAAGCGAGCAGGCTTTCCAAGCCTTGAGAGAATACCTGTCAAGTCCGCCACTACTGGTAAAACCGTCCCCGGGTGAAGAGCTCCTACTCTACTTAGCAGTTTCTGAAGCAGCAACTAGTGAAGCCTTGGTGAAAGAATGCAGTGACGGGGTACAGAGGCCGATCTACTACGTGAGTCGGGCTCTTACAAAGTCTGAGAAGAATTATACCTTACTAGAGAAACTCGCCTATGCCTTAGTCACCACATCCAGAAAGCTCCGGCCTTATTTTCAAGCCCACACCATCGCGGTCGTCACAAATCAGCCTTTGAGACAATTCCTCAAGAGACCGGATGTTTCGGGCAGATTGGTTCTGTGGGCCCTAGAGCTCACACAGTTCGACATCAAGTACAAGGCGAGAACCACGATCAAAGCTCAAGCCTTGGCGGACTTCATAGTGGAGTTTGGCCCGATCCTGAACCAAGGCGTGTCGGCAGACCCAGACCCGGATCAAACCCTTCTGGAATGGCCCGTATATAGCAAGATGTGGATTCTTTACACGGATGGAGCATCGAACCAGTCGGGGTGCGGAGCCGGGATCGTCCTGATCGACCCCGCGGGAATCGAAGTAAGTCATTGTTTCAGGTTTGAATTCAGAGCCACCAACAACGAAGCGGAATATGAGGCTCTGCTAGCAGGAATGAGGGTAGCAGGGGCTCTGGGGGCTAAGTACCTTCAGATTAAAAGTGATTCTCAATTAGTGGTCAATCAGGTGACAGGGTTGTACCAAGCAAAAGGTGATAATATGGTGGCCTATCTAGCTAAAGTGCAGGAGGCTATGAAGAAATTCAAGGGTGTAAGAATAAAGCAAGTGCCTAGGGAGAAAAACCATCGCGCAGATGTTTTAGCCAAGATTGCCACTGGAGAGGGACACACTTTACCAAAAGGGGTACCACTCCAACTGGTTCCTTTCTCCAGCATAGCTAAAGAGGCAAAAGTCCTTCCAGTAAGCAGCCTCCCATGTTGGATGGATCCGATAGCAGACTATCTCCAAAGCGACATTCTCCCAGCAGATCCGGATCACGCCCGCCGGCTCAAGAGGACAGCTACCCGGTACTGTTTGGTAGAAGGGTACTTATACCGTAAGGGGAAATCTCTCCCTCTGCTCAGGTGTCTCCATCCCGATGACGCGCGCTGGGCGCTCAGCGAGGTACATTTAGGGGATTGTGGTAACCACGTGTCAGGGGAAACGTTGGCTTACCAGGTAATTAGGATGGGTTACTACTGGCCGACTATACACCAGGATGCAAAGCAGTTCGCGCGATCCTGCGAGGCTTGTCAGAAAACAGCAAACCTCCATCATCTCCCACCAGAGAGGCTCTCCTCAATCAGTACTCCCTACCCCTTTGCCATCTGGGGACTAGACTTGATCGGGCCGCTTCCCACTGCACCCGGCCAAGCCAAGCATGCAGTGGTGGCAATAGATTACTTTACTCGGTGGGTAGAAGCCAAGGCACTCACCCGGATAACCGAGGAAAAGACCACCAACTTTGTCAAGGAACACATAGTCTGCCGATTTGGCACCCCGATGGCCATCATAACTGATTTAGGAAAGCAATTTGACAATGCCAACTTCCGAGAATTCTATGCAGACTGGAGGATCAATCTCCGTTTTGCTTCGGTGGCCCATCCTCAAACCAACGGGCTGGTCGAAGCAACCAACAAGACCATTAAGAAGCTCCTGAAGAAAAAACTCCAACAGAAGAAGGGATTATGGGTGGCAGAATTACCCAATGTACTCTGGGCCTACAGAACAACTAGGCGGACAGCAACCGGAGAAACCCCCTACTCCCTGGTGTTTGGGGCAGAAGCAGTCTTGCCCATCGAACATAAGCTCATATCTTTTCGGGTTCAAAATTACGAACCAGAAGATAATGAGGCCAAGTTAAGAGCTAGCTTGGACCTGCTGGAGGAAAAACAAAGCAAGGTCGTAGAAAAGGTGGCCGTATACCAGAGCAAGATAGCCCGACACTTCAACAAGAAGGTGAGGGCCCGAAATTTCAAAGAGGGAGACTTGGTTCTCAGGAAGGTGACCCAGAATACACGTAAGAGGTCTGACGATGTGCTAGCCCCTAACTGGGAAGGTCCATACTTGGTTAAGGCATCACTTCGGGGTGATGCTTACAAGCTCGAAGACATTGAAGGGTACCCGGTGGACCATACATGGAATGCCGATCATCTTCGAAAATTCTATCCTTAGAAATTATGTTCGTATCTAGCAGGAGACTCACCCTGAGTTCATGTCTTTACCATTTGGGAAATTAAATAAAAGCAATTCTTTCTTCTATATGATTCTCCTGTGTTCCAGTGCTTGATTATCTCCTACTGGATTCTCCGATGTCACCTACAGAATCATCATCACGGAATCGCCTAAAGGCCAGGAGAGCTACTTGAAACTCCTGATGCCCTAGACGGGGTCAAACCTTCTAGGAGGATCTCCGCTACTGAGTCAAGACCAGGAGAACTACATAGTACTCCTGATGCCTTAGACGGGGCCAACCCCGCTAAGAGGATCTCCATTGTTAAAGCGCCTCAAGACCAGGAAATAGCCTAAGGGCGCTCCTGCTGCCTCGGTCGGGGAATACCCTCCTCCGAGAAGCCTGGTGCTAAAGTGACATTAGTTGCCTACCAGGACAGATTACAATAAGAGTCGGGATGCCTCAGGGTACCTGGTTCCTTACTTCGCCTCGAGACCAGGGGATAGCCTCAGGGCGCTCCTGATGCCTTGGACTGGGTCAAGCTCGCCAAGAGGATCTCCATTGTTAAAGCGCCTCAAGACCAGGAAATAGCCTAAGGGCGCTCCTGCTGCCTCGGTCGGGGAATACCCTCCTCCGAGAAGCCTGGTGCTAAAGTGGCCTTAGTTGCCTACCAGGACAGCCTTGGTCGGGGAATACCCTCCTCCGAGAAGCCTGGTGCTAAAGTGGCCTTAGTTGCCTACCAGGACAGATTACAGTAAGAGTCGGGATGCCTCAGGGTACCTGGTTCCTTACTTCGCCTCGAGACCAGGGGATAGCCTCAGGGCGCTCCTGATGCCTTGGACTGGGTCAAGCCCGCCAAGAGGATCTCCATTGTTAAAGTGCCTCAAGACCAGGAAATAGCCTAAGGGCGCTCCTGCTGCCTCGGTCGGGGAATACCCTCCTCCGAGAAGCCTGGTGCTAAAATGGTCTTAGTTGCCTACCAGGACAGCCTTGGTCGGGGAATACCCTCCTCCGAGAAGCCTGGTGCTAAAGTGGCCTTAGTTGCCTACCAGGACAGATTACAGTAAGAGTCGGGATGCCTCAGGGTGCCTGGTTCCTTACTTCGCCTCGAGACCAGGGGATAGCCTCAGGGCGCTCCTGATGCCTTGGACTGGGTCAAGCCCGCCAAGAGGATCTCCATTGTTAAAGCGCCTCAAGACCAGGAAATAGCCTAATGGCGCTCCTGCTGCCTCGGTCGGGGAATACCCTCCTCCGAGAAGCCTGGTGCTAAAGTGACTTTAGAAGCCTACCAGGACAGATCTACTGAAACATCGGGATAACTCATCAGGGTGCTACGTCCTTTATTCCCCCACTTACTACCTCGATTATAAGATCCACAGTCAAAGGGGGGAGGGGGAACCGGGAAGTTTGTCAAAATCCAGTTGTTATAAAACATCTTGTCTTCCCGATAGAGGATCAACAGTCAGAAAGGATTTGGAAGTTCATCCTCAACAAATCAATTGTTTGTGAAAGTCAGGGTTCCTCAACAGATTGCTCTACGCTTAGAACTGTTCACGGGAGCCTAAATTAAGGAAGATATGATCAGAGTGTGACCCCGCTGAGTCCTGCGATTACTAGATGTAAGCATCTAATGTTTTATTCTTGTTATCCATCAGGGTCCAGTTACCCATCGGGGTTCAGTTATTCGTTCAGGGTGAACTTGTTCACAAATTTTTATGTTATGGGAAGTTTCTGTTGTGGAAAGTTTCTAAGCACAAGAGCAAGAAGAACACAAGTAGGGAGCAAGTAATGAAAACAGCTGCTATATTTATAATCAGGACGCCCAATTCCCACTCAGGCTACAAGTTATATTTATACAACGGGGTGCCCAATTCCCCATTCGGGCTACAAATATTTTAATAAAAAAGGAGGCCAGGCTAGTCTTCTTTTTCCTCCTCTGGATGCTCTCCTTGGCCAGCTGCCCCTTCTCCCAAAGGCTCAGCAGCTGCATCAGTTTGAACCGCCCCCTCAACAGCAGAAGACCCAGACTGAATCCCTTCAACCACAGGGACCTCGGATCTAACTGGCCCATCATCTTCCTCCACAATGACTACTCCCGTAGCAGACTCGGGGTCCGCCACTTGTTCTTCGATAATAGGGGGATCTAGAGTAGCGCCCTCGGTACCATCGAGTTGAACCTCAGCAGCCGCATTAGCTCCTTGACCCGGATGAACTACCTCATGTGGAGGGGCTTCTGTTTCCTGGTCCCCTCCTGCTAGCTGGGCAGCCTTTGTCATAATTTGCTCCCGATCCCAGTTCAGAGCTGCCTCGAGGTCGAAGGGAGGAGGCAAAGCTGTGGCTACCTCGTAGCAGGTGATCGACCATTTATTGTATATATATTTGATCCCCATTCCTCCAATCAATTGCTTGCTACTTGAGCCTTTTAGCGCTTTAATGGGTGTGTTTGAGTGTTTTCAGGTTATTGGACCAGATTGATATATTTGAAGAAATTCAGATAAAAAGTGTTATTTTGAAGAAGTCAAGGGTCTTTTCTAAAGTTGAGCAAAAATCGCTCTCACACCGCTGCTATTTTCTGAGAGAGGCGTCGCAGCGTTTATTGGACAGAGGAGATCGCTGTGCAAACCGCCCCCTCACCGCTGCCAAAGTGGCAGCGTTTTCAAATTGTGCAAACCGCTGCCACACCGCTGCCAAAGTGGCAGCGGTCAGGCAGCGGTCTGGCTAAAGTCATTGTTTTTAATCAGGTTTCTCCACCGAAGCCCGAGCAGATATAAATAGAGGGGTTTTCCTCTTCAAGGGGGTTCGTCTGGAGACAGTCCGTCAGCCATAAGTCATAGCCTAAATCACTCAACAAACTTTCTTTCATCTTACATAAAGAAGATTTGAAGACGAAGGAGAAGATTTTCTGCATCAGAGATTGGAAGATTGCCTACAATTTCCATGGGTTCTATCAACTACTTCTCTCTTCTTTTTATTTCAACTATGTGTAACTAAATCTTTACTAGGAATTCAATGTGAACCTCTATGAATACTCTTTGTTAGAATTGACTATGTTTTAGTAATTCAAGTTTTGTTTCATTCAATTTGGGATTTCTTCTTGTCTATGCATGGTTTGTGCTAGTCTTGAATCTAGGGTTTATATGTTAAGGTTGAGATATGTGTGAGGTTCACCATTCTTAGCCAATATTCAATTGAATGAATGAATTTACTGTTGCAGGTTGCACGTTATCTTTGGTTCTCTTGTTCTTGTGCTTAATGGGTTCTCAATCATGGTTTATATGCAAGGTTTGCTATTGACTGTGATTGAGAATACTTGATTGTGTGTTTTGTGGGTTGTAGGTTATAGTTTATATGCAAGGTTTGCTATTTACTCAACTGAGAAACGCTTGGTGTATGGTTGATGTATTTTCTGTTATAGTTTATATGCAAGGTTTGCTATTGATTGTAGTAGAAGTACTTAGTTTATCCCAGGACCACATAGCACTAATTATACATAATTTAAGAACGAACCCTTAACTTGATTAACATTCTTTGTAAAAGTCAATTCGAAGCATTGAGTAAACGTAGTTGGGGAGCATTGATGACCTAGTCCTCTCACCTCTTGATCTCATTCACATATTCTTGTTAACTGTTTTCTTAGTTTAATTTAGTTTTAATCTCAAATCAATCAAATCAATCTGAAATCTCTTGGTTACTGTTAATTGCTTAGCTTTAATTAAAATTAGTTTTAGTCGATAAATCTCTTTTCCTCGTGGGAACGATCCCTACTTGTCGCTGTACTTATCTCACGATTCGTGCACTTGCGAGTTAGGTTTTTATAACACGATTTTACACATCAGCAGGCTGTAAAGTAGTCATCTTCGAATGAAGGCCCTTGCTGAGCTTCCAAGCCTGCTATGGTTTCCCGCAGGAGTTGATTCTCGCTCTGTAGCAGCGTCTTCTCTCGTTTCACGCACTCCCTTTCTTCCCGATGGCGTAAAGACCGGACTGTCTCAGTGTCCAGGCTGTGTTCCGCACGCCTAAGAGCCACCAAGGCCTCCTGCCTCCCTTCTTCAGCGTTTTTTACGTCTTGCAGCAGGGGAGCCACGCTCTGTTGGGTCTGGACTAGTTCCTGCTGGGTATCCTCCAGCCTCGCTTGGAGACCGATATAAGCCTCCCTCAATGTCAGCAGCTACCTCTCCATGGCCATGGCAAACTTGAAGCCCTGCAAGAAGAAAGAAAGTTAATCTTTGGCCAGAAGAAGAAAAGAAATAGCAGGAAGGAAGTAGAAGTTCACCTCGGCCAGAACCGATGCCCCCTTGGTGACCAAGATGTCAGTAGGAAGCTTGGCCATATCCACCAAACTTCCACCAGGGCACGAGTCCGCGAATCGGGATACCACCTCGTCAAGGGTAACACCCCTTGACCCCGATCCAGAAGCAACAGCAGCAGCAGGGGCAGGGATGTGGACAGCTGCTTCTTCCACCAGGATGCACGCGGGGTCCTCAGGAAAAGTTGTAGTAGGAGGAGGAGCAGGGGAAGTCTTTGCTGCAGGGGCGGCCTTCTTCTGTGCCGACCTCCCAAAACCTCGGGCCTTAGCCGCCCTAGCCAACATCGCCGAAATCTTTGAACGCAATGGAGGAGTAGAGGGAAGGGGAGTCTTGGTCTTAGACCTCGCTGGAGCAGGAACAGGCGTTTTTGAGGGAGCAGAAAGGGGGTTGGGGTCAATTCCCACTCGGATGGACCCCGACGTAGTCTTGGCAGTAGGGGTAGGAGAAGGAACATGGGAGGGAGGAGCTGGCAAAGTTATCTCCCCTGCCCCAGTAGAAGAAGGAGATCTCGCTAGCACCGGAGCAGCAGACACTGCAAGAAGGAAAGATACTCAGTAAGAAAGAAAACAAAGAAAATATGTAAGTAGAAAAGTAAACGAGTAAGGAACAGTCAACTCACCGGGAAGAGCAAGGGATATCTTCAAGTACCGCTCCACGCGGGCTTCCTCAAAGGGATCAAGAGTGGGATATTGCATATTAGTATACCCCCTCTTCATGATCCTCGCAAGGACTTCCCGGGATTCAGGAGCGAGCACCCCCTTCGCCCATTTATCCCGCAATGTGAACTGAGTAGGGACAGGGTATTCATATCCCCCAATAAAGGCGGTGCGCCCCCACTCGCCTTCCACCACTATCCATTCTTCTTTCCAGGGTGCGGCATACTTCACGTTTGCTCCTGGGACGATGAACCTCATGTCGTTGTTCGCCCTAAGGTAAAACTGACCCCGGGGCACCATACTGGCGATGTTGAAAAGGTAGCGGAGTTCATCTAATCCTGGCTCTCGCTCGATGCGATCCTTCTCGCACTGCTCCTTCCAGAGCACCAGGAACCCCGTCAGGTGTTTCCAGAACCCCGACGAAATCTGTAAGGGGGCAAACTCCAGCGCGACAAGAGGCCGGCGTAGCGTGGGGTGTAGGGGCAGTCGAACACCGCATTCGAAGGCCGCCTTGTGGATCAAAAGACGATCTTGAGGCGGGGTATAGACATCAAATCCTCAGTGAGGAAGAGAGAGGATGATGTTATCCGGGATCATATACTCCTCCCTTAGCTTGGCCAAAGTATCCTGGGTGCAGACGGAGTCGGGGACTATCCTCTCGTCATGAAAAAGGGCGAAGGAGCCGGCCTGGACCCCGACTAGAGAAACCCTCTCGTCGTTGCCTCCGTCACCAGACTTAGTGGCGCCCACTTCATCACCGATCAAGACCGGGTCTTCGGGTCGATTGTGGAAACCCGACCCAACTCGCGGGTTTCTAGCGGAGAGACGGCGTTGAGCTAGCGGGGTGTCACTATCCTCCTCTCGACCCCGTTTCTTCCTCTCCGAGGTTGGGGAATCTACCACTGCGTCG
The DNA here is from genome assembly GCA_954870605.1 of Acer campestre. NCBI lineage: Eukaryota > Viridiplantae > Streptophyta > Magnoliopsida > Sapindales > Sapindaceae > Acer > Acer campestre. Next base: position 33,712,883 of record OX940799.1, read on the forward strand.
GCCGCCTCCATACTGAAGAGGGCGTCGATGCTATCGGACTGGGGAGGCGAGGCAGGTTCAGGTCGAATAGGATTCGCCGCTGCAGAGGGGTTTTGTTCGGCTGTGACTTCTTGAGAAGTAGGGATTCATGAAGGAGAAGCCATTGAAGGAAGGGAGAGTGAAGAAAAGATTTTCGAAAGATTGCAGAGAGAAAGAAAAAAGAAGCAGGATTTTTTCGGTTACAATTTTTTGAAAGTTTGAGAGAAAGTAAGTAATCACCAGTGGAGCCAGTCTATTTATAGAAGAGGGATGTCGGTTACACACTAGGAAACCGGAATCGGTGACCGGAAGAATGGGTTGAAGTGTTTTCCGTAATTAATCGCGCCAAAATGGCTCTTTTTGAAAACGAGGAACCCAATCAGCAGTCGACACACAATCAGTTATAACGTAAGAAATAAAGGTTTCCTCCTCCTAAGTGGAAACCTAGTCAGACAAGGAAGCGATTAGATAAGGTAAAAAATCCTTCAAGCAAACGAAAAGATCCTGACTCCGACCCCGACCCCGACCCCGACCCTGACCCCGACAAAGTGTCAGTGTCCAAGTCAGGGGAGACTTCTGTTAACCGCCAAAATTGGCGAGGGACCAAAGAAGAATTTTCCACCTCAACTCAAGAAGCAGGTGCGAAACACAATCCGGATACCTCGACAGAGTGGAGCCCGATTGGCCCAAGTATGAACCTCTTTCAGCGGGATCCACCCCGCCAGCGTCTTAACTCACAACAAGGACCAAGCCCGGTTATGACCGGGTACCCTAGGGATCCCGCACCGTCCCATCAACACTACTTCCTATGGACCCCGCAACACCCCGACACAGCTTCCTATGGACCTCGCAGCACCCCGACACAGAGTTTTACTGATCATCTCATTACAAGTCAGCTACATATCCCCTTACTACCATCAGTAGGATGCTTACTAGATGTAGGCAGCCCGTTAAAGCAGAAGAGCACCAGGAAGCCGGACCCTAACACCAAGAACTAAAAGCTCCACGAAAGATCCAGTGAAACGTCGCCAGAGAGTCCTAATTTGAGCAGGACAGTACAGTAAGAATCCTACTAGGAAGGTAAGTGATTGACTCCTCCTAGGAAGGAAAGATTGGATTCAGCGCATTAAAGATCCGAAGTTATCTCGTAAAAAAGGGAGGATCCTGCAAGCTGTCAAACCCTAGTCCGAGATTGTAGGAGTGCATGGCAAGCAAACATGACCTATATATATAACAACTTATTCACCGGAAGGGGAGGAGGGAGATCCAAAAACCTTACACTCTACTTATCGACAGGCACATATTCATCACCACCAACATCCTGATTATCGACTTTTTTATGTAACGTAATGGTCTAGTAACTTCATAGTCGGTGTATTCATATAATAGGAAAGAGTGATCAATAAAGCGAGTTCCTATTTGATTTCTCGTATTCTTTATCATGCATGCATTGGCAGGGACCTAGTCGGTATCGAATTACTTGATACCCCTCCGGCCAGGATCAATCTCGATCTTGGTCCTTTTAAAGTAGTTATTTGATTTATTGTCCTCTTAACGATTTTCGGATAACAAATGTGTTTGGGCAATAAATAGCAGTTCAGCGCACACATTGCCTAGAATCTTATCAAAAAGTCTATCTAACAAGGGAATACAATTCACACAAGCAGTCCACATAATTTTCATGTTCTATGGAAATCAATGAGCATTATGCAAAATGAGATCATACTTGAAGCAAAACAGTTTTGAAGAGTGTGTATACGAGTAGAAACAAAATCCCTCAAAATATGAATGCTAAGGCTCTAAATCTTACATGGGTAGTCTCCACTATTGGTTCTAGCAATCTTGCAATAAGTCCTATTCACTAAGCAAAAGAGAAAGGGACTAATACACAATGCTTACATGCAATCTCGGAAGGAAATCCGTTAGCTAAAACTTAGCAATTAACACATGTAACACATTCCTTCATAGCACATACACTCTAGCATCAAAATAGACAAATTGTCAAGTTTGGCTGAATCGCAATAAAAACGACAATAAAAACGAAATATTTTATGAAAAAACACAAAAACACAATTTCAACACAAAAATATACAACAAAATGTGACAAAGTGTTAACGTGTCCACACCCCCAAACCTAAACTCTACATTGTCCTCAATGTTTGAACATTTACGAACAAGAATGCGAGTTCCGTGGTTTGGTTGCTTGGGCACCAAACAACTTTGCAAACAAGCACAAAAATAACATATAACAACTACAAATGGTATTTCAATTTGTCAAAAATTCTATCTAATCAAAAATGGCCTAATCCACTAGCATAAAAGTTTTCCTCCAATGAGGAACATGACATTCCATTAGTATCATCCTAGGCACTAATCAATCACACCTATGTAACCACACTTAAACTAAGCGGAAGAATAATGCGATTAAACTAGCTGTTAACCGCCAAAATTGGCGAAGGACCAAAGAAGAATTTTCCACCTCGACATAAGATGGGTATAACAGTACGCAACCCGGACACCACGTCAGAGTGGACCCCGATTGATCCCAACACATACCTCCTTCAGCGGGGTCCACCCCGCCAAGCCTCTTAGCTCAACAAAGTGGCCGAGAGCCAAAAATACTCACTAGAACTCACAGCGAGATCAAACCCGGCTATAACCGAGCTTCCTATGGACCTCGCAACACCCCGATACAGCTTCTTACGGACCCTGCAGCACCCCGACACGGAGTTCTACTGATCACCTTACTACAAAGCTAGATAGATATCCCCCTATTGCCATCAGTAGGATGCTTACTAGATGTAGGCAGCCCGCTAAAGTAGAGGAGCACCAGGAAGAAGGATCTTAACACCAAGAACTAAAAACTCCACAAAAGATCCAGTAAAACGTCGCCGTACAAAGGAGGTATACTCCTTCCCGCCAGATAGTCCTAATTTAAGCAGGACAGCACAGTAAGAATCCTACTAGGAAGGTAAGTGATTGACTCCTCCTAGGAAGGAAAGATTGGATTCAGCGCATTAAATCTCCGAGATTATCTCCTAAAGATGGAGGATCCTGCAAGCTGCCAAACCCTAATCCGAGATTGTAGGAGTGCATGGCAAGCAAACAGGACCTCTATATATATAACAGCTAATTTGCCGAAGTGGGGAGAAAAAAGAGATCGGAGACACTACTTATCGACAGGCACAGATTCACCACCGCCATCATCACCCTCATTACCGACTAAAACTCTTATGTAACGTGATGATCTAAGAAATTCATGGTCGATGTATTCATGTATTAAAAAAGAGTGATCAATAAAATGAGTTCTTATTCGATTTCACGTATTCTTGATTATGCATGCATTGGCAGGGACCTAGTTGGTATCGAACTACTTGATACCCCTCCGGCCAGGATCATTCTCGATCTTGACCCTTTTAAAGTGGTTATTTGGATTATTGTCCTTCTAACGATTTTCGGATAACACTAGCAAAATGTAAATTACGTATAAATATCTGCTAAAACGAAATGTAAAAATGTTGCCTAGGGTTGGCGGGTTTGTTCCCGTAGAATGAAACCACGGGGATACCTCACGAGTTCGGTTGCTTCTGGCATGTAGGATTAATCCCGCAAACTTATCTTGTGGAATTTCCAGCGAGTTCTCTCTTGCCGGCTGGCGAGATTATTCCCGTGGATATGAAGTCGTGGAAATCACTTCATGGTCCACACAAGATCATGTATTCTGGCTCGCGGGTTTTATCCCGCGGAATGAAGTCACCGAGCTCTCTAGAGCCATTCTGGTTCTTGCTGCTCCGCGGGACATGTCTCGCGGATTAGAATCCGCAGGCTCTTGGTGATGCTCAAACTGAGTCCAAAATGTTTCTAGACTTCATGCAATATGTTGCAAACCTAAACACCTGAAAATGGCACAAAAACGAACACAAAAATACAAACAATTGCAACTAAGACATGATGCAATGTGTTTGGAGTCCTAACCCCCAAACCTATCTCTTTCACTCCTATCATCATACATGAGTATCTTGAGTACCAAGGTTGAATTGAGATAGCTAAGGTGTCTAAAAACCAAATACAAAACATCTATACTAAATAATTAACAAAACATTGAAGAGTTCATATATTTACAAAACAAGTGCAATTCAAATACATGAGTGCACCACAAATGTCCATCGAGTCCTTTTAATCTTCAATTTCTTGCACACTTAACAAACACATCAAAAGTTCACAAGGGTCAACCACCACCCATGATAAGTGGTTTAATAACAACATACCCATCATCCTTCTTTTTGACCCAAAGGGGTCCCTCCCTAACAAGTTCTTCCAATTTGGACTTGTCAATCCATATGTACCTTTTGTTGTTGGTGAAGGGTTGAAATTCTTCTTGGCCTCCTCTTCTTGACTTGGCTTGCAATAGGCATTGAGGCTAAAGGTTGGAGCTCCTTATTCTTAGCTTGCATGTCCAACACTTGTTGTTGTTGGATGACTTCCTTGGACTTGCCCTTTGTATCAACCTTGGGCATGGCAAGCTTGGCTTGGTGATCCTATCCTCATGATCTCAAGAGCCTTGTCCCTTGACAAGATTTATCCATCCATTAGTTTCATTCTTTGCTGAAACTCCTCTCTTAAGTCATTCTTTTCCTTGATCTCCTTATCAAGTTTGGTGGTCAACTCCAAGTTTATTCCAACCATTACTTGGTTATCTTCCTCGAGCTTGGTGACCAAGTCATCAATTCTAGGGGAGTCCTATTTAACTAATGGGGTATGGACATCATCCAACTCCAAATGAGTAGATTTCCCACAATATTCGGATGCAAGACAGGGTTCATCTTCCAAGTTCGCATCTTGAATGTTGAAGCAATCTAAGTTCTCAAGTGGATGCTTCATACTCTCGAAGACGTCAAACTCTGCCATTTCTCCTAATACGGTCAAGGAAAGCTTGCCACTTTGCACATCAATTATTGCCTTGGCGGTTGACATGAATGGGCGCCCAAGCAATATCGGTATCTCCCAAGCCTTAGATGGATCACTTTCCATCTCTAGTACCACAAAATCCGCAGGGATCATCAGCTTCCCTACTTGCACTAGCACATCTTCAATCACTCCTTTCAGGTGTCTAATTGAATGGTCGGTAAGCATGAGTTCCATTGTTGTGGGCTTCAATTCTCCTAGCCCAAGTGCTTGGCAAAGTGAGTAGGGCATAAGATTGATGGATGCCCCAAAATCCAACATCGCCTTTTCTTTCCTCGTTTCACCAACCGAGATGGTAATGGTGAAACTACTATGATCCTTCACTTTTTATGGTAATTTCGTCTCTAGGGTTGCACTCACTTCCCTTGAAATCAAGATCGTCTCCTTGATCTCCCTATTCTGGGCCTTCGAACTGAGCTCTTTGAAGTGTAGGGAAAAAATACACACGGCGGAAGCGTAAAAAGGAGTTTATTATAGTTTAAAATTTTTCCATAATTTGAACCTTAACCCTCTAATTAATTAACATATAATATTAAAGATATCATACCTTTGTCGCGTGATCCGATTGACGTTGCGTCGATGGTAATCCGAAAGATCTTCCAATCCAATCACGAAGGTGAATCACCTAGGAGCATGGTCTCCCTTCTCTTTGAATTGTGTACCTGAGGATGGATTAACAAAACTTTTTCTTTTTCGTTAGTCACAGAAAGTTCCAAGAGACAATAAAGAATGTTCCAGTCACTTTTGAATTCACAATCGTTAGATCGAAACTCACGTGAACCTTATTCGAAATTGTGCACAAAACCTTTTGGTGTAAAAGTAACTAGTGCACTATCGAAATAAGAAAAAACTTTCCTCTCTATTCCTCTTGCCTGAAAATAATCACACTAGTCTAAGAGATGGATTTTATTTTTCTCTAGTAAAAGAAAAATCTCTCAAGCAAGCCTTAGGGTTCCGAATTCTATATCAAGAATATATATATTGTCGCCGCAATACACTTGCCTTGTACAATTATATAGTCCTCATTAATTCATGCCTATATAAATATATATATGCCTGAGATATTCTTGCCATAATATATGTCTGCATGAAATTCTTCTTGCCATTTATTATGTCATATCCCACTTAAATTCTTCTTCTTGCCATATTAAATATATATGCTGCAATAATCTTGACATATATATTATATATTTGTATTGTAATCTGAATTTAACTTGCCATGTATATAATATTCAAACCTTAATCCAACTCTTTAGTGTATTTGTGACTATATAAAAGACTTCCTTATTTGACTAGATAAATAAATCCCTTATTTATCTACTTACAAAGTCTTTTATATTTATTATACTAATACCAATAGTATAACACTAAGAAACATATTTCCTAGCAGAAAAAGATTTTGATTCTTAATTAAATAATTAATCAATCAATTAATTAATTTCCATTTAATTAAATAATAAAATAAAATAATATATTAGACTATTATTTAAGCCTTGCCGCCCATACAAAAAGATAGGCCCATATATTATTTTTCTCATTTTATTAAATCCATTGGACCTTTAATTAAAAGGCTCACATATGAACTAGGCCCATTCTTACTAAAAAGAAACAAGTCCACATGCCTTAATACAATTCTAGATGGACCTATAATTAGTCCGGTAGAATATATCAAGTGATTCATGCAAGTCCGTGTGGATTGGAGATCTTGGCGGGCCTATCTAAATTTAAGCTCCAACAAACATAACCCAATCAAAATCAACAAATGATTCACTTAGGTTCAATCTATTAATTTTAGTTCATTCCACTAAAGAACTAAAATTGTACTCTTAAATAAAGATGGAATAAGTAAATGATTCTCATTCATACCCTAGACAATCTTATAGGAGATAGTGAATCCTCGTGAAGAATATCAGTAATCGCCAAGAGCTCATAGACTGCCTATAGCTCTCCAAGTTACCATATTTACTCATATGACCACACTTTGAACTTGGATATATATTATGACTTGTCCAGAAGTCATCTTTCAATAGTCACTACTGAAAACTCAACGTTAAGATTTAATATCCAAAACCACAAAACATCCATATGATAATATTCTACTCACATTTAATAAATGGAGCCACGATGTCCATATCTATAAATAAAGTCCTCTATCGATTAGCAAATGAATACCACCAAACTATCGAGGATAGACTATGCTATATAATCGTATTCATTGATAGCTCAAATGATAACGCTTGTAACCATAAGTCCATCATTTATCTTAGGATTAAGATAGACTCTCCAATTGTCTTGATAATGGAAAAACTTTTATCTATTGACGGTTCTAGATAAAGTATTTCATTGTGATCTAGTTCAATGCACCTAGTGCACTAGATTCTTTTACTTGAAGACCCTTTGATGATTTTAGACTCATCATAACACATTTGATCCCACTCAAATGCTAGCAAAAGAATTCTACAACCTTAACAAGATAAAGGTGCCCAACCTTTAACTTAAGTTGTGAACGTTATTCAAGACTAACTAAAGAATTGTGTCTACCTCATACATATCCAGATGTACGAACAATTCTTATTTTCTCATAGTCTTTTGACCTTATGATTATTTATTTTGACAATTATAATTATAAATGCTATAAGATTTTGTTACAACAGAAATCACTTTATTAATATGATTAGATTGTCAAATACAATATTAAACTCTTGCTATTGAGCATAATCCTAACATGAATAACGTGGCATAAACCGGCATGTTCTCAATCAATTCAATAAGCGGAAGGCTGACATCAACCTTTGATAGGACATCATAGATCTCCTTGAAAGCTTGATCGAGCTTTGTCTTCTGAAGTCGCCCCGAAAAGGGAATATGAGGGACATAAGGATCCGGAGACTTGTGCATTCTTGAGGTGTCCTTTTTCACCACCTCCGGTCCTTTTCTTGTTCCGGCCTCTTTGTTGGCCAATTTCTCAATATTGCACCTATTTGAACTATCTCCTGAAACATGAATAGGCACATTAAAAATTTCAGGTGGAGAAGAGTCAGAAAGTACCTTACCACTCCAGAGGGTTATCAAGGTCTTTGCTTGCTCGGGTTGGCTAGGGAGCTTCTCGGCCTCTATCCATTGTTGAGATCCCGCAATTTGCCTCAATTGCAATTCTATGGTCTTTGCAATCCTCTCCATAGATGTGAGTCTCTCATGGTTTGAAACAAGATGATTGTCATGAGGAAGTCCTTTGGTTGGTTGGTCATTGTCTCGGTTTCTAGGCACATGCCACGGTTGAGTATTTTGTTGTGGCCATTGTTGGTACCCTTGGTTGTTGTTGTATACATGATTTCTAGGTGGATCATTCAAGCAAGTTCCTTGTCGCTGATGAGCCGTTGTTGTGTGCTCAACAAAATGATATTTAAAATGTGATCATTTTGAAAACCTTTTTTAACCACTTAAAAATCCACTTAGATAGAAAATTAGTAAAGTGGCAAGTAGGATTCGTTCCACAGGGAATTAGAGTGATTACTTGAATAAATTAACTAATCTATATGCGATAAAATAAATCATAGATAAATGGATGAGTGAATGGGTTGTCAAGCCATCAAACATATATGAAAAATGAAACCTAATAAACTAATAAAAGAATACTTAACAAATCTAGATATGATAAATGGAATTAATAATTAAGAGAATAGCTAGGGAATTAATGGGATCACAAGTGGATTACCGAGAAATACTTCTCAAGCTACTTTAGTGAGCTAATCTCATAAATGTTAACCAATTGATTCCTAGAATGTGTTTAGGCCATTACTATGTACTCTAAACAACTTCCCACCGCAATGCCTAACCGATTAAGGAGAGGGGGTCACGACGGGATTGGTTTGTTACAATTAACGGTTTAGATTATCGCGGCTGATATACCCTCTGACAATCTATCCTAGTCACTATGTTCTCAATGTAGGGAAAAATATACCCGCAGCGGAAGCGAGACTAAAAAAATAGTTTGAGTAGCTTTTAAAATTTTTCCTTTTTATGAACCTTTACCCTTTTTAATTAATTAAACATACATATAATCAACAAAAGAAGAATACCTTTAGTCGCGTGATCCGATTGACTTACGTCAATGGTAATCCGCAAGATCTTCAATCCTAGCACGAACGTGAATCACCAAGGAGCGTGGTCTCCCTTTTTCTTTGAATTGCAAACCTGAGATGGACAAACAAACTTCTCTGATTTCTGTTAGTCACAAAAATTCCAATAGGTTGCTAAGAACGTTCCGGTCACTTTTGAATTCACAATCGTAAGATTGAAATTCGCATGAACCTAATTCGAAAGTGTGTACAAGATCTCTTGATGTTAAGATCACTAGTACACTATCGAAACAAGAACAATTCTTCTCTCACAAACCTCTAGGCCGAATCACTCACTAGTCTTAGAGTTGGATCTTATTTTTCTCTAGCAAAAGAAAAAACTCTAAATTGCAAAAACTAGGGTTTGAGAAATAAATAAAGAATATATATATATCTTCCTTTTTTTTTTTTTTCACGCCTAATATATATATTTATATATATGTTACTGCACCATAGCCTACCTAATATATATCTTTATATATATATATATTACTGCACGCCTGATATCTATATATCTAGTGCAATTAATTGCACACCTAATATATATTATATATAGTGCACGGCCAATGCAAAATAATATTTTTTTTTTCTTTGACTTGAGTTCTGCTTTTATATATATATATATTATATATCTCGGCAATAATTAAGTTGCCATATATATTATATATATTTTATAGCAATCTGAATTCAACTTGTCATGTATATAATATTCAAACCCTAATCCAACTCTTTAGTGTGTTTGTGACTATATAAAAGACTTCCTATTTGATTAAATAAATAAACTTAATTATTTATTTTCTTGTCAACCAAGTCTTTTAATTTAAGTATACTACTACCAATAGTATACCTTTAGGAATCATATTTCCTAATCAGAAAAGATTTGTTTCTTAATTAAACAATTAATTAATAAATTAATTAATTCTTATTTAATTAAAAAATGAAACAAAATAATATATTAGGTTAATTAATTCACCTTTGCCGCCCCACTTAAAATAAATGGGCTATATATTATTTTCTTATTTCATTTAATCCATTGGACTTTAAATAAAAAGCCCACATGTGAACTAGACCCATTCTTACTAAAAGAAACAAGCCCACATGTCATTCATTAATATATAAATATAATTGAGCATCCCATTACATAAATAATGTGCAAATTATATTCTTAATATATTAAATGCAATTCTAGATGGACCCTTAAATTGGTCCGGTAGAATATATCAAGTGATCCATGCAAGTCCGTGTGGATTGGGGATCTTGGCGGGCTATCTAAATTTAAGCTTCAATAGACATAACCTAATCACAATCAACAAATGATTCACTTAGGTCCGATCCATTAATTTTAACTCATTCCACTAAAGAGCTAAAATTGAACTCTTAAATAAAGACAGAAAAGGAAGATGTTTCCTCATTCATACCCTAGACAATCATGTTGGAGATAGTGTATCCTCGTGATTAATATCAGTAATCGCCAAGAGTTCATAGACCGTCTATAACCCTCCAAGTTACCATATTTACTCATATGACCACGTTTTGAACTTGGATATTTTGACTTGTCCAGAAGTCATGTTTTCAATAGACACTATCGAAAACTCAACGTTGAGATTTAATATCCAATTACCTCAAAACATCCATATGATGATATTATACTCTCATTTGATAAATGGAGCCACGATGTCCATATCTATAAATGAAGTCCTCTATCGATTAACAAATGAATATCACCAAACTATCGAGGATAGACTATGCGATATAATCGTACTCATTGATAACTCAAATGATATCACTTGCAACCATAAGTCCATCATTTATCTCAGGATTAAGATAGACTCTCCGATTGTCCTGATAATGAAATGACTTTTATCTACTGACGGTTATAGATAAAGTATTTCATTGTGATCCAGTTCAATGCACCCAGTGCACTAGATTCTTTTGCTCGAAGACACTCCGATGATTTTAGACTCATCATATCTCATTTGATCCCACTCAAATGCTAGCAAAAGAATTCTACAACTTTAACAAGATAAAGGTGCCCAACCTTTAACTTAAGTTGTGAACAATATTCAAGACTAACTAAAGAATTGTGTCTACCACATACATATCCAGATGTACGAACAATTCTTCTTTTCTCATAGTCTTTAGACCTTATGATTATTTACTTTGACAATTATAATATTAAACTATAAATGCTATAAGATTTGTTTAAACCAGAAATCACTTTATTAATATGAAAAAGATTGTTAATTACAATATTACACTCTTGCTATTGAGCATAATCCTAACAATCTCCCACTTGTGCTATAGCAAATGAGTCATATCTCTCATGCCCATGTTCTCTAGGTGCCCATCGAAACTCTTCTGAGGTAGAGCCTTTGTGAAGGGATCTGCTAGATTTTCCGCTGACGCGATTTTGGTAATCGTCACGTCACGTCACCTCTTTGAACAATCTCCCTTAAAAGATGATACTTTCTTTCAATGTGTTTACCTCTCTTGTGACTTCTTGGTTCTTTTGAATTAGCCACTGCTCCACTGTTGTCACAGTAGATAGTGATCTGCTTATTCGCACTAGGAACCACTTCCAAGTCAATCAAGAATTGGCGGAGCCAAACAGCCTCTTTGGCAGCCTCGCATGCAGCAACATACTCAGCTTCCATGGTGGAATCAGCAATACAAGATTGCTTGATACTCCTCCATATAACTGCTCCTCCTCCAATAGTAAACACAGCCCCTGATGTGGATTTTCTGGAGTCAGAATCTGATTGAAAATCAGAATCTGTATACCCAACGGGAATCAAATCCCCTCCAGAGTATACAAGCATATTATCTCTCGTTCTCTTAAGATACTTGAAAATATGCTTGACTGCCGTCCAGTGATCAGGACCAGGTTTCGATTGAAATCTGCTAACTATGCCAACAGCAAAACAAATATCTGGTCTAGTGCAGAGCATTGCATACATGAGACTTCCAACTGCCGAGGCATATGGAACTCTACTCATAAATTGCTCTTCATGCTCATTCTTAGGAACTTGTTCCTTAGAAAGCTTGATTCCATGTCTGAAAGGTAACATACCTTTCTTGGAATCCTGCATGGAAAACCTAGACAAGATTTTGTCTATGTATGAAGCTTGGGATAATGCAATCGTTCTATTCTTTCTATCCCTTATAACTTGGATACCTAGAATAAAACTTGTTTCTCCTAAGTCCTTCATATCAAATTGTTTTGCTAACCATTCTTTTACTGATGTCAATACACCTACATCGTTTCCGATGAGTAGTATATCATCAACATAAAGAATCAGGAAAACTTACTTGTCGCCCTTAATCCTTTTGTATACACAAGGTTCGTCAAGATTCTGAATAAATCTAAAACCTTTGATAGCTTGATCGAACCTTATGTTCCAGGATCTGGATGCTTGCTTTAATCCATATATGGATTTCTGCAACTTGCATACCTTTTCCATTTGGCCCTTTTCAATGAATCCCTCTGGTTGCATCATGTAGATGCTCTCGTCAAGACTTCCATTAAGGAAAGCTGTCTTGACGTCCATTTGCCAAATCTCTAGATCTAAAGATGCTGCAATGGATAAGAGTATCCTAATGGATTTAAGCATGGCCACAGGAGAGAAGGTTTCCTCGTAATCGATACCTTCTTTCTGTGTATACCCTTTAGCTACCAATCTAGCTTTAAAGGTTTCCACCTTTCCATCCATACCTCTTTTCCTCTTGTATACCCACTTTTACCCAATGGGTTTTATCCCTTTAGGCAAGTCTACAAGAGACCAGACTTTGTTATTGAACATAGATTCAATCTCGGATTGCATTGTCTTTTGCCAGTGGCGACTATCAACATCCTCCATAGCTTCCTTGTACGTATAGGGATCATCGTCGTCCGGGAGATTCTCTACAGATTCTCCCAGACCGATGTATCTTTCGGGTTGTGTTCTAACCCTCCCACTACGACGAGGAATGGTAGGTTATTGATCTTGTGTTGGATTGTAACTTACAATTGGGTTTGGTTGTGTAACCTCTCGTGGAATTGTATCTCCTGACATCTCATTCAGGACAATTCTACTTTTAGGCACAAAATCATTCATATAGTCCTTTTCCAGAAATTTAGCATTTGTCGAAACAAATACTTTAAGATCTGGAGGACTATAAAAATAATATCCTTTAGTTTCTTTCAGATACCCTACAAATATACATGTTTCTGAACGGGACTCCATCTTTTCTGTCTGTCCTTTTAACACGTGCGCAGGACATCCAAATATCCTTAAGTGTTGTAAACTAGGCTTGCGCCCAGTCCACAACTCATGTGGTGTTTTAGGAACAGACTTAGATGGTACATGGTTTAGAATGTATATTGCAGTTTGTAAAGCATATCCCCAGAAAGAAATAGGAAGTGTTGAATAACTCAACATAGACCTAACCATATCTAAAAGAGTTCTATTTCTCCTTTCTGCTACCCCATTTCGTTGAGGTGTACCAGGTGCAGAAAACTAAGAAACTATCCCATTATCAATAAGATATTGCTGAAACTCACCAGATAGATATTCTCCACCACGATCAGATCTTAAGATTTTTATGTGTTTCTCAAGCTGATTTTCCACTTCAGCTTTAAATGCTTTGAACATGTCAAAAGCATCCGACTTATGTCGCATGAGACACACATAGCCAAATCTTGAGTAATCATCTGTGAAAGTGATGAAGTACTCATATCTACCTCTAGCTTGAATGCTCATAGGTCCACATACATCAGTGTAAATCAATCCTAAACATTCAGTAGCTCTGGCACCTTTGGCAGAGAACGTCCTTTTGGTCATTTTACCTTCCAAACAAGATTCACAAGTTGGTAGATCGTCAACCTTTAAGTCACTCAAAGGTCCGTCACATACCAATCTTTTAATCATATTAAGGTTAATATGACCTAGGCGTAAATGCCATAGGTAGGTTTCATCTTTTGATAATTTTACTCTTTTATGATTAGATTGCGTTAACTATGTGTCTAACAAGTGAGAGATATTTCTATGTAAAATAGAATAGACCATTTTCCAATGTACCTTTGCAAACAAATTTGTCATCCTTACTAATAATAAAAAATTTATTAAAAGTAACCGAATATTCAAATTTATTTAATCAAGAAACTGAAATTAAATCTCTCTTGAATTGATGTACATAATAAATGTCTATCTAATCTAAATGCCTACTAGCATCTAGATTAACTCTAATATCTCCCACTGCACTAGCAGACACCAACGCTCCGTTGCCTAAACGCAAGTTGATTTTATTCTTATTTAGCCTTCTCCTTTCTTGAAACCCCCGTAAAGAATAACAAACATGATTAGTGGCTCCAGAGTCTACGATCCAAGAATCTGTAGAATCTACCAGAAAAACATGTTTCAAGATAATTCATATTACCTTGTTCCTTTTTATTCTGAGACTTTGGGCAATTACTTTTCCAATGTCTCTTTTCACCACAAAAGAAGCACTTCCTTTTGATCTTGGTTACTTTCATAGTCTCTTTCTTGGTAGGCCCAAGTTGCTTTTTCTTCTATTATTCCTTGAGCTTCTGACGGGTCTTAATAGTAGCAACTTTACCAACCATATGAATCTGTTCTAGAGACATCATCATATTAGCAGCAGACCCTATTCCTTCATGCTGCTGTTGCAACACGTCGGAGATGGTAGCCATTTGGCCATCTCATTAGAGGTCTTCCACTGCTCATACTCGTCTCATTGCATTAGATTCATTAGTAAGAGCAGGTGGTTTAGGAGTAGTTAGAACAAAATTTATATTTTTCCAGCTTGCAGCAACAACCCAATTTTCCTTTTCCATGTGACATAATTATTACCGGTTAAAGTTTTATCTTTCAGGATGTTCATAAGTGATGGGGTCATGATTTCTTAATTAAACAAAAATTAATATAAGTAAATAATCATTATAAAGCACTTTTAAATATTTATCTTGAATTAAATGAATAACTCAATCATAAAAATTCAACGGTGATCTAACACCCATAAATGTTACGCCTCCTTTGGGAGTTCGCACCATTTACTAGTTAGACTAGGTCCCACCTAATTGTTAACATAACAACCAGCGTTTTCAATTTTAGCCTTGCAATTTTACTGACAAGAACTCTTTGGAGGATATCAATAAAATTACATTGAGTGTGTTACCAAGATATCGACCCTCAATTTTCTCTCACGAAAATCCCTCCTTTGGGAGTAGATCTCGTTTGAGTCCATTGTCTAGTCTATCCTTGTAAGGAAGTATATTGCTAAATTCCATTCATGGACGCCCCTTTGGGGGATTACCAAAAAATAATTAAGCTCAACTAATCTTGGAAGCCATAGGTGTTACAAAAACACCTTCTCCCACTCAATTATTTAAGGCGTGTGATTAAATCCCATAGAATGATTTACCAAGTTATCTAGATACCAATTTAGATACCTAAATCATTCAATGCATGTTCATACCAAAAGAGATATATGAGTGGCACTCTTATTCTATATGTCATGTTATCATACAACAACAAATATTGTAATATTTAAGCATAAAATAAATAGCAACAATTTTGGCCCATCCTAGAAAAACAAGTAAATTACAATGAATTTGGAATACAAGATCTTCAAGTGGCCCATCAACCATACGCTCATCCTCCGGCCTCCTCCCTTGGGATTGCACGGCCCACAACCCCACATAAGGGGCTGCCATGCGCAGCCCATTGGGCTTTGCAAGACTGCCGTGCGCAGCCCACCAAGCTTTGGGCTTGCCATGCGCAGCCCAATCCACTCCTAGGGTGCGCACGGTGCTCGTTCTCGGTTCCGGTTGCTTCACGTCTTCGATTCTTCGATGTAGAACGTGTTACAATTTAATTTAAACAAAAATAAAATTACTGCAGAAAAATTTCTTTCTTTTTTTTTTTAATCACAGCAGTAAAAATACTGCACTAAATCACAGCAGTAAAAAAAAAAAAAATACTGCACTAAAATTTTTAATACAAAAAAAAACTGCAGCAATATTTAATACATAAAAAAATATATATAGCAACTACCAAGAAGGAATTATGGCGATGATAGACCACCCTTCTTGTTACAATTCCGAAATCAAAATTGCATAGAAAATCTAGGACCAAAATCGAGCAATAACAATCCACATAAAAACATATATTAATCCATACATCACATGTAATAATATATGCGAATACCTAGAGTGCCATCTCTTTCTAAACATGCATAATCACAATTAAAAAAAAATCGATCCACGTATATATACGTTTAATTAATTAAAAGGGTTCAACCAGGCTTTGATACCAATTGTAGGGAAAAATATACCCGCAGCGGAAGCGAGACTAAAAAAATAGTTTGAGTAGCTTTTAAAATTTTTCCTTTTTATGAACCTTTACCCTTTTTAATTAATTAAACATACATATAATCAACAAAAGAAGAATACCTTTTGTCGCGTGATCCGATTGACTTACGTCAATGGTAATCCGCAAGATCTTCAATCCTAGCACGAATGTGAATCACCTAGGAGCGTGGTCTCCCTTTTTCTTTGAATTGCAAACCTGAGATGGACAAACAAACTTCTCTGATTTCTGTTAGTCACAAAAATTCCAATAGGTTGCTAAGAACGTTCCGGTCACTTTTGAATTCACAATCGTAAGATTGAAATTCGCGTGAACTTAATTCGAAAGTGTGTACAAGATCTCTTGATGTTAAGATCACTAGTACACTATCGAAACAAGAACAATTCTTCTCTCACAAACCTCTAGGCCGAATCACTCACTAGTCTTAGAGTTGGATCTTATTTTTCTCTAGCAAAAGAAAAAACTCTAAATTGCAAAAACTAGGGTTTGAGAAATAAATAAAGAATATATATATATCTTCCTTTTTTTTTTTTCACGCTTAATATATATATTTATATATATGTTACTGCACCATAGCCTACCTAATATATATCTTTATATATATATATATATTACTGCACGCCTGATATCTATATATCTAGTGCAATTAATTGCACACCTAATATATATTATATATAGTGCACGGCCATTGCAAAATAATATATTTTTTTTCTTTGACTTGAATTCTGCTTTTATATATATATATATTATATATCTCGGCAATAATTAAGTTGCCATATATATTATATATATTTTATAGCAATCTGAATTCAACTTGTCATGTATATAATATTCAAACCCTAATCCAACTCTTTAGTGTGTTTGTGACTATATAAAAGACTTCCTATTTGATTAAATAAATAAACTTAATTATTTATTTTCTTGTCAAACAAGTCTTTTAATTTAAGTATACTACTACCAATAGTATACCTTTAGGAATCATATTTCCTAATCAGAAAAGATTTGTTTCTTAATTAAACAATTAATTAATTAATTAATTAATTCTTATTTAATTAAACAATGAAACAAAATAATATATTAGGTTAATTAATTCACCTTTGCCGCCCCACTTAAAATAAATGGGCTATATATTATTTTCTTATTTCATTTAATCCATTGGACTTTAAATAAAAAGTCCACATGTGAACTAGACCCATTCTTACTAAAAGAAACAAGCCCACATGTCATTCATGTAGGGAAAAATTGTACCCGCAGCGGAAGCGAGACTAAAAAAATAGTTTGAGTAGCTTTTAAAATTTTTCCAATTTTATGAACCTTAAACCCTTTTGATTAATTAAAGATATATAAAAATAAACAAAAGATTAATACCTCTTGTCGCGTGATCTGATTGACTTGCGTCGATGGTAATCCGCAAGATCTTCAATCCTAGCACGAACGTGGATCACCTAGGAGCGTGGTCTCCCTTTCTTTGAATTGCAAACCTGTGATTGGATTAAACAAACTTTTCTTGATTCGTTAGTCCCAAAAACAATCTAAAGAAACCTAAGATTATTCCGGTCACTTTTGAGTTCTCAATCTTATGATCGAAACTCGCGTGAACCTAGATCGATATAGTATTCACAAACTTATTGATGAATAAGCAACTAGAATACAATCAAAGAATAATCTATGTTCCTTTTGTTTTTAGTAGAATAAATGATCTCTAACTATGAGTTGAGAAGAAGAAGAAGAAGAAAATTCTGCACACAAGCCTTAGGGGGGTGGCCGAATTCTATAAGTGGCCTTATATAGGTGGCCGAATTTCTTCTCCTTTTTACCCTAGGGTGACCGAAATCTTTCCCCAAAATTCACTAGGGTTGCCGCAAATCCTCCTACAAAAAAGGAGTATGTTTTGCACCCTAATTCCTATTTTGTTTAAGATTTCCAAACCCTAATCCAACTCAATAATCTTTTATTCCTTATTTGACTAAAATAAAAAAACTTCCTATTTGATTAAATAAATAAAATTAATTATTTATTTCCTTGTCAAACAAGTCTTTCTATTTAATTATACTACTACCAATAGTATACAAATAGGAATCATATTTCCTATTTAGAAAAGATTTGTTACTTAATTAAACAATTAATTAATAAATTAATTAATTCTTATTTAATTAAATAATGAAAACAAAATAATATTAAATGCTATTTTAGCACCTTGCCGCCCCACATGTATATATTGGGCCAAATATTATTTTTCTTATTTCATTAAATCCATAGGACTTTAAATAAAAAGCCCACATGTGAACTAGACCCATTCTTACTAAAAGAAACAAGCCCACATGTCATCCATTAATATATAAATATAATTGTGCAGCCCATTACATAAATAATGTGCAAATTATATTCTTAATATATTAAATTGCAATTCTAGATGGACCTTAAATTGGTCCGGTAGAATATATCAAGTGATCCATGCAAGTCCGTGTGGATTGGGGATCTTGGCGGGCTATCTAAATTTAAGCTCCAATAGACATAACCTAATCACAATCAACAAATGATTCACTTAGGTCCGATCCATTAATTTTAGCTCATTCTACTAAAGAGCTAAAATTGAACTCTTAAATAAAGACAGAAAAGGAAGATGCTTCCTCATTCATACCCTAGACAATCATATTGGAGATAGTGTATCCTCGTGATTAATATCAGTAATCGCCAAGAGTTCATAGACCGCCTATAACTCTCCAAGTTACCATATTTACTCATATGACCACGTTTTGAACTTGGATATTTTGACTTGTCCAGAAGCCATGTTTTCAATAGACACTATTGAAAACTCAACGTTGAGATTTAATATCCAATTACCTCAAAACATCCATATGATGATATTATACTCTCATTTAATAAATGGAGCCACGATGTCCATATCTATAAATGAAGTCCTCTATCGATTAACAAATGAATATCACCAAACTATCGAGGATAGACTATGCGATATAATCGTACTCATTGATAGCTCAAATGATATCACCTGCAACCATAAGTCCATCATTTATCTCAGGATTAAGATAGACTCTCCGATTGTCCTGATAATGAAATTACTTTTATCTACTGACGGTTATAGATAAAGTATTTCATTGTGATCCTGTTCAATGCACCCAGTGCACTAGATTCTTTTGCTCGAAGACACTCCGATGATTTTAGACTCATCATATCTCATTTGATCCCACTCAAATGCTAGCAAAAGAATTCTACAACTTTAACAAGATAAAGGTGCCCAACCTTTAACTTAAGTTGTGAACGATATTCAAGACTAACTAAAGAATTGTGTCTACCACATACATATCCAGATGTATGAACAATTCTTCTTTTCTCATAGTCTTTAGACCTTATGATTATTTACTTTAACAATTATTAAACTATAAATGCTATAAGATTTGTTTAAAACAGAAATCACTTTATAAATATGAAAAAGATTGTTAATTACACTATTACACTCTTGCTATTGAGCATAATCCTAACAATTCATTAATATATAAATATAATTGAGCATCCCATTACATAAATAATGTGCAAATTATATTCTTAATATATTAAATGCAATTCTAGATGGACCCTTAAATTGGTCCGGTAGAATATATCAAGTGATCCATGCAAGTCCGTGTGGATTGGGGATCTTGGCGGGCTATCTAAATTTAAGCTTCAATAGACATAACCTAATCACAATCAACAAATGATTCACTTAGGTCTGATCCATTAATTTTAACTCATTCCACTAAAGAGCTAAAATTGAACTCTTAAATAAAGACAGAAAAGGAAGATGTTTCCTCATTCATACCATAGACAATCATGTTGGAGATAGTGTATCCTCGTGATTAATATCAGTAATCGCCAAGAGTTCATAGACCGCCTATAACTCTCCAAGTTACCATATTTACTCATATGATCACGTTTTGAACTTGGATATTTTGACTTGTCCAGAAGCCATGTTTTCAATAGACACTATCGAAAACTCAACGTTGAGATTTAATATCCAATTACCTCAAAACATCCATATGATGATATTTTACTCTCATTTGATAAATGGAGCCACGATGTCCATATCTATAAATGAAGTCCTCTATCGATTAACAAATGAATATCACCAAACTATCGAGGATAGACTATGCGATATAATCGTACTCATTGATAACTCAAATGATATCACTTGCAACCATAAGTTCATCATTTATCTCAGGATTAAGATAGACTCTCCGATTGTCTTGATAATGAAATGACTTTTATCTACTGACGGTTATAGATAAAGTATTTCATTGTGATCCAGTTCAATGCACCCAGTGCACTAGATTCTTTTGCTCGAAGACACTCCGATGATTTTAGACTCATCATATCTCATTTGATCCCACTCAAATGCTAGCAAAAGAATTCTACAACTTTAACAAGATAAAGGTGCCCAACCTTTAACTTAAGTTGTGAACGATATTCAAGACTAACTAAAGAATTGTGTCTACCACATACATATCCAGATGTATGAACAATTCTTCTTTTCTCATAGTCTTTAGACCTTATGATTATTTACTTTAACAATTATTAAACTATAAATGCTATAAGATTTGTTTAAAACAGAAATCACTTTATAAATATGAAAAAGATTGTTAATTACACTATTACACTCTTGCTATTGAGCATAATCCTAACACTCAATCCATCAAGGTTGTCAATCCAATCAAGATTATATAACAAATTATCCTAAGCAAGAGTATAATCAACTAGTGGATATACATGTCAATTATATAATGCATAGAATCTAATTATAAAATGAATAGAACACGAATAGAGATTAAAATATATTAAAGCTTAAGCAAATCCAATCCAAATGTTTTCACATCAAAACCCTAGAAAAGGGGATTTAATTACACATGTTACAAACAAAGAGAAGGCAAGTAAAAGATTAGGAAATCACCAATGGGCTTCCTTTTGTAAGCTTGATCCTTTCCTTGCCTTTGATGCTCCTTGTGTAAAGAGTGGATGATGAGGATGTGTCTAGATAGGTGGAGTCAAATGGGAAGTGACTAAGGAGATTTTTGGAGAAGATGGGAAGAAAGGAATGATTAGGGGAAGGAAATCTAGATGTTAAGTTTAGGTAGAAGAGAAAATGGAGAGAAAAGGAATGGTGGAGAAATGAGGTTTCTTGGTGGTCAAGAGTTGTCCAAAAGAGGAAAAATGTGATGAATTTATAGGATTTTCAAATTAGGTCTCGGGTGGTAAATTACCAAAACATCCCTGACCATGGCAATTTACCATTTAGTCTAATAGAGGGGGGCATTTTGTAATTTTCCCCACCAAGCAGAAATGCACAGCAAAGAGGTCACTACTTTAGCGTTCATGGTGACCCTAGGGATGCAAGTGGTGAGGCAATAAAGTGCCAAAACAATTCCCTGTCGCCATGGCGACCTCGGAATGTAAACCGTGACCTCGATTTACACGGTTTGGTCGCAATTTGGGAATGGGGGCGACTAAGGGCATTTTAGACGTGAATGGGGCTACCAGATTTTGACCGATTGGGTGCCTGAAATGTCAATGACTAGGTTACCATTGACCTGGCTGTTGATTCCTACTGAAAATCGGTCGACGGTAGCTCAGTTTTGGCCGTTTTCCGATCGGCATGGGTTTGGTGGGGAGTTGCCATGGCTGTCTTCACGTGGAGGGGAAGAAGAAGATGAATAGGAATGAGGTGCATTTAGTAGGGAAATGGGGTGCAATGGGCTGATGTTATAAGTCTAAAAAAGGGTGCAATTAGAATTGAAATGGGGCGTGAACAGGCTGTGCAGATCAAGTGCTTGGGCCACGCATAGAGTGGGCTTCATGTGGGTCAGGCTGAGCCCAAACTTGATCTGCTCCTTTTTTAAACAAAACGCTGCCGTTTAATGTTGCACACGGGCTTGGGCTACAATTTGGGGTGTGAGTAGCAATCTCTTGGGCTGTGCTTAAAGGCCTAACATCCTCCTAAAACGCACCGTATGACTTGTCCACGTGGCACTCTATTGCTGATTTGCCTGGCGAATTACAGACAGCCCCCTGATCTCTTGCATATTTTCGATAAATTCAATTCTCCCCTTAATAATTACAGTTTCACCCCTAAATGACCAAAATTACTCCAATTCCCTTGAACTCCGTAAATTCTTGAAAACACTTAATTTACACCATTAAATCACGGGGATAATGCCCGAGAATCAAGCAAAAAGAGAAGGAAGTGAGGGCCAAAATCATACCAATTTTGGTTCGATCAGTCGCTCACAAACTTGGCTATCCACATATGGTTGCTTCTCAAAATTGCACTTCAGAACCTTTTGTTATCCGAAAATCGTTAAGAGGACGATATATCAAATAACTACTTTAAAAGGACCAAGATCGAGATTGATCCTGGCCGGAGGGGTATCAAGTAGTTCGATACCAACTAGGTCCCTGCCAATGCATGCATGATAAAGAATACGAGAAATCAAATAGGAACTCGCTTTATTGATCACTCTTTCCTATTATATGAATACACCGACTATGAAGTTACTAGACCATTACGTTACATAAAAAAGTCGATAATCAGGATGTTGGTGGTGATGAATCTGTGCCTGTCGATAAGTAGAGTGTAGGGTTTCTAGATCTCCATCTCCTTTTCCGGTGAATAAGTTGTTATATATATAGGTCATGTTTGCTTGCCATGCACTCCTACAATCTCGGACTAGGGTTTGACAGCTTGCAAGATCCTCCCTTTTTTAGGAGATAACTTCGGAGCTTTAATGCGCTGAATCCAATCTTTCCTTCCTAGGAGGAGTCAATCACTTACCTTCCTAGTAGGATTCTTACTGTACTGTCCTGCTCAAATTAGGACTCTCTGGCGGGAAGGAGTGTACCTCCTTTGTACGGCGACGTTTTACTGGATCTTTCGTGGAGCTTTTAGTTCTTGGTGTTAGGGTCTGGCTTCCTGGTGCTCTTCTGCTTTAACGGGCTGCCTACATCTAGTAAGCATCCTACTGATGGTAGTAAGGGGATATGTAGCTGACTTGTAATGAGATGATCAGTAGAACTCCGTGTCGGGGTGCTGCGAGGTCCATAGGAAGCTGTGTCGGGGTGTTGCGGGGTCCATAGGAAGTAGTGTTGATGGGACGCTGCGGGGTCCCTAGGGTGCCCGGTCATAACCGGGCCACGCTGGCGGGGTGGATCCCGCTAAAAGAGGTTCATACTCGGGCCAATAGGGCTCCACTCTGTCGAGGTATCCGGATTGTGTTTCGCACCTGCTTCTTGTGTTGAGGTGGAAAATTCTTCTTTGGTCCCTCGCCAATTTTGGCGGTTAACACCTTTATTTCCTCAGAAATGCTAGCCAATTGAGAGGTTAACTCCTCTTCCTTCCCACTACGGCTACCCCATGTATTCATTTGTTGAGAATTCTGCTTAAGCATCTCAAACTTCACATACACATATTCGGCTATCCTCTCCCTCATTGCTCCTCCACAAGCATTATCAACGATAGCTTGGGAGAGTCTGGTAAGTCCATCATAGAAGGATTGAACTAGCGAGACCAATGTGTAGTCATGATGTAGGCATTAAGCTAAGAGAAGCTTGAATCTTCCCCAAGATTCATGAAAAGCTTCACCTTTCGTCTCTTGGAAATTTGCAATTTTTCCTCTAATTTCCTTTGTCTTCTAAGAGGGAAAATACTTGGCGAAGAATTTCTGCTCCATCGCTTGCCATGTGGTGAGGGACCCTGCCGGTAAGGCCATGAGCCACTGCTTGGCTTCCTCTCATGCAATACGGAAAACACTGCATACGAAGTTGGTCCTCCGTGAGATTACTGGGTGGAATAGTAGACACCGTATTGTAATACTCCTTCATGAATTGGAGGGACTCTTCACTCGTCTCACCCATGTAATGTGAAAGAGTGTTGTAATGTAAATTCTCCAAAGCATATTCCCTTTGGGCAGTATCTAACAAGATTGCCGATGGTTGGGCTCCAACAGTGGGCAAAGAAAAAGTCTTCATCAACCGTTGAGCCATAGGTTGAGCCAATTCTTCCATATTTCTATTGGTTGGGTCAGAATTGCTCATAAGATTGACTACTTCTTTAGGGGTAGTCATGATTGTGACACAAGAAACCTGAAATTACGCTAAAAAGACAACTACCAAATGGTCAAATGAACAAAAAATTTAAAACGCAATAATTTTAAAGCAATGATTCTAAGACTACGTCGCTACCTCCCCGGCAATGGTGCCAAAAACTTGACACGCCCGTTACCGGTTCTAATTAAATTACACTAATTAGGATCACTAAAGCCAAGCGGATCCTAAGTCAAGGATGCTAAGCAATTAAACTACAACGGAAATTAAAAGAGGCATGTTGGTGGTTCACCTATTGCAAGTGTACAAGTTGTACGAGTAGTACAGGGTACACGAGTATGGGTGGTCGTTCCCACGAGGAGGTTGATTAGCTAACAAGTAGGCTCTAGGTTATCATTGATTATCAGTTTCTAATTTCTAAACAAGTCACTAGTTAATGCTATCTAGATCAATTATATTAAGCTTGCAATGAACTAAGTATTAAGCTAGATTAAAAGATGTTAGGGGATTGATTCATTCAGGTAACAACCATTTCATTAACCAATCATTCATTAAGCACATTCACAACCATTCTAAGGCATGCATGTCATCATCAATAATGTAAAGTACCGAATCCATCATCTTACACATAATCTAAATTCATAGATAAGTGATTTAAGAGAGAATTTCGGAATAGTTATGTAGAGATTCTCTAACTAACCAAAGTTATGAATTACTTAGAGACATCTCTATAAAATGGATAGTGAAACATTCATACACATAGTTGGACACTCTATGCATGAAATCAACTACCAAGTGTGTATAAATAAATGTATATGCAAGACATATCATCCACATATCATTTAGAGTTCATAATACACACATACAAAGCCTTAGAGAGTGAAATAACAAATGGATTGATTACTCAATGGTTTAGTTACAAGAATTACATCAATTCCCCAACAAAAGGGTTTAGTTACACATAGAAGTATATAAACTGGAAAATAAAAAAGAAGAGTAAAACAAACCCATTTGGATTTGATTCTTGGCCAAGATGACTACTCCTTGCAATCCAAGCACAATATCCTACTAGAGCAACTCCAAGAGATCAAGTCTAAGTAACTTAAAGTGGTGTTTGGTTACCAAGAAAGTAATGGGAAAATAACTAAAACCAAGTGAGAGAGTTCTTCTCTCTCTAAGTTTCTACACTAGACTAAGTTACCTAAAGTGTGTAGTCTAAGATAGATGAAAATATCTCTAGTCTAATTATCTAAGTAGTAAGATAGATGTCAAAGATATATAAGCTAAGTTATCTATATAGGATAAAAGGTGGTAATGTGTGTTCAACAAGATTGGAGCGTCAAATGGAATGAGCTGCATCTTTTTCAGGAGTTTCCCGCTGGTTTGGTACCTCTGGCTCGCAGGTTTATTCCCGCCGGCATAAGGTTGCTGCAAAAAACGAAGGTTTCCGACGAGTTTACCCTTTCTACCTCGTAGGATTCTTCTCTCGACATGAAACTGCGGAGATTCCATGGGTTTCGGCTTGTTGTATGCGGGAACAAAGCAGCTGGGAGGAGCTTGAAGCTTGAACTCGACCATAGAGGTTTGAAGACTTGAAGGAGAGGAAGCCAAGTGCATTTGAGGCTGGAATTGGTGGGAAAATGATCGAAGATCGAACAGCTGTCGATCTGGGCGAAGATCCACTGGAAACGACGTCGAACAAGCTACAAGAATGTTGGGTCAGAAGTCGGATTGCGAGCTGGATTAGGTCAGGTCGGGTCGGGTCGGGTCAAGGGTCTGCAATACCTGTCATCAGCTGGTTGAAGATTACGTGACGTCATGATGATGTCAGCAGCAGGCGCCAAAACGTACCATTTCATTTGGTGACGTGGCGCGCTACTGTGTTTTGGCTGGCAAATAACAGTTTGTACCCTTGAACTCTTATTGAATCACAGAATGTGCAATAATATCTTCAGATTTGTACTTTGACCCTTGATTCTCCATAATTACGAAATTGCCATCTTTTGCCCATGATCTTGCTACTTTCCTCTAGTTTGGTCCAAAATACCCATGATGAGCTGAAATACTTGAAAAACACTTATTTACAACATTAAATCCCTAATAGGGCTCAGAAAACGGTTACAAAAGCTACATAAGGGAGTGCTAAATGTGAACATTTGGAGTGCGATCAACATGATATCCAAATATGCAAATAAAGTTAGGGTACACTAAATGTTTATCTAGGATTATAAGATGACAATTAAATCAATCCTAAATATCAAATGCTATATGACATGGCATAAAACTAAGCTAACTTAGATTAAACAATCCTAGGTATAGCTATCACAGTACATTACTCAATCAAGACAACACAAACAATCTCTATCTTGTATCTAGAATATGTTCTAAGAGCATACAAGTAATAAAAGAGAAGGCTTGATAAGAAAAACACTAAGATTAGATGAAATTAGTGAAAACCTTACCTAGCAAGATGTGTTGTTGAAAACCCATGTATGAATGCATCGTAAATGGTCATAGATGATGCAAGGTCAACTTTGATGCACAAGGGAAATACTTTAAGTGATTAAAGGAGAGTTCTTTATGAATTTCTCACTTGAAAAATATCCTAAGTGAAAAATATGATTTTGGACTCTTAAACTCAACCTATAATGAAGAGGCATATATATATATAT